>CM076582.1:1265341724-1265826541 GCA_034641835.2 Pinus albicaulis | reverse complement strand
ACATATGAGGTCTTTTATAGTCCCTCCAAGTAGTTTCAGCAGTTGGAAACAGTTGGCCACGGGCTGGGGTGGTTGAACTACCTGAGTAACCATCAACCCAGCGCGAAATTAGGGATTTTTATATATTTTTTAATCATTAAAATGGCATACGCGGAAAAGTCTAGCTGTACTCGCGTATACACGCGGAAAAACACGGGCATAGTCGCGTATGAAAGATTTTCCACTGTTTTTAAGTGAATTTGTCCAAGTCTGTAGGAATGGGTGCCCATAAAGCCATGTAGCAATCATGAATCATGTCAAGGTGAGAAATGATGCTATAACAGATGCCCCCTAATATATGAGGTCAGAAGGGGTACATGATGGCCAAAATGTATTATGCACATAGAAAGAACTTCGCAAGAACAAGAGAGGACTTCACCAGATTTCAGCCTGCCAAAAACCAATGAAAGAAACCAGAGAGTCAACACATGCTGAGGCGGGCATACCCATGCTCAGTCAAAAATACATCATATATATAGAAAGTACTGAATAGATCCAACATGTATACAAGTATAACTGAACTGAAATTACATAGTGAATCATCTGAGCAGGGCCCGGAAATACAAGTCTGAATCAATGTCCAAGTATCACATATAGAAAGCTGATCAAAGATAGTGCAACTGGATGTCTGATCAAGTAACTGAATCTCCAAGTACCGGATCATAAGTGGTGGATCAAACGGTACAATCACGCAACTCTGGGATCAACATATAAGATGCTGCTGTGCTGAGCCACGCCTCTCAGGGTGGGCCAGCCAATATGGCAGGAAAGCAGGAGAGCATCCCAGCAGTGGGAGAAATCTTGATGCAACTGGGGTCTTCTTCACGAATCTAGCCAAGCACAATTCTACACAATGGGAATAAATGAGCTGAAATCGACCATGTGAGAAATCGTTGGATTACCGGGCAATGATGTATCCCGTTAACCAACGCGAGACAACCCACCGATAATGATAATGAGTGTCAAGGTGCCCCAGTACAATCTAACAAGTGCGAATGAATGAGTTGAAGTCGAACACTTGAAAGAATCTACCAATCAGGAGGCAATGATGAATCCTCACTGTCGATAGCGAAGAGTCTGCCACTGATGACTGCAAACCCTAAGGTACTGACAAAAAGACTCTAGATCTTGTTCCCAGAGCAATGAGTCGGAGTCGATGGGAAAAGATCTGCCGGAAGGAAGGCATTAAGGCATCCCACATCAGTCCAGCGCGAGTGTAACCCGCAGGCCAAGATTTGGAAGGAATCGGACGAAGTAGAGTGACGGAACCAAAACCGAAGTATGTTTCCGACATGCACAAGATGAAGCTAGCGCATGGAAGAAACCCTCTGAACCAACCAATAATGAAAGCTGACACAGAGGCGAGAAATCCACCGATAGGGTCAAATGGAAATCAAGGTACTGCACGAATCCCAAGTGTGATAATGTGTGTTGACGTCGAACACAGGGGAAACCACTCAGTCAAAGACCCATGATGATGATCAAATGATGAGCACGAGGTCACCTATCAATGATGGAAATAGGCCCAAGGTGCGGCTCTAGGCTTGCTCTCAGAGCAATGTGTCGTAGTCGATAAGAGACAAACCCGCCGGCAAGAAGTCGATGGAGACCTTCTCAAACCAGCACGAGCAGAAGATCAAAACATCTGATGTGATAGAACATGATACTGACAAGACCGGGAAGGCCAACTGAATAATGAGTCAAGAGACACCGCAGAATGGCCGACTCAGGCTAGACTTCCCTTGAACAAAAGCACGACTCTGTGATGACCATGGCAGTAAAAAGTGACACTGTATAAGTCTGTCCTACAGGAGGCAAAACAAACTCTCCATATGATTGGAAGAGATAACCAACCGGGGGAGAACTGACAAGTGAAACATGGTAAAGGCTGAACCTAGGTCAAAACTAGAACCATCCCAGATGAAGGAAATATATATAAGTATATGTGCTTTGTTCAAGGGCGACAAACTGACTCTGTACTGCCATCAAAATAACGAAGATACATCCCGTTCCCGCTCTTTTTGTTATATTTGATTTTTTGTCTTTTTCATATAATAAGCCTGAAAAAGAATAAAAGAATGCTATGGTACAATGGATAGAACGAGTATCAAGAAAACAGATGCACTAGTTCCTGGGATTGGAACAATCCTATGCTCAATGCAAGGTGGCGAAAACTGGTCAGTGATACTCAGAGGAACGTTCCATCCATGGGTACAAAGGTGTCAAGTCGTGATAGCTAAGTGCATGCAATGGTTAACTTGTACAGAAAGTCGAGGTCAAAAGTTGGCTTAAACATCGAGTCCAAATGAAGCCGGCTAAAGGCCAGGATAAACAAGCAGCCAATATGCAATGCAGTAATACAACTTAACGACACCAAGGAGCCTCTAGGGTATAAGCCAGAAAAAGATAAGTGATGAAGAAAAAGAATGAAGCTTCAACACGAAAGACATGGCGGGACTAAAGAGGACTCCCGAGCCTACATAAAAAGCAGCATGGGCAACAAGTGATAGCGAGGAACTAACTAGGAAGCCCATGTAAAGGAAGGCTCTACCATCAAGTCATGATTTTAAAAATCGGCGAGTGAAATGGGTATAATACTCATGACCTGATGGGATCGACCCTAAGGCAAGTGATCAGTATGGAGGCTAGAATGCAAGATGCAACAGAAAGTGATTCCCTAACCTATATGCCAGTGAAGATCATATACCTGCCATGAAGAGTCTGAACACATGGGCCAGAAACCGGGAAAAATCTTGAAAATGTCAAAATGTACCTGAAATATACCAAACTGGGCACTTCCAAGCAATCGAGTTATACAGCATAAGACAGATCGAAAAAATAAGCACAAGGAAATTTTTGTGAAAATTTTCAATTTTTTAGCCATAAATACACAAATTACCTCTCAATTGGTTCATTATTGCATAGCTAATTTGGAAAAGAGCTCTGGAGCTAAAAACTTGTTTCGTCAAATCAGCAACAACCGACCGTCGGAATTCAGCGAAACTTCAGGTAGGCTCCTTATTCATCCTGTTGATTCATTTTGTCCGTTTAAAATTTAAAATTAAGTGGATTTTTACCTGGAGACCCTTATTAAAAAACGTGTACCTGTGCATACGCGGGTTCAAAGAAGGAAAGTCGCGTGTACACGCGACTGTGCACAGCGAAACTAGCGTATGCGCAGGTCCGAATTTCAAAAATGAGTTTCTAATGCAAATTTTAATGAATTTTTTCAGGATGACAATTTCATGGAGGGAACGCGAGCATAGTGCAATAGACCAAGAGGTCATGGAAGACCGTGCAGCACAAAATGTCCTCCGAAGCTGTGGATTATTCAAATTTTCAAGATGCCCAATATGAAAAGTAATGTGAGATTGCTTGAAATGCTGGTAAATTATTGGGAACCGGATCAGGATTGTTTCATCATTGATCAAATGCCACTACGCATAGAAGTGGAAGATATATACTTCATCACTGGACTCTCCAAAAGGGGAGACCCAGTGGATCTGCACGGAAAGCCCCTGGGAGGGTTAACCGTGGAGGACTATGTCCAACTCTATTGCATAGAAGATTCCAAAAAAGTAGGCACACAGATTGCAATCAGAGATATCAGGGACTTGCACACGAAGATCCTCCTGTTCACCATCGGCAGAGTGGCAGGATCTGCCTCACTGCATCAGGCGTCCAGGGCGCACATGAGCATAGCTGTAGAGTGCTTAATTCATGTGTATGATTGGTGCACTGCCCTGCTACTGAACAACTGACCTCCATTCGCAAAACACATACAAAACACTTTGGCTATGGAACCATTTTGACTACATTCTTCTTCGAGAGAGTTCCGGCTTTGAGACCCAAAGTCATCTCAACTATCAGCAGCCCTCGGGACCCAAGAATTGCCCGTTGGGCAGACATGATGAAGAGACTGGGGGGCAGCGAGGTACCCCGAACTACCTGGGACGATGAGTTATTCTTATGGTGGAGAGAACAGATCATCGCAGTAGATGACTACCCCTATGCCGGGATGGATTTCCGAGGAGATCCAGATCTAGTACTTCCACCCGGTGCAGCATGGGGAGCAGTCGGTAAGTTTTTTTTCAAAAATTTTAAACTTATATGATTTTTTTGGATTTTTTTTTTCAAATATGTATGAAAAATGAAAAACAAACATGTTTTTGGATTGGATTCATAATGACTGACAAATAAAAATGATCATGTTTCAGATGTTGGACCAGTGCGTCCTGAGGGCCTAGCACGTCACAAGCGCCGCAGAGGTGAAGCAGAGACAGCGGATTCTGACAGAACTCTCCAGGCCGTGCAGAGAAACTTGGAGGGACTAACCCGCCAAATCCCTCTGGCTGCTGTGGAGGACTTGCCAGAAGCCGTCCAGAGACGGGTTGTAGGAGTACCCCGGGACTGGGTTAGGCTGTTCCGCCGTGTGGCCACTGCAGTGATGTTCTATAGGAACGCTGGGCAGGGTCCTCAGGAGTAGATAGATTTTACATATTAGATGACTGTATATTTTTTGAGACTGAACATGATGGGGCATAAGCCCAAGTTTTGTACGGCATTGATGGATCCAAAAATTTTGTAAAGTTTTTTGACATACTGATGATATATATACAACGATATTTTGATGTGATGTGATAAATGTATCAAATGTATGATGTTTTTGATGATTAGATTTTATTGTATTGAATGATTAATATGCCAATCTAAAGCTTGATTAGCCAATGAGTCAGCAAACCAATTGTCAGCTCGAGGAATATGAATGAAAAAATTGAAATGACCTTTGTAACAAACGTACCCTCAAGAACAATCGTAATAAAACTGGATCTCGTACCCGATAAGTGTTGTTCAACTGCGACACCACCAGCTGGGAGTCCAAGAAAACTACCAACGAATCAACACCCCAAGATATTGCCTCCGAGAGTAGATGAATGACTGCAGTGTATTCTGCTACGTTATTGGAAGCAGGACCAATGCAGACCCCTCTTGATACCAACAGCTGACCGGAAGGATAATGAAGCACCCAAACCGCGGAAGCTAAGTTCCGGGTGTGTCTACTAGCACCATCGGCGAAACCATAATGACTCATGACATCAACACAACCTGCCAAAGCAGATCAAAAAAATCACCATCTCATCAAAAATCGAAAATCAAACAGATATGTACAAGACAAAAACTACTATATACAAAGCAAAATGCCGGGGCAAAGCCTAGGCATAATACTTCTTCAGATAGAGCCCATTTCGGGGCTCCAACAACTCATTTCCTTCAAAGTCAACCAAGGTATACGCTCCTTTCTTAAGGACCTTTTTGACGATATAGGGGCCATACCACATCGACTTAAACTTTCCTGCCCCCAACGCATCTTTTTCTTGGGCATAGACCAAAACAAGGTCACCTTCGGAAAAGACCCTAGGCTTAACCGCCTTATCGTACTGGACTTTGACTCGGTTTTTATGCGCTTCGTTCAACGTGGCAGCATCTCGACGCTGCTCATCAAGATGTTCCAGATGAAGAAGCCGCTCTGCCAGAATAGAAGTGTCAGGAAGAAGCTCAACAGCCAGTTTAAGGGAAGGAATCTCGCATTCAATGGGAAATACGGATTCCACCCCGTGGACTAACTGAAACGGAGTAAAGCCAGTTGCAGTTTTAACTGAAGTCCTGTATGCCCAGAGTGCAGGATATAGCATAATGTGCCAATTGGATCTATGTTTATCAATCGTCCGTTGAAGAATTGTCTTCAAGGACTTATTCACGGCTTCCACCTGGCCATTGGCCTGAGGATAATATGGAGATGAATGCTCCTGCCGAAAACCCAATTTAAGAGCCAACTCAGCCATCATACTGTTCTGAAAGTGACTGCCATGGTCAGTGACAATCTCTCTAGGTATACCGAAACGAGCGATGACTTGGTTGAAGAAGAAAAGAGCTGCAGTCTCACCATCGTTCCCAAAAGTAGGCATAGCTTCGACCCGCTTCGTAAAGTAGTCTACTGCTACGATAATGTACTTGTGACCTTTGAAGGCCCAGTTACAAATAATTATAATCATCTACTTTCATAAGGTGATAACATTGGAAAAAGCGGAAATTTGGATAGTACAACATTTTTCAGTATCTAGCATTAAGGACAAACACTCCTTGTGCAGATTCATCTGATCTTTGAAAATCGGAGGCCAAAAGTACCCAGCACACAAAATCTTTTGGGCTGTAGCAAGCCCCGATAAATGACCCCCACAAGCTCCACTATGGGAATCATTCAGCACAGCCTCAGCTTCTTCGAGAGTTAAGCAGCGTCTCAGGATTGAATCAACCCCTCGACGATATAAATCATCACCAATAATCAAATAATTCTTGGCCAAGTGACGCAACTTACGACGCTCATCTTTCGAAAAAGTAGAGGGAAACTTCGCAGTCTGAAGATACACAATGATATCTCCATACCAAGGATCTTGTGGAGAGATCGAGAAACAAGTGTTCGTGCAGGAGAGAGGACTCTGCTCGCGAGTCATGCTCTCTCCTGAGGCAACTCGGAGATCAATTCCGCAAAAACTAGTGACTTCTTGGATTTGGCAGACATGAACTCTAGATCAAATTCCTGTAAAATCACAATCCATCTATTATATTTACCCCCAATCACTCGCCTGCTGAGGACAAACTGAAATGGATTGGCAGCTGCCAAGACATAAGTTTTGCGAAGAATAATATAATGCCGGAGTCACTGCACAGCATGAACTGCTGCTAAGGCTAATTTTTCTATCGGGGTGTATCGCAGTTCAGGTCCTACCAGTCCTCGACTAAGGTAGTAAATAACATGCTCAGCCAGAGCATCATCCTCCTGAACGAGAACCATACCAATGGTAGATTCTGCTGTAGCCAGATACAAAAGAAAATCTCTGCTATAATCGGGTGGACTCAGTAAAGGAGCAGAGGTCAATGCCTTTTTCAAGGCATCGAATGAGCGTTGAGCATAGTCGTCCCAAAGAAAAGGAACTCCTTTCTTCAACAGTCTCATATATCCCTTTGTAATCTCAGCATAGTTAACGATAAACCTCAGAAGAAAGTTAGACTTCCCTTGGAGACTTTGAAGTTGACGGATTGAAGACGGGGGAGGCAACCAAAGTATTGCCTCAACCTTGAAGGGATCTACCCTTATCCCTTCACTAGACACGATAAATCCCAACAGCCGACCGGATGTTACCGCGAAAACGCACTTGTTCGGATTCAAACGAATTTTATAAAAACGACATCTTTCAAATATTTGCCGGAGGTGACCAGGATGATCCATCCTCTTTCGAGAATGAGCAGTTAGATCATCTAAGTATGCCTCGATAATCTTCTTGATGTCGTGGAAGGCGTAAGACATGGCCCGCTGAAAGGTAGCTCCAGCATTTTTAAGACCAAAAGGCATTTTCTTGTATGCAAACATACCCCAGGGACAAATAAATGCAGTCTTATGTTGATCTTCAGGACGGATAGTAATTTGATTATATCCGGGAAGAAAAAGCAGCCGCCAGAGGAAAAAATTTCGTTAAGCACATTCATCAATAATCGATCATATTAGGATGTGGGTAATTATCTTTAGGACACCGCCCTGTCCAAAGTCTAAATTAATTTTCGAATTGTTCCTTACTTTCCTCAACGGAGGCAGGGTTTGAAACCCATTGATCGAGCTGAAAATAGATCCTTGTAAAGCAGCTTTTCAACTTCAGCTTTGATAGCTGCTGCCTTCCTAGGATTGACCGGACGAAGTTTTTGCCTGACCGGCTTAGCGTTTTCATACGTCTTGATCTCATGCTGGACGATAGATGGGTCTATGCCAGGCATTTCCTCACAAGACCAAGCAAAAACATCCCTATACTCTTTGAAGAGCTCGGTATAGATTTGAACTTCTTCACGGGAACATTCAGCTCCAATGAAAACGTTCTCGATAATGTTGGGATTCTTGGAGATGTTCACCGGGATAGTCGGAGAGATCACAGCCATGTTCCCTTCAGCATAAACCTGTGCTGGTGCTAAGGGGCTCAAGACTGGGTGAACAGGTCCAGGAGACTGAGGACTTGGAAAACTAGCCTCGACTTCGCTCAAGTCAGGTAGGAAGTAAGACCGATGATGCAAGTCATCCCACGGTCTCTCTATACCTGTCATTGCTTCCAGGATGGCCTCTTCAGATGGAAGAGTGGTATCTAGACAATCCTGGGCAGAAGAAGAAGTAAGCGTCCAAGCCGGAGCCACATCACCATCCAGCTCTTCCGGCGAAAGAGGAGCTGGATCAGACTCTGCAGTGTCAACAACAGACTGATATGCAATCTCAGCTGCAGAAATCGGGAATGCCATTCCACCCACTTGCCCTTCCTCCAAAGTGGCGGTTGGGGAAGGTAAGGTCCAAGGATCCGAAAAATAATGAGTTCGAAAGAACTCTCTTCGAAGGGGAGCCTTGGAGGATGAAATAGAATTGATAGACACCTTAGGAGGAGGAAGATCAAAAGATCCCATCAGGGAAGAATACATTCCAACTCCCAGATTCTCGATAGGTGCCTTAGTATTGTCCAACTTAGGGACAGATGAGTCAGGAGGCGCATCCAGGTCTACAGGAGGACAGTCCAGTTGATCCACCGTAACTATCCTCCCTTCGTGGGGGAAACATACTATCTGAAATAGTGAAGATGCAATGGCATCCATATCATATATCCAGTTTCTCCCCAACAGAAGGTTGTAGTCCAAGGCTGCATCTACTACCTCAACCTCTATGTTAACGGTTTTGCCCCCAACACAGATGGGCAAAGCCGGGACAATACCATGGGGCCTATGAGAATGACCATCGAATGCAGTAAGAATAGTGCTAGATGGAACAACTTTGGGAGATCCAAGTGTCTTCCAGCATGCGAGAGACATCACGCAAGTAGAAGCACCCTCATCAACAACCATGCGAAAGATATTAGTCTTCCGATACGATGATTTAATATGGAAGGCCATATGATGAGGAAGTCTCTTCTTAAAATTCTTCATATCAAAGGTAATCAGAAGAGAATTTTTTGGATCTATAGCTCCAATGGCAGTGAGCAAAGCACTGCGCTGAGCCGGACAAGACTGGAGTACCTCTAAAGCTGACATAGCACAAGGACTCTGCGCCAGATCTTCTACAATCGAGTAGTTATGGGCAGCCCTCATGTTCGGATTAATCGTTGACCGCTTAGAGGATGCCTTCGGTATCCGAGGCATAGACTCGACAGTTGGCTTCGTGATATGAAGCGGCTCGGTAGCATCAGGAACTTCCTTAGCTTTCGAAGATTCCTCTCCGCCATAATCACGGGATCTCGTAGCGACATCCACGTGAGCACTCATCATAAAGATATTCGATGGAATTTCCCCTTCCTGAGGACCTCCAGAGGAAGCCCCGGGATTTTGATTCGCGCCAGCAATTAATTGCTGCCCTTGGGGAAAAGGGTTTGTTAGCACAGCCTGGGAACTAGAAGAACCCTGCTGAGATAACAGGCGCTGAGCATCCTGAATTTTCGGGCAAAGATGCGTGAGATGGTCTCCGGCACAAAGCTTGCACGGAAACTTAACTTTCTTTTTCTCCTTTTGCCCTTCACCAACACGCTCGTTGGTCTTATTTGCATTGCCCTTCCCATTCTTGCCCTTCTTCTTGTTATTACATCCCTTCTTCTTCCCATCGGACTGTTGATTCCCTTTGGGTTCAGAAGATTGGACAGCATTAATGGACAAAGACTGGGAAGGTGAAGAATCAGCAGGCACAGCCTGACCAGAAGAAGCAGATTGTAAAGACAACTGCTGCAATTGAGAAAGCAGGCTGGCTGCACTACTACTGACCGATCCGACAGGTCCGTCACCATGCGGACCAGGTTTAGGTTTCGATAGATCCAATTTGGAGCGAGGAGCATTAGGCAAATACTTGTAAAGCATGCCAGACTGAGAATAGATCAACTCTAACTGCCGGGCCCTAAAGATGGCCTGCTCCTCGGAATATACCCCTGACATGGATACATCTTTTGAAATATCTGACTGAAGCGACTTCAAAAACCACTCGAGAAGGAACTCACCTAGAATATGGGCTTTGATAAGCCTCTTCCTTCTCCTCCATTCCTGAATATGATCAGAAATGTGAGTTGCCTCATCCTGCTTAAAATTAGCCAGGAGTTCGGTCCCAGCCTCATATCTGACAGGCAACTGGAAATGGTTAAGAAAAGTGACAGCCAGTTCTCCAAATGTGGCGAAATTGCCCCCAGTAAGCTCTATATACCACTTCGCGGCGTTTCCAGTTAAGGTGCACTGAAATAATCTCAATCTAATCGAATCGTCGATCAGAGAGTTGGATGAACACCATAAGTGGAATGTGGTGACGTGGTCTGCCGGATCTTCACCATTCTTACCTTCAAACTTAGGAATATCTGAAGGAAGTTTGGTTGGAACCGGAGGCCAACCCGGACTATATCGAATCGGGTCATTAGTTAACTTCGCCAAGTCTGGCAAGTTTAACGTTGCCAGAAATGGTAATCGCGGCGGAGCCTGAGAATTCCATCCTTGATGGGATGGATTTCCTACATTCTGAAAAGAATAGCCTGGATTTGATGAGGCACCAGGCTGCCAGAAAGGACCCGTAGAAAACGGAGAAGAACCTCCTCCCCATGCCGAGTTACCAAGACCCAGACTAGTTCCCCCCGCTGAAGTATTGACTGAAGATGTAAGCCCCTGGTAGGGGTTCCATGCATTAGATAGAGGAGAAAAAGACTGATAAGCACTCGATGCAAGGAAAGAAGCATTCCCTGGATGACTCGCAATGAACTGATTCCCTGCCCCCGACGTTGCAAACATAGGATTCCACCCCATAAAAGCAGTCGAACTTGGCCCCTGAGCCCAAGGATTGAAACTTTGGGTCTGGGACGTAAAAGGAAACGACCCTAAAGAAGTATTGGGACTAGGAATATGCCCAGTCCCAAAGGGGAAACCCTGAAAAGAAGCTGATCCACTAGCCATGTTGGACATGGGCGTAGATCCAGCTGCACCGGCGGTAAAGGAAAAAGAGGGATTTCCGGCAATGGACATCCCTGAAACAAAGGGACCAGATTGAGAAGCATATGCTTGGGTGAACCCAGAGCCAAACATAGCAGTGCTAGAAGCACTCGAAGATAGAGCAAGAGTGCCCCCGCCTCGGCTTGAACGGGAGTCTGAAAATGCACGCTCACGGTAAGCCGCGTTCCGTCGTGGCCAGCCAGATAAGAAAGATAGGAAAATCGTGGTCTCTCGGGCTGGAGTCGGGTGTACTTTCCTCAACAAACGGATAGTCAGAGAGAGATGGACATGTGCTGCGACTCGGGGTATATCTTCTATCTGAAAATCTTCATCTGAAACAATACCCTCGAGGTGTGCGATCTCCCAGATTACGACAGTCGTGTATGCAGACCTTAATGGAGGATCTCTCTCCACAGCGTCAGACTCTACAGGGTGAAAACCACCTGCTAGATCGCTCCTACGCCTTCTCGAAGAAGGCTCTGCACTCTCGGGAGATAACCCCCGGACTCTCCTCGAACGACGAGGCGCTTGATCAGCCACTTTTACAAATTTATTATATTAGACTCAAGAAAAGTGAAAAGCTAGGCAAGCTAGGAGCAAAGAGCACTCACTAAAATCAAAACCCTGAGAAACAGCAAGCAAATAGCCTCCAAGTATTTCCGCTCCGGGTGATGAGGACCGGACACCAAAATACAGGAAAGTGAAGTATAGGACCTTCCGAAAGCAGTCTGGGATGATTAGGGCCCAGAACAACTAGCGAAGGTATCAGAAGCAGTTACGCCGACCTCCTAACAACAGCCTTTGCTGGCTCAATCACCCAAGCTTCGCAAGGGCACCCCCTAGAAGTACTGCTGGAAGTGATGCGACGTCTGCCTCAGGTACCACGGGTATTCCCCCCCGCAGTCACCTGTGTGGAACCTAGGAACAACAACTATGGACACCAATCCGTATCAGAAGCTGGGCGGAACGGTCTTGAGGTCAGATTCAGCTAATCAGAGGGGGGGTATCCCTCTTCTTAACCTTCACTTCCCCTCGCGCTTGACTCTCGGATGAGAGCTTTCCCAGTCCACCTCACGGAGTTGGATTTCGCTCAATTAGTAAACTTCTATGTTTGTTTGAGCGGCCTTGGAGAGTTAACTCTCCTCTCTCCTATTCCAAGGCCCTACAACCTAGCTAGTTGGTGATTGACACTTAATAAAACTTTCTAGTTGATTTTAGATTAAATCGCTTATTTTAAGAGCTGTTGTATTAAGTCATAAGGATATGGAGTTGAAACCAATGATGTTCTGACGCAAAAGAAATTAATAAAAACCTGACTACATGCACATGCAGTTCTTTGTCTTTCGATGAAGAGCAATTTCTATGTAAGTTCTACGAGGCTAAAAATATATTTTTCTTTTCGAATTACAAACTCACACGCACAAAAATTAAGAAGCTAACTAAATGATTCAATGCACCTAATGCAAATGACCACTAGCATGTAATTTCTAAGATGCAGAAAGTCCCTTGAAACAAGGTGAAATTTCCAAAAAGGCTCCTTCAGTTTCAACTAATCTTTTGATGTTCAGAAAGCTAATTCTTGCAAACAAGAACTCTCAATATAATATACCAAAATACTCAACAAGAAGAAGAAGAAATCAAAAGACAACCTCCCTTCACAATCAAGCAGGAAACTAGAAGCAAGAAACTTCGCTAAAGTCCCAAAAGATGAAGCCAAACGAAAAAAAAAAGGCAACAACAAAAACAAAAACAAGAAGCAATGTTTTTTGAGTTTTTGATATGCAAAAACAAAAAGCAACACAAATGTTTTTGGGCTTTTCAGTTTTATAAAACAAGAGTTTCAAGAAAACCAAGAACAACTATCCCAATCCAAGCCAAAACGAGATCGAATTTCAAGCATAAACTTCAGCTATGCCCCCAAACCTTATAAGGCTAATAATAGCAAGATCAATGAGAGCAACGGAAGACCAAAAACTCAATCAAACAGCCAAGAGAAATAGTGGAAATTCGTTGCAACACAAAACTCCAAAGAAACAAGAAAAGATCTTCGAAAAATGCAACAAAACCCTAGCTTATGAAACTCAAGAAAACCAATCGAAAACAAAGCAAAGAACGCAATGCAAAGCACAACACAAAAACAGGAGCAAGTCAATGAGCAAAAGCTCTCTGTCCTGGTAAAGCAGAACAGCCAAGAACGCTCAGAAAGCGATCTTGGAACTCAATCCAGGAGTGCTATAGCACCAACAGAAGAGGTCGCCAAAAAGATGGGTTTCAGACAAACGAAAAGAAAGCCAGACTTAAAATATACCTGTCACCTCCGGTAAGCCATAGACAACACAAACACAGGGCTGAGGTAGACAGGAAAGACCAAAAACACAGAATCTTGGTACCAAATTGAGTAGGCCATCCACAACGACCATACAGTTCTCTGACAGACGTACCCTCTGTCTATATTGAGAAGCAGTATCACATGGTTCCTTCTACAAACTACAAGAATATCTGGCAATGCTGTAGAAAAGCTGCATTATACAAAGAAAGATAATGAAAAATAAAGTAACATAGGAAAAGGTATAAAAGCCTAAGCCGTGAAAAGAAAACAAAATGAATGCATGTAAAGATGAAGAAGCAACCTATTAAGCAAGTGAAACAATACTAAGGAGAATCTACAAAATTGATCCCAGTAGTGTGATTACTCAGGATTTAACACCCTAGAAGTTGGTTGGGATTCAACCTCCACAGAGCAGGGGCGTACTACTTAACAGAGACTCACACGATCATGCACATTCATAAAAACGAAATAGAGCAGAATGAGAGGTTTACCCGTTGGTCCTACGTTTGAAGTAGATCCACATGGAGTTCAAACTCCTTGCAGTCATGCCCTCTTTCCACGAAATACGAAAGGGTCAATATAAAAGAGTAGGGTTGGTGATGTCTTCTACTCTATATCAAAGTGAGATTATATATAAAACATTAAATAAATCATCATGAATGCTTGTATAACAAATATTCTTCATACATTAAGCTACTAACACGTTTACTTGAACGACATAATGAACATGTTATAAAAATAGTAAGTAAAAATGTGATGGAGAATCACACAGTCCTTGACCTTATGGGCCAGGTAGATGGGATCAGTCACAGCCCTTACCTGCTAAGACTCCTTCCAGATGAGTGCATACGATAACGCCTCAGTGTGTATCTCGAGGGAAACGAGGGTTTCTGAAATGAGTAGGAAGATGCGGGAAGGCACGGGGAATCGGTTTGGATAGGGAACCAGCAGTATATCATGTCATTCTCTCTCTCCCTTGGGCCATACACATGAGGGCTTTTTATAGTCCCTCCAAGTAGTTTCAGCAGTTGGAAACAGTTGGCCACGGGCTGGGGTGGTTGAACTACCTGAGTAACCATCAACCCAGCGCGAAATTAGGGATTTTTATATATTTTTTAATCATTAAAATGGCATACGCGGAAAAGTCTAGTTGTACTCGCGTATACACGCGGAAAAACACGGGCATAGTCGCGTATGGAGGATTTTCCATTGTTTTTAAGTGAATAGTTTCAGCAGTTGGAAACAGTTGGCCACGGGCTGGGGTGGTTGAACTACCTGAGTAACCATCAACCCAGCGCGATATTAGGGATTTTTTATATATTTTTTAATCATTAAAATGGCATACGCGGAAAAGTCTATCTGTACTAGCGTATACACGCGGAAAAACACGGGCATAGTCGCGTATGAAGGATTTTCCACTGTTTTTAAGTGAATTTGTCCAAGTCTGTAGGAATGGGTGCCCATAAAGCCATGTAGCAATCATGAATCATGTCAAGGTGAGAAATGATGCTATAACACCCACCGACTGGTCCGCCCTCGCGATGTGCAATCTCAGCGGACAATGATCTCTGAGATGGCCCGTTTTGTGGCAAATCAAGCACCGAAAAGGTATTCCCCAGAAGTCAATACGTTGTCGATGTCGTCTGTCACTCCATATGAGGTCAATATCACCTGGAAGCCCACCCAGGTAGTCCACCTCCACCAAAAGCCATGCAATCCTCTTATCATCATCCCCCACTATGCTCGGATCTATATATTTGGTGGATCCAATGGAATCCCCAATCGATCTCAAGGCCTTAATAGTCCAAAATTCTAGAGGTAAACCCGGCAATTTTACCCATACCACCCTGCTACGAGGTGCCTCCAGAACGGGGTTGAAACCAATATACCATGGGATAATCTGCATGAAGCTCCTGCCGCGAACCCAGGTTCGCCCCATGATTTTAAACACATCATTCTGGTTCATGAAGTGGACACTAAACCAACCGTTCAACAGTTTGCTAACCTTAGGCATATAGCCGATAATGGAATTCCACTTCTGGTTGATCCAAGAAGCAGTGTCAAAATCTTCTCTATCCGGAAACACCCACCTCCCAACAACAGCCCATCTCTGTAAGCTCACCACCCTAGTGCACAGGTCTTCATAATCCAGGTTTACTTCCTTGATAACCATCCTATGTTTAAGGATGTTCCTTTTCCCTTTGCGAACACCACAACCAGCCCCACGAGATTTATGTCTTCTAGGTCGCTGTATACAATTTACCTTAGTCTCTGCAGAAACATGGAACGCCTGTTTGATAATGGCATCATCAGTATCAAAGTCGACAATGGGCGTCCGAGCATCATAAGACGAATTTTCCTCCCGCGTATTCTCATCTCTGGAAACATCCATCCTGAAGTAATGTCACCTGTTTTCCCAAGGTCACCTTCACCGAGTTGGCAGTGTGTCGTCGTCCAGGTATCTGTCAGCCGATACAGTAAGCCAAACCAAGATTAGTGTGCCCACACGCTTGCCAGCCGCCGCTTCTAATAGTGGCATATAGAATAATCCAATATAAGAGCGTGGTAATTCTTCCAATGAGTATGCTTTGTAACCCGAGGACCTTGAATCCGTAAATATTAGGATATGTATATGCCAGATTTAATATGAGCATAGACAGATGTCATACCACAAACATAATAATCCTCGCCTACCATCGTCCCAACCATAAACGGTAGGTGTAACGTATCACAATCCGAAGTACATGCCTTAAAGAGGTAGGGAATAAAATAATGGAAGCTCAGATCCCCAAAGCATATCAGGGATTGACCATCATCATGACGTATCCAAAACTAATACGTTGATAAATCTCAGACCATATAGCACCTGCATTCAGTGAAGTACTGCCAGATCCCACTTGATGTCAAAACAGACCCGCGCTCCACCGTCAATGCGAGCCAACCAGATAAAATATTACCTGATATATTTCAAATTTGAAACATATCACCGGGAAATCCTGTATTCCGAGATAGACTACCGGAAATTTACCACCATGTATATCCCACCTATGGCGAACAGCAGCAGCAGCAGAAGCATCCTGGAAAGGACCACCATTTCTTACGAAGTCTGCAACCTACACTCTTGTAAGGCCGAGAGATATAAAAATTGTTACAGCAATAATCCCAGTCTGGGAGGCACTTGACTAGCTGTTTTTTATCTTCCACTATGCTGCCCGTCGAAGACGAAGAGGATTCAGTAGAACATTCTTGTTTAAACATTAGACCAATGTCATCAGTATACCAAAACCACCGTCAGTGAACCATATCACCACCCCGCTCGGCCACTGGAAATGTTAATATGGTATATCGATCTGAGTAACAAAAGAGCAGTAATAAACAAGAAGATAATCAAGACAATCTCAATCTCGTCCGGGAAGCTCAACTCCCCAAATAGTAGCATGTTAATATCTTTCCCCCGATATAAGATGCCACTAATCTGGAAATCTTTAGCCGAGAGAGAAAAACACCCGATTGGTCATACATTACCCACCCTGCAACGAGACAGAGACACAATAGGTCTCCCCTATAGAGCTATAGCAATAAACACGAGCTTTTACACACCTGCACATGCACTGGACCAACTGTCCACAACCTCCGAAACATCCAACAGCGCAATGACAAGTTCACACCGTGAAGGAAGATAAACAGGGTAGCCACCAAAAGCAATAAAAAATGTCCATAAGTAGGGTTCCAAATAAATACGTCATATAATGGCCGCCTTAGCCACCATAAGAATCATAAGTGACCGTCATGGGTACCAGCTAAAACAAAAAAAATCAGCAGCACATCGGTAAACCGTAATATCCACCTACAGCCACATGATCTATTCTCATTGGGTACCAGCTACCAACCTATCTCTCCGGAGCAAGTTTTCCCGTTCTGTTTTCTTGCTGCGCTGCGGCCCAGTAAAGGACAATGGTATAAGGCTTCATGCTATGAATTAAGTCAAACCCTATTCGTGAACCCTACCTATATAACTTCTTAGTCGTTTTACATCTGAGATCTGCATAGGCTTCGGATTTTCGGATTTTTTTCAATATATTTTGATTTTTTTTTTCAGAAGAAAAAAACGCTGTTATATATAAATATAAAACAGTACATAATCATATACATCTCCAGCATGTTAAAAAACAGCGAGAATAAAAAAATATCAAAATATATTGAAAAAAATCCGAAAATCTGAAAATATCGACAATATTATCAACTTAGTTATATTTTCCGATACACTGCTTCAGAGTGCACTTTGTTATATTTTCCGATACACTGCTTCTATAAAGTGAAGAATATGATCTTCTCGTTGAACAAGAAATTAAAATATTATGGAATGAAGATAATGATAAAATGCCGGCACGCACCCGTCGTCTCATATTAATCTGAAGATATCGAATATTTTTATATGGATCAAATTCATATATTCCTTTCTATCTCGCAGACTACGTTGTAGAATAATTTTTCTTTGGATTTTATGTGATAAGTTCCATAATCACTGTGGTGCACCACACGTAGATATGACCCTGAATTTGATCGACTTTTACATCAATTTGAGAGAAATTTTTGAAATTAAACTCTACATTTATTTGATCATAAATTGAATCTTGTGTCCAAGGTTTTTTACTGTTCCCAGACTAACTGCTACATTTGATAGTATTCATTAACATCTAAAGAAACATGGAGTTTTACATAAGAATTCGAATTGCGGTGGTTTACAGTAAACATAGTGATCGTGAAGGAATGGTGATGTTACAGAAAATGCGGAGGCTATGGAGAAATTCACAATAGTTGGTAGGTGGTTTACAGTAAACATAGTGATCGTGAAGGATGTGAAGGAATGGTGATGTTACAGCAAATGCAGAGGCTATGGAGAAATTCACAGTAATTGGTAGTTTAAAAAAAAATAAAAATAAAAAAAAGAACCTTGAGAAAGTTTTACAATGTCATGAGACAATCTCTGTCAAGAAAAACAGAGAAGCCAAAATATGTCTGTAATACTATATTATACAGGACAATCTCTGACTCGAGATTAGAAAAACCAAAATGACTGCAATCCCAATACAAATAAAATCTGAAACCAAAAAACACACCCCAACACTACAGAATGTAAAGGGGCAGCACATATCCAAAGAGAATAGAGACCTCCAAAAACCAACCTACAAAGAGCCCAGATACCAGCATCAGAAAAGAGGGACTAAGAAGTAGCCATTCTTATTTTTATCAATCAGCTTTGGTTAGTTACATATTATCATAACTGTCATAGCTACTATTCACTAAATTTAATTTGATTTGATTCTAAATTATAGAAATATTCTAAAATCTTATGAAAAGGAATGAAGTTACAAAATTTAATTGACTTTCTTTATTCTTATCTTTAAGATTCTAAATATTTTCAAAATCAACCCTCCAAACAAGAATAACAGTGTAAAGTTTGATACCTTGCATAGGGATAGATATATTATTCAGACAACCACACCCATTCAAGAAACATAAAAGTCTGATGAAGAATTAGTGACTATAAATTATCGTCATGAACAAAATTCTGATGAAGTGATGAGGGGAATCAGAATGCAAAAGTCTCGTATCTAAAGCGCCAAGTGTTTCTGGGAAAATTGTGGGAAAATTGTGAATATATTCGTGAGTGTGAGTACTTGGAAGTCACCTCATTTCCAGTCAGCTAGGGATGCAGTGTTTCAGGGAAACAATAGTCTCTAATAAAGATACCAAGCATATTAGTTCAAAATCTGGCATATGCTTTGTCAATGGCATTATTTACAACAATATCTCATTTGGAGTATGTTGTCTGGTTCTATATTCCTTTGCATTCCACGTATACACATGATTATGATGAAATATGTGCATGGTATTTGTTTGCTATTCTTTTTAGACCCACATTTCAAGGCCATAATTGAACTGTTGAGAAAAAACATGAATCCTCTACTACACAGGCTTGAAATGTTGAGAAAAAAGATGAATCCTCTACTATAAAGGCACATGAGGGATATTTATGTTAAAAAACGCTGGATATAACTTGGGATGGATATATAAGGTTGGATTAGGGTTGGGATAGAGCATTGCAATACCTTTAGGGGACGCATAATGTGGAATAAGTTCATTCACTAATTTCAATTAGTGAGTGGACAATCATGTTCCATGAACTCTTTAGCCTTGGGAATGGAATATATAATTTTATGTGATACTTTTAAGTGCTCTAATCAGATGGAGAATAAAGAGTGATTGGATATTAATAAATAAATAAAAACATTCTTGACTAACACTTTATATATTTAAATATATGAGAATTTTCTTAAAACTTATTTAATAATTTAATTAAATTAAACGAGTTTTTAATAGAAATTGAAATAGTTAATTAAACCAAATCTTTGGACTGACATATGGGTTGGATTTTTTTTTTAAATGGTAGGGAAGTTGTAACACTCAAGGCAATTTATTGGGTTGGAGTTTTATAGTAAAGTGTCAAACTAGGCCAACCATCTCTTTTAAAGATTCAATGTTATTTCTTATGTGATTGTAATATATATATATATATATATATATATATATATATATATATATATATATATATATATTTATATTGTAACATTAAATTTTAGTGGTTAATAAATTTATATTAGATTTTGATTTCAATGTTTTTTCTTTAGGTTAAAATATAAAATATTTAATGTGGTTATGTTAGTTGATGATTTAATGTTTTGGGGATGTATTTTTTTTTAATGAAACTTTACAATGAGTATGCTATTTATTATTACTTGTTCATTATTAAAGATTAGGTTTCTCACAAAATTTCAAATTTTTATAGTTGTTGTTGAACTATTAGATTTAGGTAAAGTTGTTATAAATTTATATGCAAGCTATGACTTCATCTAGATCCCATTATGCTTTTTCTTTTATCATATTGTTAAGGGATACTCATGTTATTCTCATTATCTTTTTTTATATATTTGTGCTTTTTAGCATCATGGAATACTCATGTTATTCCTATTGACATTTTGTTTCTTCTAAATATCTCATCCTTTAATTTTAAGGTATTTTTATTGTAGGTTAAAGGTGCCTATTGTATAATCCTTGGTTTGAAGATATAGTTTGAGTGCACTATCATCTTAGGCTCATAATAATTCTCCATTTTTTTATTAAACTATCTATTTTGAACCTAGCACTTGAAGGATTAAAAGGATTGTTCTAAGGTAACTTAAAGTGATTATTATTTGTAATAGTTTGTGGGTTACATCCTCTAGTCAAATGGCCAAGTTAATGCCTAAAGTGAGGAGACTTTCCTCACCTCCATATGGTGTCTTGACAGTGTTCCCTAACTTGGAACAACTTGAGGAACAACATTTGTTTTGATTCCATTATCGGGGATCAAAGTAAGAGATTTCTTTTCCCTGGTAAATGGAAAAGGGAATAAGTTTTGTGAATTAGTTGTGAATAAGAGTAGTGCAACACACACTTGTTTTATTTCAAGAAAAATATATATTTTTTAAATTTGTTTACATGGTGACTCCATATTTGTACATTTCATTTCTTTAATGGATAACTCAATTGCTACAGTGGTAGCTACACAATATATTCCATTTGATTTTTCTTGTATACGTAGTTATCTGAATGTGATGCCTCATGTTAACACGTATTTAAAATTTCTGCCTGTTTTCAAGGAAATGATGATGATAACCGGACATAACATTTGGAATATTTTAATTATTGTATTTATCAACTTGGAACTTATCATGAAGATTTTCTAATGAAATTGCTTATGATGTCTTTAGAAAAAGGCATAAGGTAATAACATAGGAGTCTTCCTCCTGCCAAAATTTCGTTGTTGAAATACTTCCATTCTATCTTTTGTATATATGTAAAATAATATATCCAGTAGAGCTTATTTTGGAAAATTATTGTGATTTGGATATGTTGAAATAATTCACTAGGTTCAGTCTTCATAATGACATAAGTAATCATGATTTTATGTAATTAACTTAAAGATAATAATAAATTTATTATTTTTGTTCTTGAGGCATGGGTTTCATGCTTAAGGAAATTTTATTTTTAGGTCAAGCACCCACTGAGTGCTTTTAGGTTTTCCATAAAGTCAATAGAGTCATTAACATGTATTAAAGACCCATTTGGGCATGTTATATATTGTAAAAATAATTTATTTGATTCATAGTTGAGTTAAACGACCCCCCAAGACCTCATCAAATGTGTAAGCTACAAGTAGGCCTTCTCAAAAGACAAGTCGACCTAGCGAAAGTGACAAGGAAACCTATTTGATGTGACAAGAAGCCTATATATACAAGTCTAATCGACCACCTTTGAGGGTATTCAAGAAAGACAAAGAATTCGATATGAAGTAGAAATACACTAGAATATCCAACAAAGAAGGCATAAGAAAGGACAAAGAAAGAGGAATATTTATTAAGGAATATTTTGGGTAAATCTCTCACACACACAGACCGATACTAGGGCATCATTACAACTACAACAGGACTGAGTTGTAGTCAAGTCAATAAGTCACATAAAGGGTAAAAGAAGCATTGATGTTTAGGCTAAGTTGTTAGAGAGAGACATGTTGCCCAAGCGAAGAATAATAGATGCTAACTTCACCATTTTTAAGTCATATGTGTAAGCTAAGGTTACTGCAGGAAGGGCCAAAAATCACAATCAAAAGTGCAGGTTTAAAATTGAGGTCGATGTTGAAGTTCACGAGGTCCAAGCAGCACCTACACTAGTGTGGGACCACAGGTCTTAGCAACACCTACACTAGCGTGGACTAAAATTTGTGCATGTCTATTTTAATTATCCCTTAATTAAAATGGACAATAAAATGTAATATTATCTCAAAAATACTTGTAACTTAGTTAGCTCATGCATTTCCAGTTGAGGGTAGTTGGTAGGACTTGCAGAGTGATTCTCTGAGTTGTTGAGTCCAAGTTGTTTTTGGTGCATTAGTTAATGCATGTTGTAATCCGTTAACTCAATCTAGGTAAGTTAAAGTCAGTTGTGCTAGTTGTACTTGTTTGTTGCACTAGTGAGAGATCAAGTGAATTAGATATTATTTAATTCACAATCAGTGATCTCACATGCAACTGATGTTTTAATATTATTAGCCGCATGCAGGTCAGTTCCAATGGAGACCCATTTGAGACTAAGGTGAAAGGGATGTTAACTATCAGTTGTAGGATCATTAGGTTGCACCCATGAAACCAAAAACCCATTGGATTGCTTATGATCCTTGCGCAGTTTAGGAAGGCCAAAATTACTATTCTTTAGGGATTGCATTCATCAATAATTGCGCAAGGTAGGCTGTTTAGAGGCTGAGAATTGGCTAGTTTTATCTAGGACAGTGTGAGACAGATAGCTAAGTGTTGGAGACTCTTGTGAGAAGAGGAAATTGTATTTGTTTCATGTATCCATGTTGAATATACAATAGAAGATAGTGGGGTTTTGAGCAGCAAGCTTTCCCTGGGAAATTGTCTGTGTTGTGGTTTGATTAGATTCTTTCTTTGCTTCATGTAATTGGCGATTGTGTTTAATTTCCGCAGTTGATTTGTAGAAGCAATTCAATATCTAGATTTAGTACATTGTTAGATCGGTTTGAATCCATGATATAAATAAATGTTGTATAATTTATACATGGTATCAGAGCACAAGAAACTATTGCAGTAAAGAAGAAGCTGAGTTTGTGACCGAATAGAATTCGAATTTGTAGAAGACTTTCTTGGTGCTACAGGTGATTCAGGATCGAAATGGTTTTCAATGGCTTGAGATTGGAGTATGCACTCGAGGGAAGCTTTGACTATATTCCTTGGAAAGACAGAATGGAGGAAATACTCGAAGACAATGGCTTGAAGGTTTTCATTGACAATGCCATTCCCAAACCCACTATGACAGATGTTGCAAATTTGATGCCTGGAAAAATAAAGTTGCAAAGGCGAGGAGGATCCTATTGGAGGGATTACGAGACCACATTGTCTCAAGTCTCCATGGCAAAGCGACACCATATGCTATGTGGAAATATTTGATGTATCTATTCCAGAGTAGCAATGACCAAAGGAAATTGTCACTAAGAGACAAGCTCAGGAAAATTAAAAGGGAAAAGGGCAACACCATTCTGAAATACCTAACAAAGTTTGTACAATGTCGGGATGAGCTTGGGAGCCTTGGAATAATAGTCACAGATGATGACTTGGTGAGCCTATCTCTTCTAGGACTTCCTAAGAGTTGGCACAGTTATAAAGACCCTGTCAATGGAAGGTAAAAATTTCCAGATTGGGAACAACTATTATCGAATTTCGTGCAAGAAGAGTTTAGATGGAATACTAGAGATGGATCTTCATCCAAGCATGAATATGAAGAAGATTGTGCTTTGGATACCAAGGTGAAGAAGGGGAAAGGAAAGAAATTTGATTCCAAATCTGAGTCCAGTAAAGATGGAAAGAAGCATGATATGTCCAGAGTGAAGTGTTTTCATTGTCAGGAGCATGGACACTATGCCACTTGTCCACAAAAGAAGAAGAACAAGAAGGCTTCAGGATGTGCAGCTGGTGAGGCTTTGGCCTCACAATTTGAGCTCGACTTCTTGCTCATTGCATGCATGGTGTCAAGTGCAATGGGTTCAATGTGGTACTTGGATAGTGGTGCTTCCTTTCACATGACACGAGACAAGGAAATTTTCAGTAGCTTGGAGGAGAAGGACCTCTAGATGCATATCGAAATGGTGATGATAGATGGTATAGTGCTATTGGGATTGGTACTATTACCTTTCAGAGACATTCAGGTAAACCCTTCAATTAAAATACGTAATGCATGTACCATGCTTAAAGAAAAATTTAGTCTCAGTTGCAATGTTGGAGGATAGAGGCTACACTGTTGTTTTCATTGAAGGTAAAGCTTTCCTGTGACACAAAAAAAAAAAAGACAAGCCAAGAATATTGGGATTTGAGTTAATAATCTCTATAAAATGGAGGTGGGTGGCTGCGCAGCATTGATGGGATATGCGGACAAAGTGGTGAGCCGGGATGAGGGGATTTATGGCACAAGAGATTGGGCCATCTACACCATGGAGCCTTGAATTTCATGCAACAGATTTCTACAGGATTTCCAATGGGAACACTTTCTTAGTTAGACACATGCAAGGGGTGTACCATGGGAAAGTATGCAAAGGCCACCTTTCATGAGAAGGAGAACCGAGCTTCAGGAATCCTTAAGAGAATCCACTCAGATGTGTGTTGACCGTTCTCTACTGCTTCGATAACAAAACATAAGTATTATGTGATATTTGTTGATGAATTTTCTCGTAAGTGATGAATCGACTTCATGCAGAAGAAAGATCAGACATTCTAAAATTTTCTTGAGTTTAAAGAACTGCTGGAGAAAGACACTGGGAAGGAAGTGAAGGCTCTTAGGAGCGATAATGGTGGTGAGTAAATCTCTAATGAATTCAAGAAATTTTATAGAAAATAAGTAATTTGAAGAAACTGATAGCACCTCATAACCCACAACAGAATGGGGTTGTTGAAAGAAATAACATAGAGATTGTGGGTGCAACACGAGTGATGTTGCATGATTAGGGCCTATTGTTTCATCTATGGGAAAAGGCATGCAACACAACGATATATGTGCATAAACAATGTCCTCATTGGATACCTGGCATGAGTACACAAGAAGAGGAGTTTACTGGTAAGAAACCTGATGTTTCACATTTTAATATTTTTGGCTCATTTTTTTATGTGCATGTGACCAAAGACACCAGGAAGAAGCTTGAACCAATAACTAAGATTGGGATATTTTTGGGGTACACTGAAACCCCCCACAAATATCGAGTGTATTTTCCAAGCATCAGAATTATTGTTGTGTGACGGGATATAAAATTTGACGAGGAGAAAGCCATGCGGTTGTCCCTTGTGAGGGAGTTGGACTTGCATGCAGAGGAGGAAATCTTGGTTTCGAAGAATGAACCTCAAGATGTGGGTCAACCACATGCAGAGGATCATGGAGTGGAAGAAAACACTCATGCAGAGCCATCCATCAAAAATGGCAGAAGGCGCACCATAGAAGTTGATAGATTCAGACTTGATGCAACAGAGAATGTAGGAGCCCCTACTTCACTGCGCAGACAGAGATAGTGTCCCGACATGTTTACTGGATACATGGCTCTTATGAGAAAGTGTATTGTGATAGAACCATCTTCCTTTGAGGAAGCAATGTAGCAACCAACTTGGGTTGATGCTATGGTAGAGGAGTATGACTACATTGTCAAGAACAATGCATGGGAGGTAGTCCCAAGACCGGTCGACATATCAGTGTTTGGATCTAGATGGATCTACAAGGTAAAGCAAGTTCCTAATGGGAGTGTAGAGAAGTGAAAGGCCATATATGTGGCCTGGGTATTCTCACATATTGAGGGGATTGACTGTGAAGATACCTTTGCACCAGTCGCAAGGTATTCTTCCATTAGATCTATCCTTGCACTCTCATCGCAGATGGGGTGGAACATTCATCAGATAGATGTGAAAATTGTGTTTGTCAATGGATTCATTGAGGAGGAAGTGTACATAAAACAACCATAAGGTTTCAAAATATTTGATAGTGAGTCACATGTGTGTCGACTCAAGAGAGCACTGTATGGGCTGAAGCAAGCACCTCGTGCTTGTTACACTCAGTTTGAAAACTATTTCACCGAGTTGGGCTTCACCAAAAGTGAAGATGATGCAAACTTGTACTAGATTTTGGTTGATGGTAAGATTTTCATTATTGTACTTTATGTAGATGATCTAATCTTGATAGGTGATGAGCAGCTGATACTTTCTTGCAAAGAGGATCCTGCAAGAGAATTCGAAATGAAGGACATGAGACTCCTTCATGATTTCCTTGGCTTGGAAATATGGCAGCGAGATGGTGAAATTTTTGTTTCTCAAGGAAATTATGACAAAGAGATACTGGGTAAGTTTCACATGGAGAGTTGTAAACCCATGGAGACTCCTCTTCCAGGAAATTTCAGGAAAGAGGATGCTACTTCAAGAGAAGTAGTGGATGCTACTGTCTACAGGAAGTTAGTGGGTTCACTGATGTATTTGGTGAACATGAGACCATACATTTGCTATGTAGTTAATCAACTAAGTAAAGCTATGGTTAAGCATACCAAGCTCTTTTGGAAGGTATGGAAGCATGTATTAAGTTATCTCAGAGGCACATCAGAGTATGGTTTATGGTATAGACGAATAGAGGGAGTGAAGCTACAAGGATTCAAAGATGCAGATTGGGCAGGAAGTCCATCAGATAAAAAGTGTACATCAGGAGGGATCTTTAGCATTGGATTGAAAATAGTTTCTTGGTACAACAAGAATCATTGATCCGTGACACTCAATTCAGCCGAGGTAGATTACATGGCAGAAATTCAAGCTGCATGTGAGGCCATCTAGATGAGAAAAATCTCGTTTGGTTTGTTTGGTTCTCAGATGGAACTGACAATGATACATTGTGATAACCAGAGTTGCATTAAACTCTCAGTTAATCGTGTGTTTCATGATAGGTCCAAGCACATTGATATTCGGTGCCATCATCTTAGAGATTGTGGTCAGAGGCGCATAATGTTACTTCAATACATTCCCCCAGAAGATCAGGATGCAGATATTCTGACAAAGGTGCTCACCAAGATAAAATTCAAATACCATAGAGGCAAGATTGGGGTGAAGGATAATCCCTTTCTTGTTGAGAGGGAGTGTTGAATTTAAACAAGAAATTGTAGCACCTACACTAGTGTGGGACCACAGGTCTTAGTAGCACCTACACTGGTGTGGGATAAAATTGGTACATGTCTATTTTAATTATCCCTTAATTAAAATGGACAATAAAATGCAATATTATCTAAAAAATACTTGTAATATTTAACTGAGTGTGATAAACTTAGTTAGATCATGAATTTCGAGTTGAGGGTTGTTGGTAGGACATGCAGAGTGATTCTCTGAGTTGTTGAGTTCAAGTTGCAGTTGGTGCATTAGTTAATACACAATGCAATCAGTTAACTCAGTCTAGGTGAGTTAAAGTCAGTTGTGCTATTGTAATTGTTTGTTGCACTAGTGAGAGATCAAGTGAATTAAATATTATTTAATTCACAATTAGTGATCTCACATGCAACTGATTTTTTACTATTATTAACTGCATGCATGTAAGTTCCAGTGGAGACCCATTTGAGACTAAGGTGAAAAGGATGTTAACTATCAGTTGTAGGATTATTGGGTTGCACCCATGCAACCAAAGACCAATTGGATTTCCCATGATCCTTGCACATTTTAGGAAGGCTAAAATTCCTATTCTTTAGGGATTGGATTCATCAGGAATTGCATAAGCAAGGTAGGCTATTTAGAGGCTGAGAATTGGCTAAGTGTTGGCCAGTTTTGTCTAGGACAGTGTGAGACAGATAGCTGAGTGTTGGAGACTCTTGTGAGAAGAGGAAATTGCATTTGTTTCATGTCTCCATGCTGAATATACAATATAAGATAGTGGGGTTTTTAGCAGCAATATTTCTCGGGAAATTATCTGTGTTGTGGTTTGATTTGATTCTTTCTTTGCTTCATGTAATTGGCGATTGTGTTTCATTTCTGCAATCGATTTGTAGAATCGATTCAGTATCTAGCTTTAGTACATTCTTAGATCAATTTGAATCCATGATATACATATATATTGTTAATTTCTATAGTCGAAGAAGAATCCAACAACTATTGGAAGACTAGTTTGACTATCATTGACATTGTGGAAGAGGAATTCATCCGTGAGAAGTTTGACTTGGTCTTAGATAGGTTTTGGTCAAGGGTCATAGGTCTTTGAATTTTTCATTCGAAGTTATATACGAAGAGAAAAATTCTTTTGGGTTTTCCTCTCAAGAGGATATGTTTTGGTCTTGTCTGATAGCCTACATATTGTGTCCTATTGTCTCATTTTTATTATGATTTGGTAGTCGTTTGATGATTTATAATTGTAATAATAATCGAGAAAAAGCATAATTTAATCAAGTAAAGAAAAAATTCATCACAAACATTTATAAAAGTAAGAAAAATCACCTAACTAGTTGCCCCTAGATTTCTCAACATGGTATCAGACCTAAGGTGACAAGAGAAGGAATGGAATCTTAAAGAAGGACACTCAAGGGCTGAAGGACAAGGAATACATCTTCTATTTAAAGAGCATCAATCATCAAGAAGGACTAACCCTCTCATCATCTTGAAGGACATAACTAAGGAGCATCAAAGAAGACCTCAAAAACCATATCTCGTTCAAGAAAGGGCTATTCAATTGAAGCATTCTTAGGAATATTACCTATTGAAAAAGGAAAATAATACCTCTAGGACCCGACATCCACTCAAAGGAAGACTCTACATTTGAAACAACTTGGAAAATCCACTACATTCTGCCCCATCATCCAAAGAAGAAAGAAGAAATCATTGTCATCATCATCAAAGGAATCAAGGTGCTCTCCCTCTCTTTGAGTCGAGGATCTCTTTTTAAGGAAAACATCTTCATAAATAAGACATTTTTCTATTATCGACATCATCATCAAAATCAGGAAGGCATAAAGTTGAAGATATTGTCATCAAGGAGTATCTTCAAAAGTAAGTATATTTATGTCCACATCTAAAACTATAAATATGACTTCATTTTGCAAGGAAATAAATAAATTAGTTGGGTCAACCAACTATCTTGCATGGAAGAAGAGGAAAAATTTAATACTCATATAAAATGAAGTCATTGATCATGTTAAGGGTTTAATTGTCGAATCACCAAAGGAGTAAGCTCAATCACTAGAAAAACACTTTAATGGATAAATAAGGGCTCAAATAATTCTTATAGAATCAATCAAGGACTCTCTCATCCCTTATGTAGTGAAATTGGAGAAGTCAAAATACATCTATAACAAACTGGGAGAATTTTTCTTCGTAAGCACTATAGGAGAAGTGATATAACTGAGAACCGAGCTCTATAAAATGAATATATCAAAGGAAGAAGGAATATCCTCATACTTTATGAGGGTATCAGAAATATGAGACCAACTGCAAGTGTTGGGTAAAATAATTTCCGATAAGGAAATGACCATTGTGGTGCTCAATACACTATCGAAGGAATGGGGAAAATTCGTATCAAGAATCTATGGAAAGAAGTAAGCCAACCCATTCAGTTAAATTTGGTCATTATGTAAAATTGAATAAACTAGGTTAAAGGAAAAAAAGTGACGTGGGATCAAATGAAAAAGTTCAAGAATTTACTGCCATGGATAAAAGAAAAGGAAATTTTGGGAAGTTAGGTCCTCATAAAAAAGACGAAGAATATGTCATAGATCCAATGCTATGGTTGTCAATAATATGGGCACTACAAGAGATATTATCCAAATCTCATGAAATACAACAAGAAAAGTAATGAATCCGATATCACCGAAGAAGTCGAAAAACCTAAGAAGAAGAAATCAAAGAAGGAAGAAGTAAGAGATCTCCACTATGACTCGGATAATCTTCTTCACTTAGCTCTTTTCAGGATTGTAAAATGTATCTATCATGGTAGGAAACATTATAAGCGTGATATGATGCATCATTTTAGGGGATGACATCATAATACCATACGATTGAGGCAAGATATCATGAGATCATTATAAGAAGCTTGAAATATAGTTGAAGTAGAAGTCTATAGTAGTCATCATAAAAATGAAGCATCTCTAGGTAACATCGTTGAAAGCATGAGTATTACTCATGGGTACAAGAAATTCATCTAGCATAGAGTTTGTTATCACTCAGAAAAATGAAACATCATTTTTTAAAGTCTTAGGGGTTCATTTGTTAAAGGTATGGTCATAGAGTTCATTTGTCTTTAGTTGGTAAAGGAAATTTTTAGAATTTTTCATATTAGCCTATCCTAAGGTGAAAACCCACCCCCATTCAAGTATTTTCATGTCACATCAGTCATTATTTCCTAAATTATTCCATTTCCCAAGCTTATAAATCCAAAAAGGTCACTTTAGCCAAGATTTCTTGTTTTCGTAGCGAATTACACAGTAAAAACACACTTTTCGCTACGAAACTGCTAATACTTTCGTAGTGAAACTACCAGGAAATACTAATTATGCTATGAAAAGGGGTTTTTATGTCTATATTTTTAAATTCAATGCAAGGTGTCCGTTAATCATTATAGGTGTTAGAGTGGGTGTCATTCAAGTCAATTAGGGTTAAGCCAAGGTACAATGGTCATGGCTGAGGTAATTATTATTGTTTTAAGCATACACGAGTCATGATTAACCCATGAGCTGTCATCTAAACATTAAAATCTTTCCCAATTGAGTCTTGTGTCATTCTCCGCTCCATCTTTGCATGCTGTTGAGTTCTGGAGAGATGTTTCACCAAGCCAAGCTGGTTGCTGGCATTTTCAAGCATTTGCAAGTGTCATTTATCAAGCGAGGCAGAGAAGGTATAAAAGCACCATGGCTGTGAAGAGGAAGACCAAAAAAGGAGGCCATTGTCTTAGATATGAGCCATTAGACATGAATTTTCTGAATGAAGACCCAACTGCCTTAGAAGTTTTCAGAAGAACATGGGTGTTTGCAGTTTTTCCAAAGATTGCAAGGGTGCTATGTGCATGTTTCTAAGGAGTTTGTCATTAGTTTCAATGGGACAACTTCAAAGGTGGGGATGTTGAACCTCACAGTAACACCAAAAACTATTGCAACAGTAACATGAATTGCTATAGGAGGAGAACAATGGTTCAAAGGTTTCAAGTTCATCATGCAATACTGTAAGGAATTTATCAAGCCAGAGCATAGTGATATTGATCTCACAAATGCCATCCCAAGTAGCTACATTAAATACAACTTCTTAAAGCTGCTGCTAATCATTCATAAATATTTCACTTGCGAAGGTTGGTATCATATGGTCTATTCCTACCACTCCAGGCTTCTACTACATTTTGTTGGTAAGAAGTATCTTGATTTACCTTTTTACTTATACATAAGCTTAGCTAAAATGTCAGAAAAAGTTCAAGCCAAATCTGAAGAAAATGAAACCTCACTTTTCATCATGGTTTAATCAAGTTTCTAGTATTAGAAGAGTTAAAAATATTAGGTAGAGACTGGTCATATTTTCTGTTTGTCAATGTTTTTGAAGTGGATGCCATCACTCCTAAAAGAACTCCTAAACCTAGAGATATCCCATCACCTTTAGTGGCAGAGCAAGTTGAGCTAACAAATAAAATTGAGCCAGTAATCAGGGAGACAGAGCCATTGTAGAAAGTCGATACACCTGTTGTCACACCTGCAAAAAAAAGATCCAACAGTGAGAAAACATGGCAGCAAGAGGGTGACAAGACGCCAAACATTAGCTAAGGGTAACCTAGAAGACATTCTGCATGCTATTGATATTGAAGAAACTCCCATAGTCCAAGCTGAAGATATAGATGAGGGAGGAAAGAAGCTCAAGAAAGCTAAAACAACAAAGAAGTTAGAGTTTGAAGGTGAGGATGTAGGATTCATGTTTCAAGCTAGGAAACCAATGGAAAAACATGCTAGAAAGCTCTTGGAAAGAAGTAAAGAAGCTCAGAAGGTCACTGAAACTGTCCAGCCACCATCAAGCATCATTGAACTTTCCTCACCTGCAAAAGAAGAATTAGTCATTAAGCAAAGGAAAGGAAAAGAGAAAATCATTGAAATAAGAGATATTGAGGTTCTTAAGGAGCAGTTGAAGCTGGAAAATGAATAAATAGTAGTATTGAAGAAAGAGGCAAGGAAGCACAAGATTTAGAAGGTACAATTTGAGAAAATGAATTAAATTTGGGAAGATCAGGTTAATAGTGTGTCAAAGACATTAGATAACACACAACAATTGATCAAATGGACTCAATCATTGAGAGGAGAAGTGAAGCATATCAGAAAAATGAACCTACACTTGAAATCTAGGAACAAAAAACTGAAGAACCAAGTCAAAGGCCTCCAAGAGAAATTAGAATTTATTCATGAAGAGCTGGAGAAAAAAGGCTTAAAGAGGATTGTAGTTGAGGAGCCCATAGCTCAACTTATCATTAATGAAGAAGAAACACCACAGGGGTCCTAAGTTGAGATTGATTATGTTTTAGAAGGCTTATGGCATGTTGAAGACCAAGTTTTTTTAGCTGGAGGTAATTTTTTTGGGACAGTGTTAAAATCTAGAATTTCTGTAGTTTTTCACAATTTCCTAGCATTTCCTAGGCTTAAAGCTAGGAAAATGCTACGAAAATTTCTGTAGCAGCTTATTTTCTTCGAAAACCACTTTTTTCAGCTTTCGAGAAGGGAGAATGGTAGTGATGATGTGTCATGTCTTGGTTGACACCCTAGAACAACCAAAGAGAAAAATATATTGGTGCAAAAGATATTTTTGGACTCTACGAAAGCTCGCTACGAAACTGTCATGTTTTCGTAGCGAGCTAATTTTGAAGGTTTTGAAGCATCTCAGTTGCAGTTTTGGACAAGTGGACACATCCAACAGGTCAAGGGACCTTACCACCAAACATTTATGACTTGAAGACAATGCAGTGGAGACAGATCATCAGCTAAAGCTTTCGTTGAAGATAATGTCTTGTACTCCTGAAAAATAGGGTTTTGTTCCACATGATTAGGAGATTTTTTAATATGTCAAGTAGTGATGAGCTATGTCATAGCCTATTCGAACATGTGATGCTTAGTTGTAACCGATATGTCACTATTTTAAAGATAAGGTATACTGATGTAATAAATAGGAGTTTGAGTCCTATTAGGAAAAGTCATCTTTAGGGTGTAGCTATCATTTTCTTGTTAAAAGACATGTTTTTTTGTTATATGAGCTGTCATAAGAATAATTCGATGAATCTAGCCAAGAGGCAGATCATCCCTACTGTAAGAATTTCTGTCTAAAGGAAAATCATCAAAGTAGTAAAGGGTTGGAGATTTTTTGCACCATACTGCTGCTCTATGTAATTTGATTTATATCAGTAATACAGAGGACTTCTTCTTGACAGACCTGAGATTCTCATGGATTTTTTAATATCTTTCTGATCTATATCTTTATGTTTACCACTTGCATTAGATTTCATATTTATTACTCAGAATTCATTTGTTTATGCTCTGACTTCCTTTATTGATGAAATGAATGTGTTTCCCTATGTTCTATGTGTGATTTTCCTTTGTTAAAGACTCTTATCTGCCTCAGCTTCCATGTCATTAAACCTTGCCACTAAATCTATTGATTTGTTGACTCCATAAGCCTAATGGTAGCAAGCCTGCATTCTTTTCAACCTACATACACAAAAATCAAGTTAATTTTCAAATAGAGTTAGCCATCTAATACTATCATTAGCTAATATCATAAACCCCTTTGTGACAACCCTCTTACAATGAAGAGGCTAAGCTTCAGTCAAAAGCTATTTTGCAAAAATTACATAGAGTTGTCTGATCAACAGCCAATCAAGTACAATTTTTTTATAACAGAGTTAACCATACATCATTAGTATTAAAAAGGAGCACTTGCAGGATGAGGATAACCAAGATCCTTCGTTGATATATTCATAGAAGGTTCACCTCTCTTGGAAGAAGCAAGTGTCTTGCTGATACTTTCACCTTGTGTGGAATCCATTATGTAGAAATATGATGATATGTAGCATGTCAATATGGTTGAAGTACTCTCAATCAAGGAAAGGAAGTTTTCGAAGGAATTATAGATCACGAAAAAGAGAAAATAATTATGTATATATGTGATAGATTGAGGCATGTCATCATATAGTTGCAGAAAGCATGGGTAAATTCTCTATCTCATGAGCATGATTAAAGAAAAGGGATCTCCTCCTTTGGAAATATGCATGAAGGCATGGTTCCAATATTGACAAGATGAATTCAACATAATATGTTTTCATATGGAATATGAAGTAAAGATGAAGGAACTATGGATGGAAGTTCCTAGGGAGAAATATGTGAAGAAAGTAAGGAGATATCATGAAAGATGTAACTATGGTCATGTACAAAATGAAATCAACATCTGATGACTAGAATATTTGGCCATGACATCTCCATGATATCTTATTTGACATACGCATTATCATGATTCCCATTATATCAGGTCTCCTCCCATTGGTGAAAGTTTGGAAAGAGTGGGGAGCCTAAGTTTAGGTGACAGTGCGCTATCACTCCATTGTTGTCATTGACCTAATATTTATCCTATCAGATCCCATACTAGTTTGAGCAGTAGAAAAATCCATGCCTCAAGAACAACAATGATAAATTTATTTTTCTCTTTACATAAAATACATAAAATCATGATTACATATGTCATTATGAAGACCGAAACTAGTTACATATTTCAACAGTCCCTCTTAGCTAGTAAGGTATTCATAATCCATACAAGGTACTTAGACATTCTTGATCTGAATAATTCTCTTAAGAAGAGTTGAATCGGTAAGTCATCTCGTTGTATCAATTCATCCAACACTGTTACATAGCAAGGCCTTGACTAACATGCCTAGAATGGCTTAAGGTGATATGGTATTTGTTACAGAAACTTATCATATTATTGGATTTGAAGGCAGCAACATTATCAGTTATGATTTTATCAGGACAACCAAATCTAGATAATATGTTGGTTTCTAAAAATCCTATGATCACGGTGTCATTGGCTTGTATGGAAGGAATAACTTCTATCCATTTGGTGAAATAGTCTGTGGCAGTGAGGATCCATTTGTGTTGGCCAGAAGAGGGAGGATGGATTTCTCCAATGAAGTCCAAGCCCCATTGTTGGAAGGGTTTTCTGTGGAAATTGGTTTCAGGGGTAAAGGTAGTAGTTTTCTCTTTCCTTCAAAAATTTTACATTTATGGCAAGCAGTGACAAATTTCTTTACATTAGTGAACAAGGTTGTCCAATAAAATCCAGCTCTTAGGATCTTTTCTATAGTTGATTTCCAGTAAAGGTGTCCACCACAGTCTCCTGCATGAAATTCTTGGAGAGCCTTGTTAGCTTCATCTTTTAATAAACAATTCAATAGAATACCTTCATGATTTTTCCAAAAAAAACATTATCTAAAATACAAAACTTCGAAGATGTCATCTTTAAAAAAAAATTCTTTGTTATGGATAACCCTAGAGGAGCTTGCAGGTTTAATAGTACATAAATTATATCAGCATACCAAGGTGAATCTAAGAAGGCTTGACTGATTTGTGGAGTCACCATCTCCTATTCGTTATCCAGCTCATTAATGTCCAGGGCTTGACAATTTGTTTCTGTCATGAGCTTGGCCAATCCCTGTCCTTTTATAAGCTTTGTAGGTTTTATTTCAATATCATACTCTAATATGGTAGCAATCCATTTACCTCTTTTTCCCTCAATTCCATCCTGGGTTAAGATGTCTTTGACAACAGCATTTGGTACGTAGGCTATCACATGGGAGTACAATATGTCGACTCTAAAGTCTTTAATGGATTTTACAAGTGCAAAAGCTTGTTTTTCCATGATGTTGTATTTTAATGATGCATCCCTCAGTGCTTTACTAAAAAAGGCTATAGGTTTCTCACATCCTTTATCATCCTTTTGTAATAAAACAACTGCTATAGTGTTTTCTGATGCAAATGAAAATATTATGAAGTCTCTATCAAATTGTGGACTTGTAAGGACTGGAGTTCTGGTCAAAGCCATTTTAATTTCTTCAAATGCTTGTTTGGCTTCTACTGTCTATTTAATACTTGAATCCTTTTTTAAAATATTGTTAAGCAATCTAATTAGTTCAGCTAAGCTAGATATGAATCTTCTCAAAAAATTTATTTTTCCTAAGAGAGCTTGAATTTCTTTGACATTTCTAGGGTGAGGTATCTGCAGTATAGCCTCTATTCTAGCAGGATCAATTCTAATGCCATCTTTGGAAATGATATGGCCCAAGAGTTTACCTTCCTCTAGACCAAACAAGGACTTCTTTGGATTCAAGGAGATACCATATTTTTTGCATTTTAGGAATACTTGTCTGAGATGGTCCAAATGCTGCTGATCTGATTTAGAAAAAACAGTTAAGTCATCCAGATATATAACAAGAAAATCATGAGTTTCTTTTGCAAATTCTATGTCCATTACTCTTTGGAAGGTTGCTCTTGCATTTTTAAGTCCAAATGGCATTTTAACATACTTGAATGTGCCCCATGGTGTTGTGAAAGCAATTTTTTCCTGGTCATCAGGATGAACCAGAATCTGGTTATACCCCGAGAACCCATCTAGAAGTGAAATCCTAGAAGCACCTGCTACCCTTTGTAAAATGTGATCCATCTTGGGTAAAGGGTAATTATCCTTCAAATAAACCTTATTTACATTTCTTAGATCAACACATAATATGATCTCTCCAGTTTTCTTCCTAGTAGGTACTAAATTAGACACCCACTCTGAAAACCTAATGGGAGCAATTATCCCTGCTTCATACATACGTTTGATTTCTTTTTCAATTAAGGGCAGTAGTACAGGGTTAATTCTTCTGAGTTTTTGTTTGAATGGTTTTTTATTTTCTTTCAGAGGTATTGTATGCTGAATTATAGAGGTGTCATATGATTTCAAGTCTTCATAGCTCCAAGCAAAGACATCATGGAATTCTCTCACTAATTCAACATATTTTAGTTTTTGGTCAGGGGGCAAAGATTTAGATAACTTTATCATTTTTGGATTTTCTTCAGTCCCCAAGTTATATTCCGCAATATTTGCTTTTAATGGTTCCATCTTAGGTTTCTTTGGAATATCATTAGAATCAAAGAGATCTCCCAGAGGAGTTAATCCTTTAGGAAAATGATTGTCTTTCAAATTAATGACCTCAGATTCTCCTTCCATAATCTCATCAACATCCATTTGTTTAAGGTCTTGCATTTCTTTGTTGGTGAATTTTGTTGGATGAAGCATTTGAATTGCACTTTCTTCTGAAATGTCTGTTTCTTGCTCAATTGTTTGATTAAATTCAATGACTGTATCTACATCTATGTTACTGTTAGAAAATTCTTCCTCTAGGGTCAGGAAATTGTTAACTGCTCATCACTTGCAAACACTTACTAGTTCTTAAAATTTCCAGGTATGGCTGGTCTGTGTCTAATCTCAGCTGTGAACTGATGATTAGGTTTGAATGGTAATTTACAGGTGCTGGCAAACATTGCCAGATTATGGGCGTGCAAGTTTTGTTTTCTTGGGATTTTAGCAAGCTGAGCTTGTAGAAAAGTATTAAGTATCTCTACAACTGTTCCTCTATATTCTCTCAGTCTGGGATCGTTTGTTAGATAGTGCCCTTTGATCTATTGAATGATTAAATCAGAATCTCCTATGACAGATACTCTAATTTCCTCTAATCTTTGACAAGTTTAAGACCTAGCAAAAGAGCTTCATATTATGCCATATTATTGGCGCACTTAAATTTTAATCTGTAGGCATGGCCTTCAGCATGATCATTTTCAAGGTTGTGCACCCAAACTCCTGCTCCTGCTCCTAATTTGTTAACCGAACCATCAAATTCTAAGTGCCAAATAATTTCATGTTCATAATTGGTATCAGGAGTCTTAGGAACTTTTTTAATAGTGAGATCTAGTTCTTTACTTTCTTCTTGTTTCTCTTGGGTATTTGATGTTTCATTGTTCTCAGAGATTTCTTGGATTTGAACACTAGATTTTTCATTTGTAATTTCTTTTGGTTCTGCTGCTAAAACTTCTAATTTAGTGGGAGGATCAATTTCAGCATTATAAAGAATAAATGAATCCATATCAGAGTGTACTGAGTAGATGGGGAAATTTTCGGGTTTCTCCTTACTACTAACTACATATTTCATTAAAGTTTCTCTGTATAGTTTCTTTGGGTGGCCAAACACTGAAATAGTAGTGTATGACATGTTCAATTGAAGAGATCCTTGAAGCTTTTCACCCCAAGACCTGGACAATAACATGCCATACTTTGGAGGAATATCTGCTACTACTATGTCCATCAAAATTGTTTTTGCAGGGTATTGAACCAGTGAAACACGCAAGTCTTTGATTAATCCTAAACATCTCACCTGACTTGAATCGAAAGAAAAGAGATCTTTGTATGGCCTGGTGATATCTAGGTTTAATTTCTCCATTACGGATTTAGGCATTAAATTATGAGATGCCCCGGAATCAAGTATGGCATTATGAAGTATTTTATCATGAATGTTTAAACTTATATAGAATGGAGGAGTTCCTCCATTAATAGGTTTTCCATTTACTTAAGGGCCAAAGAGTAATTTAGGTTGGTCATCAAAAACGTTTACTGAGTCTTCACTTCCAGTGATCTTGAGTGATCTATTGATTTGACTTCAGTAGACATCATGTTTAGCTAATTCAAACAATGGAAAAACTGTTTTTAATTTGCCTACTTTAGCCTCTAGATTAAAAGGTTTTTCAGTCTGAGTTCTTGTATTTCGGAGAGTTGAATTCTCTTTATCTTCTGTGTTTTCTATATTTTTCCCCTTCTCAGGAATGGGGTTGTGGGCTGAGGTTGTTTCCAAATCAACTTGTGGAGGTTCTTCTACATTTCCTTTGGGAGGAATAGAATTAGAGAGTTGTTTATTAGGTTGATTATCGGATACATCTTCAATAATTGGATTAGAAGGATTAGGATATGATCTAGAAAGAATATGTATAGGGGTAGTATTAGTTTTACCTTTGAGGGGTTGTTTTGTAGCTTTCTGTTTATTGGTTTCAGGGACATAAATTCTTCTGCTCCTCAGATTATATTGCTTGTGAACTTCATAAATGGATGTATCATATCCCTCCCTGAAGTCAAATGATTCTCCTGACTGAGTCTGGAATTGTTTAAGAATGTGAGCTTCTTGATCCTCTTGGGTCAAGAAAACTTGTTGTTCATTATTGAGTCCCATTAAATTTATGGTTGTATCTTCTATTGGTTCATTAGAATTTGAGGCTTCAGCATAATTTTCTTGGAACGGGGGCCTAATATTTTGGTCAGGACCAGTCTTTCCAGTGTTTTGATTTTGATTCTTTCTAAAATTTGGATTTCTGCCAGTATTTCTCGGTTGAGCATCCCAAGGAGATTTCCTTTCAATTGTTTCTACTCTATCTCCTAGCCTTTCCATTCCTTTAATAATAGAATCCAGTTTTTGTTCAAATGTCAAGGGCTCTTCTTTTAATAGTATCCTCCTTTCACTTCTGGCTTTAGTTCGTTTGGATATCAGGTTGGCTTCAACACTGACAGCTATACTTTGCATATCTTCTAAAGTCCGAGGAGATATTTCCCTAAGCTGGTATGCCATATCAGAATAAAATCCATCAGGGAATTTAATTAATGCTAAATCTGGAGGAGGTTTGAGGTTTTGGGGAATAGCATTGTAAACATTATTGAACCTAGTGCAGTAATCTTGCACAATTTCTTTTGTTCCTCTTTTCAGGTTTTCATATTCTGATAAGATTTGGAGAGGATCCTTCTTCTTTTCCCATCTATTTAAAAATGTTCTATAAAGAGATTCTGGATCATTGATACTATTTGCAGGAAGGGTTCTAAACTAGGTTCTAACTTCTCCAGTCAGACTTTGAACAAATATTCTCATTCTTACATCATCAGCATCTATTTCATATATTTCAAAATAATTAGTCATTTTTTTAGTATGCTGTTGTGAAGTGTGGGTACCAGAACCATCAAATGGAGTGATTTTACTTTGGTTGTCTTGGGGCATAGCCCCTGGATTGGCTGGTAATACCGAGGGAGCATATCTATTTTCCATTGCAGTGGGTAGTGATGAAACAACCACCGAGGTTGATCTGGGAGTGGTGGATGGACGGGTAGAAGGGGTGGTTTGAGGTTGAGATGTTTGAGGAAATGTTGATGAACTTGGAGAGGTTGTAGTGATCACAAAAAGATTTGGTGTTCCTTTAGAGGTAAGCTCAGATTGTACAGAGTCCCTCAAATGTTTTTCAAGATGTGAAGTAACAAATTCAAGCTGTAAATCTTCAATAAATACTGGGTCTTGCACCAAGTGAGCCAACTCAGATTCAGAAAAAGTTACAAATAAATAAGTTTCAAATTGCTCATCAAAGGGTTCGTCCTCAAGGTAAATCCACTTCACAGGACAGGATATTGATCTATAGAGAGGCCGAGAGCTAGCATAACTCTCTTGGCTCTCCTGTCTCCTAAGAATTCTGGGGATCAGATTAGGATTTTCAAACACAAGCGGTGGATTTGGATCAGGATTAGCCCTGGTGTAATGAGTCCTTTCTGGAGCTAGGTTTCTAGGTGATTTTTTATGGTTTTTGTTTAAATGGAATTAACAATACAACTTCAACAATCTCTTTAAGAGGTTTTAGATATTAGATTTAAATTTTCTTAAAGATTTATTTGACTAGAGGAACTGATCAAGTGTTTGAAACTGAATGTTCAGTTCATAAACTAGACCGGAGATAGACTGAAGCAGCATTCATTTACTTATGCAATTGCAAAGCAAGAGCATTTCAAAGGCTACCTGGCTAACTTCAGGCTCCATCTGTAGTTTATAAAGTAAACAATAGTAACAAGCAAATTATTCGATTCCCCAGTATGGTCACCACTATTTTATCACTCAGATTTTCCTTGAAGTTTTTGAGAAGAGGAAAGGGGTCTAAGGTAACCACAAACCAACTTTTAGGTACAAAATCTAACTAATCTGTACCCAGAGAGGGCTCTCTCTTTAAGTTTTAGCTTTGTTTTTGAAAGATGTTAGGCTAGCTATGAAAGTTTAGGGATTTTGATTGTGTTTGGGTGATAGAATTCAATAGTAGAGGGGTAGGACTGAGTAGTTTAGGCCATTGGGCTAATGGAGTCAAAGAAAGATGGCTTAACTGGATTTAGTTTTTTAACAAGGGATGGTTTCACAGGGCAAGGTAGTCAAATAGGGAACAAATAAAGATTTAAAATGAATGGAATGGACTCAAAATGGGTGAAGGGAAATTAAGAATCCTTCAACATATTTCGAAAGAGGGAACTTGAATGATTATTAATAAAGGGCAATTAAGAATTCTTTACCAAATAACCAGAATGGATAAACTAGGAAACAGGAGCAATTAAGAATTCACTATTCATACTAGTTCAGAGGAAAACATTAAGAATAACAATGATTGAAAACAGATTGCATTTAAGCACTTTTTGAATTATTCTTTTTCGTTTATCATTCATATATGAAACATAGATGGTATAATAAACAAGAAAAACTTTAAAACACAAGAGATAGAAGACTTATTAATCTGGTGTTTGACTCAAGAATCCTGTGAAAAGTCCTTTGCTTCAATTATTTATCTAGCTAGCCATGCAAAAATTTGTCCAACAACACTTTATTCCAAAATAATCAGTATTACAGCAAAGTCTAAGAATCCACCCCCCTCAATACTCTAATTGAGGGAGTATTTATATAAAAAATTACAAAAATACCTCCTAACAGAGTAAGATATATTTTAGAATGACTCATGAATAAGTTACAAGAAAATAGAGACAGATAGTCTCATAGATAGGAGAAGTAAACCGATGTTGTGATGTTCCTATTTTTGTGAGTGTGCTGGAGGCAGGCCCTATGATTTGGCTTGCCGCTGTCTTCTTTGGTAACTATGTGCTAGCTACCTTGTTTTTACTGATACTCTTTACCTGTACTGATACACTTTGACCTGTTTGATCTCTATTTATCCCTTTTACCATTACTTACTGTAGTAAATAACCAAAATTCACCCAGGGATATTTTTACAAAATGTCCAACATGTCTTCCCACCATTGTGCTTCTGGTATTCTGGTTCTTTGAAGCTTTCTCAGGGTCTCATCAGTTTCTGTGTATCTGAAAAAGGTAGGCTGAATTGGAAATAAGTGCTTTACCTCATGTTTGAGATAAAACAAGTTTTCCAGACTGTCATAAAGAATTTTCCCGTAGGAAACGCTTTTACTGCTGATGAACTTGTCGATGTACTTGCTTGGTTGTCTACATACTTATTCAATTTTTCAACATAACTTTGATGACTCATTAGTTTATCAGGAATAATTAAAGGACTTGGTAACCATTTACTCTGCAAAATATCAAATCTTTTCGTAAAAGCATTGATTTCTTCCTGCATATCATAGCACCTTCTTTCTAAGTTTTGCATCAGAGTTCTTTTAGTAAAAACCTTTTTTACCTCTAAAATTGTCCCTGTTCTGTCTTGAATGCCTAGTTCTTCAAGCTAATATTTGTTCTTGGTATTTAAAAACTGTATGAGCTTGTTGGCTTCTTCAAGCATATTTCCTAATTCTACCCTTGCCTTTTTAACTTCTTCTAGAGCTAGTTTAACTAAATCATTTTGTTCATACATTATTTGGATTGATGGCCAGACATCATCTATTGATTGAATGATGTTGTCCCAAAGAATTTCCTTGATTTCGTTCAAAGGTTTCTCCAATGTGAGATCCTTTTCTAATGCTTTCACCAATTTTTATAACATGTTGATCTCTGTTGTATTTTCTGCAACATTTATCTGTGAGAGATCATACTTTTGTTCCAAGGTAGTAAATTGTACCTTTGCTTTTTGGAGCTCTGTAACTTGGAGTTTCAATTCCTCCATTGATTTTATTAGTTCCTTTGTGCTTAAATTGGCAGTGTTACCCCGTGTTAGTCTTGCTGACTACCCTGTTTTTGTTGTACCTGTAACCACTTCTGTTCTGGCTGTTGTGATGTTTGATGCTAGTGTTGTCCCAAGGGTAGAAGGGACTGCTGTTGAGACTACTGGTATCACATTGGGAGGCTGAGAGTTCGACTCTCCCTGCTTGTCCTTTAATGCTTTTTCAAGTTATTTTTCAGTCTCATTCAGTTGCTCATTAAGTTTTAAGAGCAAATCCATTAGTTCTTCTTCAGATTTTTGCTTTATAACCTCATCAGTTTGTGGATGCCTTGAAGGTGGCAGCTTTAATTGTTTCCTTAGGGCTGCAATATCATCATATTTATTTTTGATCAAGGCTTCTATAGCCTTAACATCTTTTGGATTATGACCCAATCCAATAATTATTTCTTCCAAAGTTTTTATTCTGTTATCCTTGGCTTGGGAGGAAGCTTTTTCTAGATGCAGTTGAGCAGTTGTATTATCCAAGGAATTTTTTAATCTTTGGGCCATCATTGACTTACCAGTCAAGGTTGAATAAATCATCTCTCCAGTTTGTTTGTGCAATTCAATCTGATCCAAAGGATGAATATCCTTTGCCTTGACTTCAAAATTAGTTCTAACATATTTTGCTGTTGTTTGAGGCTGCTGTACTTTAGGTTTGAAATGACTCATAACCATTTTACCTTCCTTGATGTCATAGGCTGACATCAATCTCTGTTGATTTTTGGGGGCCATCTTGAAATATTGATTATAAACTTGAAGTCTTAATGGATCATTTCTGGCTTTTATGTTTATAAATGTCTTCTTAATATCCCAAGCATCCTTCACTAGTGGTCTAAAGGATGATACCTCTGCACTTTGTTGTCTTTCTAAATCCTTTCTCTGTGAGTTGGTGGATGTCCCACTGATTGTGAATGTTTGCTGGTTGTCTAACCCTTCTCTCCTCTGACTATCAATGGTTTCTTCAACAAATTCTTCTTTTGAGAGAGGATTTAATCTTTTCCTTTTGATACCAAGCTGTTCTGAAGGTCCACTGATAGGGGTAGTTGTTTCTGCGTCTCTCTTTTTACCTTTCTCCTCATTGAGGGGAGTTTGAAAGATTGGAGTTTCTACCACATTGATCTGAGTGGGAGAAGTCTATATTTGGGCCTGCTCCATGGAAGTTTCGGTTTGCTCAAACATTGTGAATTGCTCTGTGTCCTATGTAATAATCTGTTTTTCCTTACCTTTGGATGTTGTTGTGGCTGGTGTGCTGGTTTCCTGTAAATGTTGCTGAGAGGTTCCAGCAGAGGAGGGACCAATTCCTGATATTTGTACCTGCCCAAAATAATCCAGGTCAAGTATTTTCTCAAGATCTTTCATAACATTCTCAACATTGACCTGTTCATTATCCTTTTCTACTAGGGTCCCTTCCATCATTCATCCATGTTTGCAAATTGTTCAATCTTTGGAATCCTATGGTGAAGGTATGGTGACAATCTGTTTTTCATTCTCCTATCACATATAAAGCTGTTAGGGTCATAAGGTACCCACCAAAAACTTTTTTTCAACTTGAGATAATCTTCTAGAATTATTTTCGCTTCTTTCCCTGCATCCCTAGTATTACAGACAAAAGGGCCTAATTGACTCTTGATTCTAAGTTGAGCTTTCTTCTTGGCATTATAAAAATGGACTAGGTCTGAATTTATCATTTGTTTGAAGTATTCTAAGGCAAAGAGCCTCATCAGAACATACTTTGGTAGCTTGAAAGGACAAAGCTCACACCCATATATCCTAATTTCTGTATGGTTTTTGTATAGGTACCAATCACCTACCCTGTATTTTCTTCATATCACTATTGACCCTAGGAGGGGAAACTCCTGTTAATAAGGTGGTTGCTGGGTGACCAAATAGGTCAATGAATTCATTGTAAGAGTAAGGGGACTCAAAGGAATTATGGAAGATTGCAGACCAGAAGATTACAGACCTTGGATTTCCTTTGGTGTCAAATTTCATGACAGGGAAGGGGAAATTCTCTGAATGATAATAGAGCATAATATGGTATATAAAAGTGGAGTATTTGAAAACTCTTTCATTTTCCAGTCTTATGAACTGGTCATGAATATTATCAGCAATGTACGAGGAAAAATCATATTTGACAGTAGGGGGTTGTCCAGGAGTAAAAATTGATAACAACACTAGGGTTAACTTATCAACGTATTCACTAGTGTTGAATCCCACTAATGAAGATATCATATTGATTATGAGTCTGCCCATATCTGTGAAAAAGGTATGTCCATAAGGAGAGGGCCTTTGGGTTGATGTTATTGTAGCATGAAAGTTTGACAAAGGCGATTCAGTTCTTCTTGGGATAATTTTGTGTTTTTTTCAAGTAAATCTCCTATGGAAAGGGGAGTCAGGGCTTGACCGGGATGAAATTGTAAAATTTCATTGATGGATTGAGCGGTTATTGGAAAAAGAATGGTTTGACTTGGGGACATCACTGCTCATTGATTAGGGTCGTAATTGGCATGGCAGTGATAAATTATTTCAGGAAAAACATGGACTAAGGGTAAAAAATACATTGGAAGATTGGATTCCCACAGTCCAAAAATATCAGAGCCATTCAGGTAATTATCTCTGCATTGGAAAAAGATTCTAAGAGGATTTTCGCTAAAGATGAGGTCTTTTATCTGGAAATCCCTATCCACTAGAGGAAGATAGTCTAAATATTTATGGGGGGGCATTCAGAGGTGCAACATTCAAAGCCACAGGGGTTTCCATTTCTGGTTCTTGTGGATTCAGAAAGGAATTTGGGTTTTTAGTGGAAAAATGAGCAAAATTACAAGTCTGAGAACTTATGAGGTGAAACAAAGACCGAATTGTACTATTTTTTAGTCTTTTTCTGTGGAATTTAAATTAAAAACCAAGACTTGCAGGGTTCGATGGTAATTGGATAAACACCTATTTCGGGAAGTGAATAGTGAGGAAACAGGTGCAAGAAATAGCTGACTGGTTCAACTGAAAATCGTTTGGCAAAGTGGCGGTTGGAAATCTTCAACAACTAATTTTGACGTTTTTGCATGGGAGCACTGGTCGCAGCATAAAATGATGAAAATACATGCATTTGTTTGTTTTATTCACAAAGTCAAGGTTGGCAGGTGTTTTGTTATTTTGGACGGATGACGTACGCGGGAAAGGGTCTTTTGTCGTATGTGGAGGGTGGTAAGCAGTATGTATCGCACCACTTTTGGGGATGGGTGGTATTCGGCTGGGAGCCAACGATTCCATACATCTTGTGACACGTGGCGAGGCACTGTTCGCAAAGCCACTCCGCGATTGCACACTATCATTTGGTCGTGGAGGGCCATGCGATATGGATGACAACAGTTGGATATGAAAGGGTCAATCAAACGGCTATCGGGGAGGCGAGATGTTGAGAGATTAATAAGGGCAGGCCCAACATAACTAAAGATTTTTTAATCATATTAGGAGCAACGTGATTGGTTGGGAAATTTATTAATTAACCATGGGGGTTACTTAATCCTTATTTGAATTTAATGTTATATTATGGTTATATTTCAACCAAGGGGCGGGATATGTAATATTTGGGGATTTTATATAGTTATAGTAATACGGGAATGGGTAGATGTTATAAGGGAATTAGATAATAAAAGTTAATATGTCAAAATGAATGAAAAAGCACTAATTATGAAACATTAGGATCATGTATTTAACTTAGGCTCGAATGAAAAAAGGGTTTTTTGTGGGATATTGTGTAATTTTCCTAAGTAAAATAAGATTTTACTTAGAAAAAGACTTATGGAAGTAAATGAATGACTTATGGATGGTTTTAAGTACTTAGGATTTTTAAATTATTGGGTCGAGGGTCCGGTCCCTCCAAAAGTCAAGGAAATGCCTTGAGCCCCTCTAATTTTCAAATGCCTTATTACTTAAGGAAATTAGGAAAAATGAGAAGGGGAGTTAATCATTTGACCTTGTTTTGCTTGAAATTCTTCCAGTGTAATGTCTGCCTTGCATTTGTGATGAAAGTAAGTATTAACACATTTAGAGTCATAATCTATCACATGTAATTCTGCAACATCATTTACCTACCCTACCTACTTTAACCTAGCATTTTTTCTTCTTTATTAGGGTGCACTTAGACTGGAAAACCCTTATCACACTTTATTTTCTTTTACATGTAGAAATCTATCTAAGTCTAACCTTATTACATCCAAGGGCTCAGATTAAGCTATTGAGCTCCTTTTATTTACTCTACCTATCTCCTTATCTGCCAAGATTAAACAGTTTGGTCAGATTTTATTCTCTATCTCTAAAACATAAAATTCAAATATGAACAAGCCAAGCTTAAGTTGTTCGACTATTCACCAATTGTGGCATAAGTTACAGGTTGCACACAATTTCTTTATTACATAAGAGCAAAAATTAGTGGCATTTAGACTTGCACACTTTCCTTGGCCTTTCTTTTGGTGGGGTTCATTTTCTTTTACTTTTTTGGCCATTTTTTATTCTTTTCACCCTTTGATTTTTCTTTTAGGGTATACCCTCTTTACATTTTTTAAATTTTTTGATTTTTTTGACAATATGGAAAACCTTTGCAACAAGGAAAGGTATGAACATATTACATAGCCCATCAATTCAATCATGATAAATGACACCTATCGGTATAGGAGCATAATAGAAGGATCGGTGCCTAATCATTTGGGAGCGATAGATTCAAGGAAGAATTTATATATTGAAATAGTTTCACCAAGTCAAGGAGGCCTTTAAATAACTTTACATGGAATTAGGGCATGCTAGAAGCAGCTTCAAGGTCTTTATACTTCGATTTTGCAATATTTGATGACTTATCAAAATAAATTTGTGACAAATTATCTCTAGGAACATTCACTCATTCATAAATGACCCATGACATGATGCAACTCTATAAAAGATTTAATTTCCACTATTTAGTATAAGAAAAGCAGTAAATTTTAGCCTAGTATAGCGAAAATCCCAACAATATGCATGTGGAAAAAATAAATAACAATAATAACATTAAAATATCACTTACATGTAAGAAAGAGTATATCCACTCATTAATATATGCAAAGAGAGAAGCTTCAAGATAAAGGGAAAGAGATCTAAACATCAAAATTCATCCAATCATCCAAACTCATCCTCCAAGAAGGATAATGAAATTATCACAAGAGGAGATAGCCCAATCCAAGTGATGGTGATCAAAATTAACCATCTCACTTATTTATACACTCTCTAACAAATTCGATTTAGTTAAATTGGCCTATTTGAGCCCCTAAAACACAATAATATGCATAATAACCATACTTTTGGTGACAAGCCCACCAAATAGCTCAATAATACATGAATAAGCATCTCAAAAGGATTGAATGATTAACCAAGTGAGTCATTGGGCCTTTGAAGAGGCCTAATGAAGTCCAAGGGGTGCCATGATGAAGAAATGGAATCCAAACATAGTGGACAAGGGGTTGACCCCTCGTTTTCTAAGTGAGAACACATGGTACTCCCAAGTGGGCGTGGGGGCACAAGGAAATCCTCATGGGTCTCCAAATAGATAAAAAATTCCTGTAGACCATATGTAATGGCTAGAATGATGACATAAGCCCTCCCTCTACATTGGGGTACAATCCTCTGGACCCTGGAACATCTGCCAAGTGTATCGTGCAACTGTGGAGCCGACTATGCATGGTGGATTAGGTGCATAATCCTCATCCAAAAGGTGGAATACAAGTAATCAACAAGTGCTATTGGGGATCCATGAAGTAATATCGGATATGTTGGAGGCCCATGGCTCTCAATGCTCACCCTAGAAGTTCCAATGTGGCCCTATGGTAGGGAGACCAAGCCCCAAATGAAGACCTACTTGCAATCTTGCATAAGATCCAATGTGTCTCCTTGCACTCCAACACAACAAGTCATTAGAATAATCAAGAAAAATAACTTACAATTCATGGAACCAATTGAGAAATTCATGGTAGCATGCCCTTCCATAGTGTTATTTGGCATGTGCAAGTTTCTCCAAGCTCAATATGGGGTTAACCAAGGACCCTATTAGGGGGTTTCAACCTCTAAAGGGGGTAACATGTCTATGGTACATCCCTTAAATGGTAGGTGGAAAATGATATAGTGGTGGAGCAGAGGGGATCATGGGAAATCATATAGACCACATGTTATTCTACAAGGGTAACTATAATAAGGGCCCACACCTTGGTATATGAGTGGAGGGAGAAAATCATGGTACAGGAGTTACCCCGATTTTTTTTTCCACCCTTCTTAATATACCTTTTTCCTTTTATTTTTTTCTTCATTACTAGTCGGGGCTCTAAGGGATGGAGAGCATGATGTGTAATATGTACCAGTGGATACCCCATTGAAGTGGGGTGATTCATCACCCACCAGGGTTTGGTACAATCATGGGTTCCTTAATGATAGAGGGGGCTGATCTAGGGCCCATAGGAACCAGGGTGATGACCCTTGATGAGGGGTAGAGATCATGTTTGTATTTTTACCACGTGTTAAATTTGTATGTCCTGACCATATTGTTCATTTTATGGTACATTTATTGTTGAGAGTGACCAATTATTAATTTTCTTTTCCTTTTAGTTGCATCAATGTTATGAATAAAAATATATATAAACTAATATAAATAATGTAAAACAATAATAATAATAAATAATGATTAATTAGTAGCTAGTTAATGAAAATGTGTGTCCCTAAGGACATAACCGTTGGTGAAGAGGTACCTGCATAGGGCATATAAGCATGTCCTCACCCTCACTATAATCATCTCATATCTCATTAATTTTTATCTAATATTTAATATAAAATTACTATCATAATATGGATTTTTACGTCTTCCAAGCATTTTTCATATACGAACCTTATTCGTTACATTGGTATTGGAGCCATGTTGGTAGATCAAGGCCTTTGGCCATCAAATTTTCATCGCAACTAACACGTTTTGCTACACGAGTTGGAGTTTCTCCATTTTCAATCAGGCCCTTCGCCATTTAAAAAATAAGAGTTAAAAAAAAATTGGAAAAAAAATTATAAAAGAAAAGAGTTAAAAAAAAATGAATTTTTAATTAAAACAAATAAGGCCTTTGGCCATTGACATTTTAATGATTCTAGTAAAAAAAAAAATATAGTCCAATGTAAATTTTGAAGGATAAAATTTATGTATATATAAATATTCAACATTATTGATAAAAAGTGCATGATAAAGTCAAAAGGGAATCTTTCCAAATATCTTTAAAACTATACATAAGAGAAGGAAGATTTGATCAGATTATCTTGATTCTTCATTAAGTGGTTTACAAGCTCTTGGTTTTAGCAAGCCATGGTAATTGCCCATGGTATTTTAAAGGTAAAATAAGAACAAAAGAATACAAAATCTCTTTATGTGAATAGTTAGTTTTACTTTTTACGTGGACAAAATAATGAGTCAAAGACACATAAGTGGACATATATTTTATATTATACCCCAAAGAGGTGAATAGCCATGTTTCACTAGGGTTGTAGCTTTTGAAAAAGAAAAAAATATTATATATATATATATATATATATATATATATATATATATATATAACAAAAACAATTAAACAAAATAAAATTAAAAAAGAAAAAGAAAAAGAAAGTTAAAAAAAACTATAAAAAAAAGAGAGTTAAAAAAATAAAAACAATTGTGGAGAATTATATATATATTACCAAGGAAGTTTATCAAGTCAAGAAAAATATAGCCTAATTCAAAAATAATGAACGAAGTAGTCAAGATGAGTCCCACACAACAATCACTATTTTGGACTAAATGTCCATTTTGTTTAAACAAAATTGGATATATTTATATTTAAAAAAAATGCAATTTAAGATGTTCAAGGTGTGGAAGATTATTTAGTACATAAGAACATCAAGACAATGAGAAAATGAAAATAAAACGATTAAAGGAAGAAATAAAAAAAATTCAACAAAAGAATGGAGCATCAAAGAAGAAATATAAAGACCTCGAATATTGGTTTCAAGAAAAATCAATAGAAAGTAATGAAGAAAATTTGTGCCTAAGAGACCATAATAAAAAATTACTTGAACAAATCAAGAAATATAAGGTTAAAAAACAAATACTAAAACAAGAAAAAGAAAGTTTCGACCAGAAGCTCAATGAAATTCTATCAGAGAAGGAAGAATTAAATTTACACTCAAAGAACCTTAATAAAATTTTCTTAGAAAAAATCAAAAGTATAAAATATAAACAGAAGGATATCAAAGACAAAGTCAACGATTTAGAAAACAAAGAGATTTTACGCTTAAGGAATCATAACCAAGCCCTTCTTACACAAATAAAGAAGCTTAAAAGTTACAAGAAGTCACTAAATGACAAGTTAGAACAACTTCAAGAAGAAGTATTGAAGTCTCCAACTGCAGTAGTGCAAGTCAAAGATAAAGGAACAAATAACGATGCAACTAATTTCACAACTCAAAAAGAAGAGAAACCTATAGAAGTTCAAACTAATTAAAATGTGATAGTTCAAAGAATAAAAATTCCAAGTGATGATTTAATAACCAATTCACAACAACATTACCTGAAGTAAGTCGAGAAATCTCCACAAACAGATTATAAATCTCTACAAACAAATCAGGGGAAGATCAAACTACAAGAGATTCTTATCGATATCTGAATCACAATATCAGAAAGCTAAGTCAATCTATAAATTTGAATCATTCAAAACAGAAACAACAGATTTATGTTCCAAGGAATGCTGAAGTTTGCAGAATCCAATCCTATGATAATAATTCACTATGAATTCCCAGTCACTTAAAAGTTCCATGTAGAAATTTGAATAATAGCTGAATTATTCACCGAGATTATCTTGATTACACACTATTTAAGCTTCATGCATAATACATAACCTCTTCTACAATTGATCATCAATATGTGGAAATAGAAGCAGTCGCATGCGCACATTAAACATAATAAAGCACACATATAACACAGTATGTAATGGGGAAAGCATACAGCTGAAAACCCCCAAATATCTGTATATTATAATGATAGAGAACATGTAACAATACATAGCACAAAGCTCTCACAGCTCTCAACACTATCTCACATGCTACACACAAACTAGCACGGAAGATGAACAAGTCACATGTTCAAATCTCCTCCACAAGTCTGCCTGCCTCTACTGTGCAATCCAAGATGAATAATGATGAGATCCAAGTTCGAATCCCACTAGCTTGTACTGCGCAACCCTCATTGGCAATCTCAATCAATGTGTGTGCAAATATCATGCACAGGTATAGTCACAACTGATAGTCACACTCACCCTTTCACCCACCTCTAACACTGGTCTCCACTGAACTATCCATGCATTGCAGTTAACTGATGAATTCTTTAGTTGATTTATGAGTTAATAATTAGTGAATTAATTAATAATTAATTCACACCACTCATCACTAGTGTATTTATCAGTTAGACTAAATACAACTAGTTCAACTAAGTTAAACCGAACAAAACTCCACCAATTGTCTCATCAACTCCACCAAACTCTGCCACATGAGTTCTAACTGAAGTCAACCATGCAATAGCTCAACTAACCCTTAGGAAAAGCGTATTTTCTTCTGTCAGCTGCATGTGCCACATCCAAGCATCAAACTGAAGTGCTCCAAGAGGATAAGATGATGTTTATAGTCTAAATATTATTAAGGGTTAATAATATTCGATTGTTCTATTTTTAGCCTGGCAGTCTAAAAATAGATTCCGCCCAATGTCTAAAAATAGAGGTCCATCTATTTTTACCAACTTGACCAATCATCCATAAATAGCATCCTGCAACTCATAGACCATGATCCATATGTCTAAAAATAGACATAGTCTAAAAAATAGACTTTGCGCCAAAAATAGCCTGCGGGCCCACTTAGTGAAGGCGACTTCTTTTCACTAAGCTCCATCATCTTGTTGCATTATCAACACTCCCTCTCAACAAGATATGGATTATCTGCAACCCCTATCCCGCCTCTGTGGTATTCGAATTTTCTCCTGGTGAGCGCCTTCGTCAAGATATCAGCATCCTGATCCTCCGTGGGAATGTATGAAAGTAACATGATTCTCCGCCGCACACAATCTCTGATATGATGGTACCTGATGTCGATGTGTTTGGATCTATCATGAAATACTGGATTAGTCGAGAGTTTAATGCAACTCTGTTTATCACAATAAATCACAGTAGGCTCCAAGTGTGAGCCGAACAACCCCACCAGGTCTTCCTCATCCATATAGCCTCGCATGCACTTCCACTTGTCCAAACTCGCCGCCATGTACTCGGCCTCTCGCTGAACTAACTTCTCGCTGAACTAAGTGCCAGTGATCGTTGCCAGTGAATCTCTACTTCCTACTGTACCAAGAAACTGCTGTCGGCCCGATACTGAAGATCCCTCCATATGTGCTCTTTCTGTCCGTTGGGCTCCCTGCCCAATCTTCATCCGTGAAGCCACATAGCTTCAGCTCATCCTCCTGTTTGTACCACAAGCCATATCCCGATGTGCCTCTAAGATAACGCAATACATGCTTTCCTGCCTTCCAAAAGAGCTTGGTAGGCTTAACCATAGCTTTCGAAAGCTGGTTAACAACATAGCATATATCGGGTCGTGTATTGACCAAATACATAAGCAACCCCACCAACTGTCGAAAAACAGTGGAATCCACTACCTTCGCTGAAGTAGCATCCTCCTTCCTCCACCCTCCAGGAAGAGGAGTATCAACAGGCTTGCAGCCATGCATGTTGAACTTCTCCAGTATCTCCCGAGCATACTTACCCTAAGAAGCAAACAATCCATCACTGCGCTGCCAAATTTCCAATCCCAAGAAATAATGAAGGAGGCCCAAGTCCTTCATCTCAAACTCTCTAGCAAGATCCTCCTTACATGAAAGTATCAACAGCTCATCACCCGTCAAAATCAGATCATCTACATAAAGTACAATGATCAGCAACTTCCCCTCCACCACAATCTAGTACAGGTTAGGATCCGCCTCACTCTTGGAGAATCCAAGTCCGGTGAAGTAACTGTCTATCCGTGTGTACCAAGCACGAGGTGCTTGCTTCAACCCATACAGTGCTCTCTTGAGCTTGCACACATGCGACTCACTGCTGAAGATCTCAAAACCTTCGGGCTGCTCCATGTACACCTCCTCCTCAATGACTCGGTTGAGGAACGCAGACTTCACATCCATCTGATGAATGTGCCACCCCATCTGTGCTGAGAGAGCTAGGATCGTCCGTATGGAAGAATACCTTGCAACAGGTGCAAAGGTCTCCTCATAATCGATCCCCTCTATCTGTGAGAAGCCTCTGGCAACAAATCTTGCCTTGTACTTCTCCACAATCCTGTCAACCGCCTACTTCACTTTGTAGATCCATCTCGAACCCACCACTGATTTCCCCTCTGGTCTTGGGACAATCTCCCATGCACTGTTTCTGAAAATCGAATCATACTCTTCCACCATGGCATCTACCCATGCGGGGTCCTCCACAGCTTCCTCGAAAGAGGATGGCTCTGTCAAGACACATTTTCTCACAAGAGCCATGTATCCAGTGTACCAGTCCGGTGACTGTCTCTGTCTGCTCTGTGCTGTAGGTGGTCCTACAACCTTCTCTGCATATTGAGCCAGTCGCTCAGCTTCTGTAGTGCGCTTTCGCCCTCTGATGGTTGGCGCTGCATGAGTGGTCTCTTCCACTCCATGAACTTCCTCTTGTGGCTGATCCACATCCCGAAGCTCATCCTTAGGAACTAATAGCTCCTCATCTGCATGCAAGTGTGGCTCCCTCTCAAGCGAACACTTCATGGCTTTCTCCTCCTGAAATTTGATATCCCATCGCACAACAATCTTGCGACTGTCTGGAAAATACACACGATAGTTGTGGGGTGTATCAGTGTACCCCAAAAATATCCCAACCTCCGCAGTCGGCTCCAGCTTCTTCCTGGCATCCTTCGTCACATGAATGTAAACAGGTGAACCAAAAATCCTCAAATGGGAAATATCAGGCCTCTTACCAGAAAACGCCTCCTCGGGAGTACTCATGCCAAGTATCTTTCAGGAGGACAATCTGCTTCACACACATCAGATTGTGCGCTCTCACCCAAGTGAAATGGTAGGCTTTCATCATGCAAATATCGCCCATGCAACATCGCCCGTGCAGCACCCACGGTCGTTCTGTTCTTCCGCTCAGCAACCCCGTTCTGCTGTGGGTTATGAGGTGCTATGAGCTCTTTTCGAATTCCTTCTGCGCTACAAAAGTCCTTGAATTTTACAGAGATGAATTCACCACCATTGTTGCTCCTCAGAGCCTTCACTTGCTTCCCCGATTCTTTCTCAACCAGTGCCTTGAACTCATAGAACTTTGAGTATGTCACGCTCTTCTTCTGCATGAAGAAGATCCAGCACTTACGAGAAAAATCATCATCACATCATAGTACCAGCTTATCGTCGGCTAATGAAAGGTCCACACACGTTTGTGTGAATTCTCTCAAGGATCGTCATGATGCGAATATCCTTCTCGTGAAAGGTGGCTTTCACAATTTTTCCTAAGGTACACCCCTTGCACTGATCTGACTGCGCAAGAGTGCCCTTAGGAAGCCCAATAGAAATCTGCTGCAGTATCTTCAAAGCTCCATGGTGAAGGTGGCCCAATCTCCAGTGCCACAGCTCGCCATCATCCCAGCTCACCACTCCTTCCGCCTTGCATGCCATTGCTGTGTAGCCATCTACTTGCAACTGATAAAGGTTCTTGATTCGAACCCCTATCTTCCGGGTTTCTCCAGTTGTCTTACTGTGCAGGAAAGCCTTTCCCTCGCTAAAGACAACATCATACCCCTTGTCTTCTAACATCGCCACAGAGATTAGATTCTTCTTCAATCCTGGAACATGCATCACTTCCTTCAATACAAAGGGTTTACAAGACTCCCTCTCAAAGGAAATGGTACCGATACCAGTCGCACTGTATCTACCATCATCGCCCATCTTGATGTGCACTCCAAGATCTTTCTCATCCAGATCTGAAAACAAATCTCGATCTCCTGTCATGTGAAAAGACGCACCACTGTCCAAGAACCATACTGATCCCATCACACTTGAGACCAAGCATGCGATTAGCGAAAAATCCAGCTCAAACTGGGAGGCTAAGGCCTCTCCCGCTGCAGATCCAGCAGCCTTCTTATTTTTCTTCTTCTGCGGACAATTTGTGGCATAATGTCCGTGTTGGTGATAGTGAAAGCACTTCACCTTGGACATGTCCTGCTTCTTGCCTTTCGCACCATACTGAGAAGCTTTCTTTCTCTTCCCCTTCTTTGCCTTGGCAGCCAAAGCGCAATTTTCTTCATCAGATGCCTTTGATGAGGATCCGTCCCTGGTACTCCACCTTATCTCCTCTTGCATGAGATCCGACCAAAGTCGCTCCCATCCTGGAAATTTCTCCCGACCATTGACAGAGTCTTGATAGGAATGCCAACTCTTCAGAAGACCAAGAAGAGCATATTCCACCAAGTCCTCTTCACTTACAGTCACCCCCACACTTCCCAGTTCATCCCTGCATTGGGTGAACTTCGTTAGGTACTTGGGTATACTGTCGCCTTTCTCCATCTTTACGTTTCTGATTTTATCCTTGAGCGCCAACTTCCTCTGGTCGTTCTTGCTTTGGAATAAATCTGTCAACGCTTTCTACATCAAGAATGGTGAATTTTTCCCATGCAGGCTGGATACTGTGTGATCCTTCACGCCCTCCAATAGAATCCTTCGACATTTTGCCATCTTCTTTTGCCAAGCCTCAACTTGAGCAGCATCAGTAGGCTTTGGGACTTCAGCATCTATGAAATCCTTCAGCCTGTTATCTTCTAACACCGCCTCCATCCTGTCCTTCCATGCAACATAATTCGAGCCGCCCTCAAGGGCATACTCCAATCGCAATCCGTTGAAAGACATTTTGACTTCGACACCAAGAAAACACTGCTGCAAATTCGAGTTCCACCAGCTCAAAACTCAACCGCTTCTGATCTATGAGAACAAATTATTTCTAGCACAAAGATCGACTGTAGGGGAATTTACTGGATATATCACCTTTCAGAGAAAGGATGGATCCAGAGGCTACCTGGCCCGCTTACAGACTCTGTCTACCGAAATAAATTGTAATCACTGTAATAGATCCGATGATCAATTTCCCTCTGATACCATGTATAAATTTGAATAATAGTTGAATTATTCACCGAGACTATCCTGATTACACACTATTTAAGCTTCATGCATAATACATAACGTCTTCTACAATTGATCATCAATATGCAGAAATAGAAGCAGTCGCATGCGCACATTAAAACATAATCAAGCACACATATAACACAGTATGTAATGAGGAAAGCATACAGCTGAAAACCCCCAACTATATGTATATTATAATGATAGAGAACATGTAACAATACATAGCACAAAGCTCTCACAACTCTCAACACTATCTCACATGCTACACACAAACTAGCACGGAAGATGAACAAGTCACAGGTTCAAATCTCCTCCACAAGTCTGCCTGCCTCTACTGCACAATCCAAGATGAATAATGATGAGATCCAAGTTCGAATCCCACTGGATTGTACTGCACAATCCTCATTGGAAATCTCAATCAATGTGTGTGCAAATCTCATGCACAGCCATAGTCACAACTGATAGTAGACTCACCCTTTCACCCACCTCTAACACTGGTCTCCACTGAACTGTCCATGCATTGCAGTTAACTGATGTGTTCTTTAGTTGATTTATGAGTTAATAATTAGTGAATTAATTAATAATTGATTCACACCACTCATCACTAGTGTATTTATCAGTTAGACTAAATACAACTAGTTCAACTAAGTTAAACCGAACACAACTCCACCAACTGTCTCATCAACTCCACCAAACTCTGCCACATGAGTTCTAACTGAAGTCAACCATACAATAGCTCAACTAACCCTTAGGAAAAGCGTATTTCCTTCTGTCAGCTGCATGTGCCACATCCAAGCATCAAACTGAAGTGCTCCAAGAGGATAAGATAATGTTTATAGTTTAAATATTATTAAGGGTTAATAATATTTGACTGTTCTATTTTTAGCCCGGCAGTCTAAAAATAGAAACCGCCCAATGTCTAAAAATAGAGGTCCATCTATTTTTACCAACTCGAACAATCATCCATAAATAGCATCCTGCAACTCATAGACCATGATCCATATGTCTAAAAATAGACATAGTCTAAAAATAGACTTTGCGCCAAAAATAGCCTGCGGGCCCACTTAGTGAAGGCGAATTCTTTTCACTAAGCTCCATCATCTTGTTGAATTTTCAACATTCCACATGAGATTAATCTAGGATGGTTAGATCCATTCTCAGTCCGACAATTTTTTTTATTACTCAGAGCATTATATCGTCTTGTATCAATGAAAATGAAAGTATTGATATGATTAGATACTCGAAACAAGAAAAGCTATCAAGCCCTTTCATCAGTAATCTTTGAGGACAAAAGTTTTTGAAGAGGAAGGAAATGTTAGAAGTAAAAATATATATAAAATAATATAAATAATGTAAAACAATAATAATAATAACTAATGATTAATTAGTAACTAGTTAATGAAAAGGTAGGTCCGTGAGGACATAACCGTTGTTGAAGAGGTACCTACCTATGGTATATAAGCATGCCCGCACCCTCATTATAGTAATCTCATATCTCATCAATTTTTATATAATATTTCATATACAATTACTATCTTACTATGGATGTTTATGCCTTCCAAGTATTTCGAAGAATACTTTGTTGCATAAAACGAACCTTGTTCATTACAATAAACCTTTGGGGTATCGCTCCATGCCTGGCCCAAGGTGTGGAGAAGGGGATGGGGAGACTAACCCTATGTGGACCCAGATGGAAAAATTAATGAATGGAGCTAAAATGTGTGGAACGAGAGTGATATAGGTGGTATCGAGAAGCAGATCATGCAACCAAAATTGGGATTTCCCATAAAATTCCCACCCAAAATCCAAATCATCAGTAAAAGAGATACCAAGGGACGAGGATACAAGGGTAACAATGAAATAGGGCAATGGAGACAAGAATAAAATCCTAACCCACTATTTTCGTTGAATCCCCCTCCAATCCATGCTGAAAAGTGCCCATGATAGGTAAGGAAAATCACTCAACTATATCAATGAAAATCTGTACCTTTTGGGTCGACAGACCCACCTTCAAACATACATTCATGAAAAGTGGTTGAGGGACCAAATGGCTAGCTCAAGTGGCAGAGAAAATGGCACATTGAGCTATATGGTGGCTGCAAGGGGTTGGTGGCTACTAGCTAAGGACCGTCTAGGAGAATTTTTTTCTATTATATACACTACCCATAGGTGATGGGTAACATCTGGCTCCAACTGGGACATGAGCTCTCGAGAAAGTTCACGCAGCTACTCGGATGGAAGGTCATGAGAACACCAACAATATCTTGGTACTATAGACCTTTTACCTGCACATATCAAAAGCCAAGCACATGGGGAAACATGTTTTCGTGGTGTCTTATGGTCACCCATGCTTAATCAGCATGTAATGTATCCTACCCTAACATGCATATAGTATTGCTAATACTAAGTGTAATCATAAAGCTAGTTTAACCATCATATTATCATATCAATATACATATTCCTGCGAGTATGATTACTCATGTAGAAAATACCAAAGTGAATGCACATACAATTATATGGAGGATGAAGAGGGTGGGAGGTGGGAGAAGATGATCTCCATTCGAGGTAAAAGGAATCCCTAGGAGAAAGAAAATAAGACAATATAGAAGTGTAGGGATTTCCCTCTAGGTACATAATGGTGGAATGCATGGTCACTCTCAAAAAATCCCTATCACAATCATTATTTATAATGTTATTCTTTGTAGGTGACACAAGGTCATGATGGGAGGAGAAATGAGGCTTGAAACACGAAAGGGGACAACATATTGGTTTCTCAATGGAGTGATTGTATTCACAAAACTGATGGTATGAGGGGGAAGGAGGGATGGTATGAGTATTAGAGATATGGTCTCCCCTAAAAGGAGAATCAATCATATCCAACTACCCCTTTTCATTCAAGGGAAAATGATCATTCTCCTTCCCAAGGGTATCGATGGATATGCCACCATTAAACATGTCTGAGAGAAAGGGAGGACCAATCTCAACCTCATCATCCCTTTTAGTTTCATAAATGGGAGCACAGTAAATTGAGGACCAATAATTTCCCATTTCTCCTTTTCAATATTGAAATAATCTCCAATGTCATATTTTAAAGGGCTAATGGGATCACCTTCTTCAACATTCTCAGGAGGATAAACATAGGGAGTAATATCCTTAAGAAAGGTAAGTTTAGTCTCAACTTCACTTTCCATATACTCATCCTCCTCAACACATGTTCTCAAAATCATCCCTTTCATCATGTGGACCCAAGGAGAACTTGGGCTTTCTTCCCATCACCTAGATTTTCAAATTCCTCTTTAATTTCTTCATATTTATCATTGGGCAAGCGAGACTCCTCTTCTTCCCTCTTCTCTTGGAGAACAATAAATAAGGTGTTTGTCACATGATTTTGGTATAATACTTCTAGGAATAATGTCTTAGAAGGGTTTTATTTATATTCACACTTCATTTTATAGAGATTTTCCTCTTGGGTATATAAATGGGAGAATACGTTTTTAGCATTATATTCCCCTATTAACCCCTTGCATGACCTACTATATTCGACATTCTTTCTTGCATGACCCTGGAGGCTTTCAAAATCAAAATCTTCGTCATCCTCTGTGGAAATTTCTTCCACCTGACTGATATTTGCCCTCAATTCCATAACTGATACTTTCTCATCATCCTGGTCATCCAAATCCTCATATGGTAATGAGCCATATTTTTCTTTGATCTTGTGAGACACAGAATTCAATGCACCAATATAATAAGCAATCTTCAAGAAGAGATAATCTGTGGGATTTTCTTCATAATCCTGCCTTATGCTCTTGAGGTTTAACTTGCTCTTGTTATAAAAAGTGGGTATGAAGCCCCCGTTCTCATGCTCCTTCAGATGATCACAACTATCAGACCGTAAATCAAATACTTCCCATAGGGCTTGTTCTTCTTCAAGGGCTAATGTTGTGGAAATTTTCTACAACCATTTTTCTTGACCTTGCATATAATGCCAAAATGGAGTCGTCGGGGTGAATTAAAATGCCTTGATAGATGATTTCTTCACCCCACAAGAATTTAACTTCACAGTTCGATGAAGAAATAGGGCTTTGTTCTTCCAATGGAGTTGCTAAATGATATATCAATATGTCATATGCAGAAAAAAACACAAATTTTGTGTCCTTGGCAACGACGCCAAAATGTTACTGCTCAAACTTCAAGGGTCATAAGAGGGGATCCTATAGGGAAAATATAAGTTCAAGGGAAAAAATGGAATGATAGCCCATTGTCACCTTATCTAAGGCTCCCTACTCTTTAAGGACTTTCACCGATGGGAGGAGACCCGGTATAATGGGAATCAAGATAATGAGTATGTCAAATGAGAGGAAAAAAAGGTGATTCCAATGGCCTATTCACAAGAGGGGATAAAATTTATGGATTTATTACTTGAGAGGCAAGGTGTAAGTCTATATAGGAAGGGCCAAGGGGATTTTAAGGGCTAGGTTTTTAGAATAACACGTGTAAAGGAGATACCTAGTCCTAGAAATCCTTTTGGAAACTTGATTTCCAAGAGGTATTTGTGAAATTGGATTCAGTAAGTTGCAGGACCACACGGGACCAAGTGGGCCAAAAATTAGGTCAAGGGTATGGAGTTGATTACCCAATGAGGGGCTTGACCTAACTAGGGAGGAGAATAGGATCAAAGGAAAAAATTTCTTTGAGGATTGAATTCAATGATCCTAATGAGGAAGCTAGCCAAAGGGAAACTAGGGCAAGAAATGGTCCCCGAGCTAGGGCTTGCTATATCTCGAGATCCCACAGTCAGATTTCCTTCAAATTGGAGGACCTCTAGAGAAAACCTCAAAGAATTTTTGGACAAAAAATCAAAGTGTTTGGATGGCTATATTGTGAGATAATTGATGCCCTAGGTGACCTATGGGGCTAGGCCTAGAAAAATAGGTAGGTGAGAAAAATAATATTTTAATGTGATCACCTATGGAACGATCAGTGCCTAATAATTTTGGAGAAATGGATTCAAGGAAAAATTTATATCTTGAAATAGTTTAACCTAGTTAAGGAGGCTTTTAAAGAACTTCACATGGAATTAGGGCATGTTAGAAGCATCTTCAAGGTCTTTACACTTTGACTTTGCAATATTTGATGACGTATCAAGATTAGTTTGACACAAATTAACTCTAGGAACATTCACTCATTCATACATGGCCCTTGATATGATGCAATGCTATAAAAGATCGAATTTCCACAATTTGACAGAAGTAAAGCAGTAAATTTCATCCTAGTTTAGCGAAAATCAAAACAACATGCATGTGAAAAAATTAAATAACCAGAATAGAATTAAAATATCACTTACATGTAATAAAATAACACATCCAATCAAAAATATACTCCAATAGATAATCCTTAAAACAAATGAAAGAGATCCAAACATCAAAATTCATCTAATCATCCAAAATCATCCTCCAAGAAGGATAGCAAAATCATCACAAGAGGAGATAACCCAATCCAAGTGATTATGATAAAAAGGAATCTTATCACTTCTATTTATACACTCTATAATGAATTCTATTTAGATAAATTTACCTAATTGAGCCCCTAAAATAAAATAATGTGCATAATAACAATACTTTTGGTGACAATCCCACCAAATAGCTCAAAAATACATGAATAAGCCTCTCAAGAGGGTTGAATGATCAACAAAGTGATTCGTTGGGCCTTTGAGGAGGCCTAATGAAGTCCAAGGGGTTCCATGATGAAAAAATGGACTCCAAAAATAGTGGAAAAGGGGTTGGCACCTCGTTTTCCAAGCGAGAACCTGTGGTGCTCCCAAGTGGGTATGGGGGCACAAGGACATCCTCATGGGTCTCCAAATGGATCAAAAAATCTTGTAGACGATCTGTAAGGGATAGAATGATGACGTAAGGCCTCAATATATAGTGGGGTATAATCCTCTGGACCCTAGAACATCTGCCAAGTGTATGGCGCAACTGTGGAGTCGGTTGGGCATGGTGGACCAGGTGCATCATCCTCATCCAAAAGGTGGAATACAAATAATCAATGAGAATGTTTGGGAATCCACAAATTAATATCGATTATGGTGGATGCCCATGGCTCTCAACGCTCACCCTATAAGTGCCAATGTGTCCCTATGGAGGGCTAGGACCCCGTATAGGGAGACCAAGCCCCAAATGGAGACCCACCTACAATCTTGCATAAGATCCAATGCATATCGTTTCCCTCTAGCACAACAAAGCATCATAATAAACAAGTAAAATATACTAAAAGTCATGGAATCAATGTGGCACTTCATGGTGGAATTCCCTTCCATAGTGGGCTTTGGCATGTACAATTGTCTCCAAGCTCAATAGGGGGTTAACCAATGACCCTGTTAGGTGGTTTCAACCTCTAAAGGGGGTGACATGTCCATGGTACATCCCTCAAATGGTAGGTGGAAAATTACATAGTGATGGAGTGGAGGGGATCAAGGGAAAACATGCAGACCACATGTTATTTTACAAGGGTAGCTATAATAAGGGAAGCCCACACCTGGGTATATGAGTGTAGGAGGGAGAAAATTGTGGTACATGAGTTTCCCCAGACTTTGTTTTTCCACACTTCTTCATAATCCTTTTGCATTTTATTTATTTTTTTTCATAACTTCTCAAGGCTCTAGGGGATGGATATCATGATGTGTAATATGTATCAGTGGATACCCCCTTGATGTGGGGTGGTTCATTTCCCCCTAGGGGTTGGGACAATCATGTGTTCCTTAATGATATAGCGGGCTCATCTAGGGCCCATAGGAACTAGGGTGATGGCCCTTGATGAAGGGTAGAGCTCATGTTTGGCTTTTGCCCACGTGCTAAATTTTTTATTTCTCAACCTATTTTTCATTTTCTGGTATATTTAGTGTTGAGAGTGGCCAAATTATGCATTTTATTTTCTTTTTAGCTGCATCAACCTCCAGGGCATTGTTCTAGGCTCGACCCAAGGTGTGGACAAGGGGAGGGGGTGGCTAACCCTACGTGGACCCAATGGAAACATGTAGACGCAAATGGGAAAATAGATGAATGGGGCTAAAATGAGTAGAACGAGAGTGATATTGGTGGTATCGGGAAGCGATACCATGCAACCAAAATCAAGTTTTCCCATGTAATTCCAACCCAAAATCCAAATGGTTGGTAAAGGTGATCCCACATGACTAGGATATAAGGGTAACCATGAAATCGAGCAATGGAGACAAGAATAAAACCCTAATCCACACTTTTCGTCGAATCCCCACACCAATCCATGCCCAAAAATGCCAATGAAAAGTACAGAAAATTACTCAACTATACCAATGAATATCCATACCTTTGGAGTTGGGAGGCCCACCTTCAAATATACATTCATGACAAGTGGTCAATGGACCACAAGGCTGGCTCAAGTGGTAGAGAACATGGCACATTGAGATATTTGGTGGCTACTAACTGAGGACAATCTAGGAGAAAATTTTTCTATACACTACCCACAAGTGGTGGGTAATGAGTTTCATGCTAAAAGAAAATTTATTTTTAAGTCAAGTACCCATTGAGTGCCCTAGGTTTGTCATTAAATCAATAGAGTCATTGTCATGTATTGAAGACCCATTTGGGCATGTTACATATTGTAAAAAGAATTTATTTGAGTCATAGTTGAGTCAAAAGACCCTCCGAGACCTCGTTAAATGTGTAAGCTACAAGTTGTCCTTCTCAAAAGACAAGTCGACCTATTTGAAGTGACAAGAATCCTATACATCCAAGGATATTTTACCACCTTTGAGGGTATTCAAGGAAGAAAAAATAATTCAATCTGAGGTATAAATACAGTAGAAGATCCAATGAAGAAGGTAGAAGAAGGGACAAAGAAAGAGGCAGATTTCTTAAGGACTATTTTGGGTAAATTTATCACACGTACAGACCAAGACTAGGGAATCATTACGCCTACAATAGGACCAAGTTTCAGTCAAGTCAATAAGTCATGTAAAGGTTCAATGAAGAATTAATATTCATGCCAAGTTGTTAGAGAGAGATATGCTACACAAGTGAAGAAGAATAGAGGCTAACTTCACCATTTTTCTGTCACACGTGCAAGCTAAAGCTACTACAGGAAGGGCTATGTTATTACTCGGAAACTTTCTCATGGCTGTAACAAAAGCCTCTCTAAGGTAACCTTTACAAACCAGTATTACATATTGAAGGTTAGCCCATTCAATCCAAAGAGGTCTCTCTTTGACAGCCTAATCACTATATTAGCAACTGACTATACATTCACACAATGGTTATATCTTGAATTGAGTTGTATTGAAATGAGGTTTGGTTGGGCATGAGGGAGATAGTCCATTAGGCAGTGGAGTCATCAAGTTAGGGTTTAAGTCAATTTACCAAGATATTGGTTGTATGATTAGGGATTGACAAAGGCAAGGTAGATGGCATGTCTTAGACATTTCAATTCATCGTTATAGTTTAAAGAAGAAAATAAAAAGCAAATCCACTATAGTAGGGCATAGGATATGAACCCTAAAGTAGCTTAGAGTATAGGAGTGAAAATATTCCAATCTATGAGATAGAGAATAGAAAAAAGGATGAATTCTATAACATTTATTCTCATTCAAATATCAGAAGAAAATACATTCAAATGATATTACAAAGGGAGAAACACTGAAACATGTAGAGAATACAGACTAAGAGATACCATCACATGAATCTTTGTGTCAATGATCGAAATATTATGATCTTGGAAAACTGTAAATTAATGAAACTTTCAAAACACACATACAATAACTATCTTTTCATCAAAATCCAACCTTTTTTCCTCATTTTTGATGTATAATATAGGGAAAATACATAAAGGATCAGATCTGTAAAGTCTGGTAGCAATAATTACAAAATATTTACAATATCTGAGGATTTAATTAACAAAACATAATCAAATCCTATCCTTTAAGCTATTCAGATCTCTATTTGGCACATAACATTGGTCATAGTAACATATGAAACTACTAAATGTATCCCCAAACATTCTTCTAGAACTAGGAGGAGTCATAATTGCCTTGTAGGATATGGAAATGTTCCCTCCCTTGTAGGATTAATATTTGGAACTACAACATGTCTTCCCTGTTTGTAGCAAAAATGGTACATGAACCTGTAAACTCTGCTGAAATTGTGTAACTTCCCTGTGTAACTTATTGATTGCTTTAAGGCTCTTTTCCCTTGTGTTGAATTGTATTCTCTACACTCCCTCAACCACAAAACCCTTTTACATATTACAATAAACACGTCGAAAATAAACAGACTGTCAAAAATATTAAAATGGAGCGGGTCAAAATGTTGAGGTGTAATTAGGGGTTGTTCAAAAAAATTAAGGTTTTGTATATTTCTTTGCCAATGAGGTAAAAATAACATTCCTCCATAGCTTCTGTAGCCTGAGCACAGAGTTCGAACTTGTTTTTGCTTCTAGTCACCCTTTTGGTAGCTTTCTGTATGTTTTTGTTGGCCTTTAGGGTTTCTTTCCCTTTTCTGTCAACATACTTTATTTTAATATGTTTGGTGGCCTTCTTTTTGCTATTTGAAACTTGATCATCATCTATAAATATTGTCTCCTTTAGGTTAGGGTTTATTTTTACCTTTAAATTCAGCCTTAGTGTTTTTGTAGGGCGAGTATGAGGTTTCCTACGACAAACCCTAGGCTCTCTTTCTATTTATTCATCCCCTATTTCCATTTTTTGTTTCCCTTTCTCATTTTGTATTCTTTTCCTCATCTTCTCCTTGCATTATATTCTGTTGTCCTCTTTTTCTCCTCTCATAGACCCTAACCTTTGGTTCCTCTATAAAGTTTTCAACATGTTCTTTAACAAAGATATGGATAAGATATCCCTTTGTTTCTTGAGCTAGGGTTTGGAAAAAAAATAGTTTGACCTCTCCTTGGTCTTCTGGGTGCAGGTTGTCTTATGTTTCTTTATCTCAGTTGTTCCACTTGCTTGTTCAACTGATGAGTATATAATATTTTTATCAAGATGTGATGGAAAAGGTCATTAGGTTTAAGCTTAGGTCTGGTTCTAGCTTTGGTGGACATCTTCAACAATCTTTGATGAAGAAAATAGGGAAAATTCATCTTACCAAAACCTGCTAAATGACATAAAAAACTCATGTGATACGAATAATATTATTATACCCACCTTCACCCTTCACATGTGAAGAAGAGTTGTACAGTCCTGAGAGAATTATACCATTCAGGATTGAACATGTTTTGGAGGACTCCTACATTCCAATATTGGTTATGACAATCTTCCTTCCAGAAAAAGTTCAAGCCCACATTTTTTAATCTTGATTTTTTAAACCATCTCTCATCCTTAGTTGGAAAATCCATGGCCTCTGCAATGGATTCTTCGGTGACTGGAAACTATAGGGTTCTTATTATTAATGTACTTCCATCAAAAGAGTGTTTGAATTCCTGACACCAACTCAGGTTGTATCCATTGAAGTGTTGGAATATTGATTCCCAACTTGCATTTTAGAAAAGATCCAACATTTCTGGATAAACTTCAAAGTACATTCCATCGGGCTCATAACGCTTCACATGGCCTGATTTTCCCATATTATAAGTTTTTCTGACACCAAAAATACTTTCACAATCTTGAATCACCTAGGTTAGACGCAGCAAATTGTTCTAGATTCTTCTTGCGCACCGTAAACAAATTTATGGGTTTTTTGGAAATTACAGTTTTAGGGTAAATTGGGTATTTTAAATTTTGAGTTCAAACTTACTTCTTGGGCTTTAAAATGTAGCTAGATGTCACATAAAATATGGAAAGGGATAGGGATTCGTGAAAAACCACTTAGGGAGTCAAAATTATAGGTTTGGTACCTTGAAAACCTAAATTTTGATTTTTTTGGTGAGCGCTATGAAAATATTTCATAGCGCCCTCTATAAGCTTGCGATAGGATAAGTTCGCTACAGAAAACTTAAGGAAAGCTTAGGGTTAGGTGAAATTAATTGATTTGACATGTCCCTATGCTTATATAACAATTTACACAAAATAATTTAGAGGCCCTTCACATAACCATGACTTTACATAATTAAATTTATAATTGTAGCCTTTGGACCTTTAGGCAAAGGTGCAACCCTGATGCTAACATGCCAAAAATCATATTCAAAAGTGTAGGTCTAAAATTGAGGTCAAAGAAGAAGTGAGAAACTATTGGAAGGATAGTTTGAATATCATTGACTTTGTGGAATATTAATTCATCCATGAGTAGCTTGACTTGGTTATGGAGAGGTTTTAGTTAAGGTTCATAGGTCTTGGAATTCATCAATTGAAGTTCTATAAGAAGAGAAGAATGCGTGTGGGTTTTCCTCTCAAGAGGAGAGGTTTTGGCCTTGGTTGATAGCCTACATATTGTGTACTATTGTATCATTGTTTTTATTATTTGGTAGTTGTTTGATTATAGATAACTCTAACAATAATAAAGAAAAATAAGAAGTTAATCAAGTAAAGCAAAAAAAATATCACAAGTAGTTATCAAAGCAAGAGAAATCACCTAACTTATTTCCCCTAGATTTCTCAATAGGATAAGAACCATCATGATGTTGATATAGGGTTTCAAGAATATAATTTTTATAATAGTGATGATGAATTTGAACATGAATATTTTCAAGAACTGTATTTGTCTTCTTTTGCTCCACAAAAATAATATTTCAAAAATAAAATTGTTGACTCAAGGAATTCTGAAGAACTTATTGTTTTAGAGCAACATGAACAATTTCTATATTATATAACCCATGGTGTAACTATAGAGCTACCATCTTTGATAGCACATGAAAAACCTCTATTCTGGAAGAATACAAATACTCTCTTAATTTACCATTGAAGCTACAAAATATTTGGTATGTGATGATATTTTTAACATTTTTTATTTCTTCTTACATGATCCCCATATTTCAAGGATGCATCTTATGACAACTATGAAGAGGAATATACAACAACAATATATAATCTTTAATCAAATGAGTGTTTTTTTATAAACTCAAGTTTCCAATCAATGTTGAATCATGATTCCTGTGGGAGTTACCAACATGATGAAAATAAGTAAATTTATGATTTAAAAATTTCTTAACCTCTCATTGGTCGAAAGGAGTATGAAAAATATTATAAAAAAAATAAAATGAAAATCAATTTAAACTCTCAATTTATATTCTTTGCAAAAAAATTAGGTAGGAAGATTATGAAATTAATCTATGTACTTTCAACATCAAACTTCTCTGAACAAACTCTTGTAAGCTCATATTAATTATGCCGTAAGGCATTTTTATTTGAAAACAACTCTCCTATATGCCACTGTGTTCATGTGTACACCCTAAGATCAAATGTTAGATGATTGAAATGTTTTAAACCATTGGATACACCAGCTCATTTATTTATGTTGCTAACTACCTAATAACTAACTCTAAAACCTGTAAATTTTTCTCACTATCAAATAAACCCTCTCTCATGTTTCTCTTCGAATGCAAAATGTAATGGTGGTGATCTCCTCTCTAGCCATGGGGAAGGAAGTTCAAGGATAGAGAACCTGCAGCATTTAAGAAGGAGAAAATTCGATTAGACAAGATATAGGAAGTCAACGCCAATACCACGCTGCGAAAAGGCACTTTATGACGCACTTGAAAGGGTGAAAGAAGGTACGTTTTTTGTATTGCAACTTGATTTTAAAATTCTAAATTGGGTTTCAAAGTAAGAGTCTAAAATAAACACATGGCTGTAGTAAATGTTTTTTTAGCAACTCTCAGAATTTCTGAATGAGAATTCATCACATCACATCAGCCAAAATAATATATTTTAAATTGGCATTATTGGATTGTAGAACTGATGATTATGGGTTTCATCTTGTTTCTACTGACCATTGGACAGAATCCCATTTCTAAGACTTGTATACCAAAAGGGATAGGTTATAGTATTCTTCCATTTCAAAAGGAAGAATGGATTGCTGCTGGTAGCGATCATTGTTCCGAACAGGTACCGAACACCAAACTCTATTTTGTGTATTTTATTTTCGCGATGCAATTAGAGGTTAATTAGATCGAGTTTTTCTATTTGATATAAATCAAGATATTTATGATAGTTTGACACATGTTCTTTCCCTCTTGATTCAAGGGTAAATATCCTCTGGTCTCCCCCACAGGCATGAACCAACTCCACTACTTCATCTTTATGCTGGCAATGCTCCATGTGTTCTATGGTTTCCTAACAATCGCCCTAACAAGAGCGAAAGTAAGTGCAACGGGAAATAAATGATCTTCTCCCATACCATTCAGTTTATATTTTTTATTCGTTGGAATTTGCTTTCATATCTTCATGCTTTGTAAACAAATTTAACTGAAAATACAAGCCATTTCCGTTCCTAGATGAGGCATTGGAAAGCATGGGAAAAGGACATAGCAACAATGGATTATCAATTTTCACATGGTGAGTTATTCTCAATTTTTTCTCTAAATGGCCTCGTCTGGCAGTCTGTCATGTTTGGAAAATAAGAACCTAAACTAGGCTAAGAATCTAGAAATTTCAATGGGAACAGCGTGTGACATGATTTTGAGTTCAAACATTAAAAGGGCACATCAAGAAAATTTTGGATTGGGTAAAGTTTTGAAGAATGTCAGAAAGTTTGTTTTTAAGTACTCTTTGTTGTTTGTTTCATGCAGATCCTTCAAGGTTCAGATTAACCCAAGAAACTACATTTGTAAGGCGTCATATGAATTTATGGAGCATAACACCCATTCTTAAATGGTTGGTACGTAATTCATACTCCAATTTTTCTAGAGATTTATTTTACTTGAATCCCTTTTACATCTAATAGTAATTTTAATATCTGGTTTAGAATTTAACACTACATAGATTTGCAGGTTTGCTTCTTTAGACAATTCTTTCAGTCAATAAGGAGAGTTGATTGCCTAACCTTGCGCCATGGCTTCATCATTGTATGTTTTCATAACTTCAAATCTTCCGTTCCATTTCGTCTCGGTTTAAACATCCATTTCATTCGCATTATTTATCTGATTTTCTAGGTTAATTTTTTTCCATGGTATAGGCCCATTTCTCTGCAAATAACAAGAAGTTTGATTTCCATAAATATATAAAGAGGTCAATGGAAGACGACTTCAAAAGGGTGATTGGAATCAGGTTCGAAATAACTTTTTACTAGTAAAAACTTTTGATGTTTAGCAATAATAATGGATTTTCCTCCTGCAACGTTTCTCAGTCCTGCTTTTGTTTTGTTTCTCTGGAAACCTCTCCTTGCCTTTCACCTAACTCTACAGTTATTGTGTTATCTGCAGTGTTCCCCTGTGGGCTTTTGCCATGGTATTTTTTCTTATCAATTTGCATAGTAATTTTTTACAACTCTCTCTTACTCCAAAGTTTAGTGTTGTTTCTGTTGCTAGTGAATCTGACCTGACATTCTATCTTGGATTGGTTGTACGGCTATGTGAGCAGAGTGGAATTCATACTTTTGGTTGTATTTCGTTCCCTTAGCTGTAAGTCCCTGGAAAACTTTGGAACTGGAATTATTGATGATATAAGTTAATAATCTAGCAAATTTGTCTACTATTGACTTCTTGTTTATTGGCACTCCATTACTTCCATGTGCAGATAGTTTTGATAGTTGAAATGAAGCTGCAACTTATAATATTAGATATGGCCATGGGAATTCAAGAGAGACATGATGTAGTTAGAGGAATTCCAGTGGTGCAGCCAATCGATAAGTTGTTTTGGTTCAATCTCCCTCATCTTATTATATTCTTGATCCATTTCACTTTGTTCCAAGTATCGAAATAATTGCAATGCAAATTTTACTTCCTTAATTATGTCTATTATATTTATGACGATGAACTAAAGTCTTGATGGTTCCTGCAGAATGCGTTCCAGCTTGCTTTCCTGTCATGGACCTACGTAAGCAATCTATATTAATAATTATAATAAATTCTATAATATCAGCAAAGATATTGAATTTACACAATTAACAATTCGATCACAATGATTTCAAGGGCAATTTGGGTTGAACTCCTGTTTCCACGACAGTCTTTATACCATCATATTACGAATCGTCATTGGGTAAGAATGTCAATATATAAAACCACATTCTGAAACACATCTTTTGTTTTGTTGATTTTAGCAATTGCTTTGGAAGAGGTTATTTTTTAGTTAGTTGCAAAATCTGTCTATTTAAAAGATATAGATCAAATTTGACATAATATTTTAAATTTTAATAGAATGAGAGTATTGAACATGATTATGCTTTGAATTGAACAATAGTTGAATTGATTTGTTTGTGGTTATATCCAGGGTAGTTGTGGAGTTTTAAGTTTTAAACTATTCTTCTAGCAACTTGATTGATTCTTTCGTTTTATTTTAATTTAATAATATTACTTAAATATTAGTATGAAAATTTAGAAATATGAAATATTGTGTTTCTTTTGTTTTATTTTGATTTTTTTTATTTTTTATTTATTCCAAATTCGTTTTTAAAAATATTGTTCAATGTTATATCTTGGTTTTGGTTTTTTTTTTTAATTCTTTTGAAATTTATTTAACGAAATAAACATTTTTTTAATAGCTTTAATTCATTATTTAATTAATGGTAATGAGAGTTATGGGTTAATGAAAATTTATAGATTTTATTTTATTTTTTATAAAAAAATTTATATAGTTGTTAATGGTATGTTTAGTTGTTAATCAAATAAAAAATAGTTACTAGGGAGATGTTGTCATAGAGTGTTAGATCAATGAGATTAATTTAAAATTAAATTTAATTATTTTAATTATATAAATTAAATTATTGGTAAATGTCTATAAGTATCAATTCATGATAAACATCAAGCACATAAATGAGTATATTGACTTAAGAACACAACAAAATATGAATTTAATGAAGACTACATAGAAGAAAGAAGATGAGATATGTTATGTGACCTATTTCAATATTTAAATATGAATCATAAAAAGGCTCCGTGCTACAACAACTTTCATTGTAATAGAGGCCAACCCTTAATCTAACTTTGACTTGTAAATAACTTTCACAGTGATGGCAATTGTAAAGAAATTTCACAATGATGGTCATTATGGTTGATTTGTAAGTAACTTTCACAATGATAGCCATTATTGTTACAGATAGCCTTCATTACATTCATAGTTTGTTGTTTCACTATATATACTAACCTTCGGTTATAAAAAACTAATTTCTTTATCCAAACAATTCTCCAAAGCAAAAATTTATGTTCGAATAAAATAATTCAAATTTATATATTCAATTAGATCAATATATTTATTTTCCATACTCTTTCCTATGATACCATCATTCAATTAGATCAATATATTTCTTTTCGATACTCTTTACTATGATTATTTCTTTTCGATACTCTTTACTATGATACCACCTTACAGCATTCCTTTGCAACATGTAGTATAATTGCTAGTCTACATTAAATCAAACATAAATTTAAATATTTGCATAAATAAATATATATGCCAAAATCATATGAGAAAATTTTCATTATAAAAAACAAACATTACAACTTTTACTCTTCCCTCACAACAACCAAGTTTACTAAAAAATTTACCATGCCTCCATTAATTATATTATATCTTGGCATAAAGTAGATATTTTACTAAATAATACCAGCAGGGAGTGAAAAAAAATTAAAAAATGTTATCATATTAGTGCTATTGTACAAAAACACACTGATGTGTTTAAAATAAAATGACACTGATACACACATATTCCAGGATTTTAGAAAATAAAAATGAATTCAACCATCTGAGTGATCTTATAACAATTATAATACTAATGATTTTAAAAACAAATCACACAGTTGCGTTAAAAATATTAATCACACTGTTTCAGGATTTCGAAAATAAAAAAATAATTATATCATGTGAGTGCGTTGAAAAAATTTGTTGCTCTGAAAATGTTGGTGAAATTTTATTATAAACGCACTGGTGCACTTGATTATCGAACACACCGATGTTCGGATAGATTTAAAAAGAAAAAAAAAATCCTTCTTTTTTTTTAAATTAAAAAACGAGTAACATTGATTTTTCAAAATTTAATTTCATAAAGTCTTTTAAATAGTAAAAATTTATTCACTACTTCATTATTTTTCCCAAAATTTCGAAAGAGTGATTTGCAAGAGAGACATATAAGGAGAAATGTGCAAAAAAATAATATTTTGAGACAACATAACTATTAAGAAGATGAGAAGCTGAAAGGTATGTTGATTCACTCAAAACCCTGCATAGTAAAATTTTTAAATTTTATTGTTTGTTTTACTAAAAAAACATTTTACAATATTTGGTAGGGTTTAATTAAAAGAGAGATGATGTGCAAGTGAGACATATTGGGAGCAATGTGGAGCAACAAAATATTTTGGAACTACAAAAATATCAAAATTTCAGAGATATGGTGATTCACTCAAAACCTCAGATAGAACAAATTTTAAATTTTAATGTTAAAATTGTTTACAATTTCTGTTAGATTTATTCATAATAAAAAGAAAATTAAAACCCTATATAACAAAAAAAAAAATCTATTGATTTTACTAGTAAATTTTTTTACGATCTATGTTCCTATTTAAATTTAATTAAAATTCAGAAAAGAAAACAAAAAAATCAATACTTACCTTAAATTGTTGCTTCTTCCTGCAAAATTTCACCTTAGGGTTTAACTTCCTCTACCACTTCACAATTAGGGTTTTTCATTATAGGCATTTTAGATTTAATGGGTTTGTGTACTTACTATATATAGAGTGTTTGACACCTAAAGTAGGGGAATCACTTTTTGAATTAGATACAAACCCTTTCGGCCCCCTCTCTCTTCTTTTTAAACAAATATATGTTTCACGGTGCACCCTATATAATATAACGCGTTGATGTGCCTCGTGTAACGCACCGCTATATTATATCATTGTTAGTTGTGTCTAGTTTGTTCATCGTTTCTCCCGGTGTAATATAACACATCAGTGAACCTCTGCCAAATATTACCGTTAAATAATTGCGGTGCATTTATTGTTACAAACCGCACCATCATAATTTAATATTATTTTAAAAATTAATTTTCCCTAACGACACTAAAAAATTAGACACTCGATGTGTTTAATGGAATAAACGCACTGGTGCATTTATTCAGATAAACACGCCAGTTACCAGAGATCTTTTTGGCTGAAAATTATTTGATTTATTTATGAAATATATTTAATGGATTTTGTATTGAATGGTACAAGTTTTATATTTATAAAAAATGTCTAAGAAGGTGTCAATTAACAAACATATTGATCAAAACAATGATAGCACATCGAAAAAAGCCGAGAAGACAAGCTCGTTTTAAATTCTTTACAAAATTAATATGTTTGAACTATATGTAAGTTTAAGTAATATGTATTGGTTAATGTGTTTCATGCAAAGCCACAACATGAAGAAGGTCGATAAAGTGCAGAAGAGCGTAAAAGCATGATACAAAAATTTCAGAAGGATGAATTAGGTGAATGAAAAAATACTATTCAATATGACTTTTTTTTTTTTCATTAATAATATACTTAAGAATATTAAATAACATGTTTCAAACAATTTATTAATTTATATATGCTTAATGTTCTATAGGGAGAAACAATGAAGGAAAATATCAATGCCGTTCTAAGAAAATAAAAATCATAGAACATGTAAATGACAATGAATTGGTCCTTAGCTCATCTGGAGTGGTGCTGGAGGTTAATGAGATAGAGGGATTTTTTTACAAAACTATGAGGGATCTAGTGGAACGAACATATAGACGTAATTTCCACTTACAATACAAAAATCAATCCAATGTTTCTAAGAAAAAAATTATATCTAAACTACAGAAATTATTTCCAGAGACATATCAGACATGTAATAGAAAAAACGTACAAAAAAAATCATTCAAAAGGTAATATTCCTAATTAAAATGACTTTTTAGAATTATATGTATATACTACTACAAACTATTCATTTATTAATCTCAATTTTTTTATATTTAGTTTTCATATATCAATATAAAAATAGTTTATTACTTTTTTTCAGGAAGATTATGAAAATCCCAAATGATCAATGAGTTGATATGTGAAACATGTTACTAGTGTATTTTTTAACCCTATACAAAAATTACCTACAAACGAATTCTTAAAAAACAAAATAAACAATGCCAAAAACATAAAACATAAAACAAATATACACATATATTTTCCCCTCGATCACAAAACTGAGACTACTAGATTGATTTTTCATTATAATCGTTTCAATGTTACAATACATATATATACATGCTAAAGCATTCATAAACCTCAATCCATAACCCTGAATTAGAACATAATTTTAGTTCTCTTGACCGGATCTACAAAATACTATGGGAATAAAACTATAATGCCTAAAACGATGTGCAAAAATCATGAACAAAACCATGGGTAGTTCCACCCACCATCTTTGGGTCCACACCCCATCCTTGGATCCACCCAACTATTCATGGAAAAATTATAACACGTACCCAACAAGTAGTTTTGAAAAAAACGTAGAAGGATATGGTCAAATAAATTGACATAATTGCATCACAGGAAGATCCATGTCAACAACATCGTGCTTCAAATGTGTGTAATCATGATTAAATTTTTACATATAAAAATAATTTAGCATTAAATATTAATTTTCAAGTATTTTCTTGCAGAAAAGAAAACAAAATGAAACGCATTCAACACATAAAACACGACAACAAGAAAGAAAATGGTTGATATCAAAGTTTTTGTGTAATTGTTAGTATTTTATTATAACAACTCAAAGTTTTATTTTTGTATATTTTAAGTTGTTTTACAACAACAATCCTTGAATGTTTTCAAATAGGTTCTAACATACAAAGAAGAGCCATCGAAATAATTGGTTGACATTGGGTTAAATATGGGTTTTGAGTATACGTTGGCATATCAAAAATTAATTATGGAATTTGTAAGTATCTATGTTGTTTTAATTCTATGAGTTTATAATTAATGAAACAAAACAATATTTTATATTAAATCTATGATTTATAATGGGGTTTAAAACATGCAGGAAACAAAGTATGAAACTACGCTATCATAGGACTTGTTGCTACAAGGCATGGGACTTGGTTTTGAAACCATGTTCAAAATTCATGAGTCACTTCTTGTTATGGTATATTTCTAATTTATTTGCATTAATGTATATTTTTATTTGAAATTTCATTATTCTCACCAATGTAGATACACTCATTACACTTTATTTTTATGTTTGTAGATGGAACAAGATCAAGACGATAAAAAAATCGATGAAATCAACAAAAAAGTCCTCCAAAGAACCTAAGTTATGGAAGTAGCTCGAGCATTGATAGAAATTCCAATGAAGAATGATGATCTATGTAGATATCAATGCAACCTATTGTATTTTTTGAAATAATTGTCTGTGAAAATCAGACATTTTGTTTAATGTAATGGACATAGTGTCCCATTTGAAAGACAAGGGGTTACTAATAAAAATCTCATTTTTTATGACAAAGGGCCTCTTATTGATATATAATAAAATACATTTTAATTTATTTTATTATGTTACCTAATGTTTTTGTGAAATGTTACACCACTGATTAAACATGTAGATGATTAATTAAATACTATAATGAAGAGATGTGAAATCTGATAATAAAATAAATTAATTCAAAAATTATATATAAATGCACTAATCAAATTTTAATCTATATGAATATTGTTATAATATATATGTCAATTTTTTGATGAATAACAGATTTTAAAAATTACAATAACTTCACTGTCACAGGTCGATGTTTCCACACAAAAAAAAATCTCATACAATGGTGCATCCATAGCATGAAAACACACCGATGCGTTATGTTATATAAAAGGACCGTGACAACATCAGTTTGCATGACCGGTGCCTTTTCGAAAAACGATAACACCAGGGAGTTTATTTCTTCAAACACCAATATTGTTTGCAATTAACACCATGATGCATTGGAATTCTTAATGCAATGGTGCTTTCACATAAATAACAACCCAGTCCTACAATATATGATTTGCAGCCCTGGTGCATTATGAAAATTAACACCACCAGTGCATTTATATAACTAACGCATCAATGCGTTTGTACAAACAATACACATTGGCATTGCAAGTTTAAACAAAAGCATCGAGACTACAATTATTTTTTGTGTGCCTCGTTGTCATTCCTTATAAGAAGGCCACAAGGATTTTTTTATATATTAACACTGATGCGGTATAATTTACGCATTGATGTTCTTTGCATCCAACACCTCAATTATTTTTGTTATGTATGCAACCCAGTGTGTCTATACATATAGCAGATCGATGCTACTTGTTCCATGAAGCACACTAAAAAAAAAAAACATCTGTTAAAATCTCTGGTAACTATATTTTTTTCAGTAGTGATGATGTTCCATTATAATTTCTGCTAAGACATCTACTATCACATGACGCAACTTTTAGCAGATGCTTTTTTTACAATTTTTTCTAAATTTATAACACTAAAAAACTCTGTTATAACCTCCACTAAAAAGTATCTATCCAATAATGATAAAAAAAATAATCACAAATAAAAAATACAATTTGGAAAAACCTAATATTGTGTACTTTTTAAATAAAAAGTTATTTAAAAAAATAAAAATAAACTTTGAACCTATTAATTGACTTTTAAAAAAATGCAGTAAGAAATAGAGAAATCAAGTAATTCACTTATAGACACGATATTTGAAGAATAATAAACCCACATATACAATCTCCCAAAAGCGAATTGAAAGATTTTATCTTATTAAATCTCTAATTAGAAATTAGAAAAAATAATTACAATCTTTCAAAAATAACAATAAGCTAACCAAGCCTTTGTTTATCGAACTGGCTCATACTTATACCATGTGAGTTGATATATCTTCCATATTATCATACTTTGTTACACAAATTTACAATATTACAATTCCTAAAGACATTCATTGTGAGCAATAGGATTAATACATATTAGCTTTTATTTAAATTAAGTAATTTCATAACGTAATGTTATGATCATGAATATTATTTCCTCTAAACCCTAAATGTGTACAATTATTATTTGATTTTTGGCATAACTCTTTATTTCATTGATATATATCTCTCTCAAAAATCTCATTATTCTCAACTCTTGGTCTTTAGTATTGTTGATTCAATCCCTATATGGACACATAACATTTAATTCTGAAAAAATAAAGTAATCAAAATAAAATTTTGTAAATAACTAAAATGCACCATTGTAAATAAATCCAAATTATAAACTTATTAAATCAATTCCCCTATTATATTTATTGAGTTACAATAAATTTTCCTTTGAGAAAATATCGAATCTGCACGTGATATAATATGAGAGGACCCAAGATATTATGAAAAAAAAATATCATTGTAAAGGATAATCCCACATTCATCGGTTTTTAAATAATTTCATGAATTATTAACTTATCATCTTTTACTATAGTTTCTAGGTTAATATTAATAGAGAGTCATTTGAAACAATAATTAAAGTTTTCATCCTTACCCAAGTTTGGAACCATGACACATCAAATGATAATGTCAACATGATGAGTGGCAGAACAAGTTAGTGCAATTTGATCATGTAATTTGATTATGTGCAAGGGTGAGTTGTTGATATTAAGATATCAAAGTATTCTATGTAACAACAATGTTGCACTTGAGTTGGATAATTTGATTATGTGCAAGGGTGAGTTGTTGATATTAAGATATCAAAGTATTCTATGTAACAACAATGTTGCACTTGAGTTGGACCCTAGATCCAGTTGAAACCAAGAATGTCATGACCAACACATTCCCTAATTCATATGAGAAACGAAAAACTAGAGATATGAAATCTAGGTAAAACATAAGTTATGCTTCATACCTACTTTTGTATGCCAGATAAAATCCTCGACTATGTAACCTCTTATATATGTATATGTACACATCGATTAAACTACTACGTGGAGATATATAGGCCATTAATGGTTCCATAAAGGATAACACTTTGATTTCCATGTGCTAAGAACCATGTATTCACTTGTCAAAAATTGAAAAGATAAATTGAAAAGATAAATGTTTAAAAGGGATCCACGATCCAAAATATGGTAAAGTGTTGAGGTAGGTGTTGGATTTGAGATGGATCTAGGCAGTTAAAGAATTATCCACCTTCGTGGACCTAGATATGTGATATCCATTCGCGAATCCAAGTATTTATTATAAGTTCCTTGTTTTGACCATGTTTTTAGGAAGCGCACTCTACAAATTCATTGATTGATTAATGGGATTTAAATAAGATAGTTATTTTAGAAAAAAAATGAATTAATTGAATTTTAATATGAATATTGTCATGTTTATTAACTTGATGTTGATGTAAGTTTCTAGTAAATTGTGTGTGGTGTTTGTTGTTGTGCCTGGTGTTTCAAGTGAACACTTCACCCATCTTTAGGGACATAAATCAAATTGATGATGAAGAGTGATTTATAGTGGTCTAATGCTCTTCATTATCAATCTGATTTATATCCCTCGATATGGGTGAAGTGTTCCCCTGAAATTTCAAACACAACAATGAACACCACACATAGTTAATAGAAGCTTACATAAAGATGGATTATTTGATCTTAAAGATCAAATAATCAAATGGAAATAAATACGTAAAACTAAACTAAATCAAATAAATAATTTCTAAGCACAATAAAATTTAAACCAAACAATCAAAAGTTTTGACGTGGTCCCCACTATTTTATGAAAACTCATAATATAATGGAGGGATTGTTGTGCATGCTAAAAATTGCCCCATAACATTAGTTATTTTGTCTCTTCCTCTTTTGTTTCCTCTACTTCCCTTGCTAAAGGAACACATTTGCGCAATTCCATAAAATCAATTAATATTTTTAAGTAAAAAACAATGTGTAGTAAAAGACATACTTCAATAAAATTTTGTTAAATATGCTTAATAAAGAGTGCGTTATGGCATATAATAATTGAGAATGAAAAAGGGAAATTCAATAGTTTTTGTGGACTTACTCATTGGATGTGGGCATGTTTTGGGAAGAGAATGGAGTTTTCCCTTAGGAGGATATATGATGAATGATGTGAGATATATGATGGTTCTAAACAAGAATGGTCGATTGATAAGAATACCTAGAGAGTTTAAGGACCGTGTCTTGTTTGAGAAAAAGGAGGTTTATATGATCATTGGTTAGAATTACACCGTGTTGAATGATGTAAATTTTTTGTAGATAATAGTAGTGTAAATTCACTTCAAGGTCACTGCAAAATGTCCAATATGTTGGAAATATTGTCATTGATGGAAAAGGAGAAGACAGGAGTAGCACCTGAACTATCACTAAGGCAAAAGATCAAAGAAGAACCGGCAATAAGGAAAAGGAGAAGACAGAAGTAGCACCTGAATTATCATCAAGACAAAGCAGCACAAAGGAACAATAGCAACCAAGCTAGAGAGGCAGCAGAGACATCGGAGGAAACAAATGAAGCAGAGAAAGAAGCAGAGGCAGCATAGATAGCAAAAGAGAAGCAAGGAGCAGCATTAGACAAGAAACATAGGAAGCAAAGGCAGCGAATTGAAGTAGAAGAGTTGCTCAGAGCTGCAAAGTGTGTGAGTGTTTTAGATTTGGAAAAACAGGGGTTTGTTCCTGTAAGCCTACCGACAATTGTAAAAAGGCCAATGACTTGAAAACCAGGCCAGAACCAAGAAGGCTTTGTAAATTTGAGTTTATATGTATAGATGAAGAATTGTTTTTGAATTCTGTGTAATTTGTATGTATTTGGGATTCTGTTTGATGGGGTAAATTAGTATTGATTCAGGGTAGATTGATCCCAATTATTGTGTTTGAATGCATTATGGTTTGCATATATATTTGGAAGATCTAAGAGCTAAGGTGTATCAATCGTTGGAAGGATCAATCACACAGAAGAAATCTGAATTTAAATTCAAAATTGGCATATGGTAATGCTGTTTGAAAGCCCATCTAATGTGTAGAGCTGGAGTGATACATCAGCGAAGATTTAATTAGATAGAGATAAAATCTCTATTTTGCAAAAAGATGAGATCCTGCCTGTAATTGTGATAATACCCTTCATATCAAGAAGAAGTCGATGTTAATTATGGTGTTTTGAGGTTGAATGCAATTCAGGTTACATGTTTCCAAGAAATATTAAGAGAAGATTTGCAATCATCGATCACTGCAAGGATTAATGACGCAAAAGGGTGTTCGAATAGTGCTGGAGAGCATTTGAAGCTTGAATGCAACTGAACTGTGAGATGAAGTGTGAGTAATGATACCGTGGAACCTTGGTCACAGTGCAACGAATCAAAGGATGGTGCATTGAATATAAGCCAACAGGACGAACGCTGAAACTATGTGATTTTAGAGCACGAGTAAAGAATGGTAATGACGCAATAGAATGAGAGTAACAGCATTAAAATTGTGAGGATAGATGCAGAATTTCCGTAGCGAAGAAGGCAGAAATACAAAAGGCATAGAGAAAGCACGAATCGGAGGATTTGTTTAAATTTCCAGAATTCTGTATTGAGTCCAAGACGCGGAATTAGAACCGGAACAGTGAGCCCATAGAAAGCAGAAATCGAAAACCATTTATGGTTTTCACATAAGTTTAAAATGGTAAGAAGAATCTGAAAAAAAATGCGATAAGGGTCCACGTGTGACATGTAGCTTTAAGTGGTATTTAAATACCACGAATTTTGCAAAATATTTTTGTGCTAAAGTTCTGCGGTTAGAAAATGCGATTTCCGTTGGATGTGTCGATCGAAGGATCGAATGGTGGTCGCATCACTAAGTTGTGTATGTTTTAATGAGGTAATAAAAGTTGGGTTAAGTGCACTTTATATTTGATATGATGGTGTTATATTATATGCATCGAAAAGGTGAGATGTGAATGCCATTGAATGGATGGTGTGGGCCATAGTGAAGCCTCGAGATATGCGCAGCTAGTGATCAATGGATGTCATTGCAGGCGGTTCATCGCATCGGATTATTGCATCGGTCAAGAAATCTTCGCATCAAAGTTATTTCAGTGCATTAGTGGATAGAAATATTTCGACAAGTGGGCCTGAAAGGTTAATTATTGTGTTAAAAAGGTCTATTATTATATCGCCGAGAGAGGGTTTAAACTTTGCTTAAAGCGTAATTATATAAGATTCCCTAAAGTTTTAATACTGTCTCCGAAAGGGTTATTTAACAGTGTTTTATCAAAGTGTTGAGCTCCAACCTTAATCCCTAAGTTTTGAACATTGGTTAAAAGGCTTCAATTATTCATTTCCGACAGTAAAACGTGATAAGTTTCGAAGGGTTTGACAAGATCATTTCATATGGTAAGTCTGCATAGATTTTGGCTATGGTTGGAACCATGAAGGTTGAAGAAAACTTCCGCATTGATAAATCTTCCAGATTTAGAACATAATTTGGGAAATGCATTCTACATGCATAGAAAGCAGGAGAGTATGCAAAATTGTTACACTCTAGCAGCAGAAAAGACAAACATACAGTGAGCCAAGAACTGAAAGGGTTGAATGAGATATATCTGTTGCAAATGTAAATGTAAATGTTTTAATTAATTTTATATTTTTTGTGATGCAAAGGCAAGTCTCCGTAGACAAAGAAATACCCCACAGTAATATTGAAATGTATACATATTGTTATATTTTTTTGAATGTGCTAGGCAAGAAAATGAGAAGTTGGAAGGCAAAGAGTCATAACTATTCACTTTGAATTCCCTGTGGAATACAAACAATCATGAGGTCAACTCTATAAATGATATCACTTAGATATGCATAGGTGAAGGTTAGAGAATGAAGAAATGAGGGAGAGAGGGTAAGAAGGAGGAGGAGCAGATAGAGAAGCTATGAAGATTCAGAGATGACATAAGGCAGATATGAAGGCTAGTGGACAGTAGTGAAGAAGGAACAGAACAGAGCTGATATCCAGGTAAATCAGCATGTGTTTTTTATGAAAGAGTGAGGAAGTTGGTTCTTCCATATCAATTTGTAGCTTGATAGATGTCAGTTTTAGATGGCTGAGGTAGGAGCCTCCTGTAGGTTGTAGCCTGCAGAAATTAGATGGGAATTGGAGCTTCCTTGCAAGTTGTAGCTTGCAGAACTGAGGGTGTAGCCTCCTGTAGGTTGGAGCCTACAGAAAATCAGTGGTGAGAGGGAGTTGGAGCTTGCCTTTGCATCACAATAATAATAAGATGTGGTTTTCTCCCTTATGGGTTTCCACTTATACATAGTGTCTATGTACATGATGATTATGTGTTGATACTCTGTATTTAATCTGCTTAATACCTGCTGCTCACTAATTAAGATTGTGGTTTCACTGTACATTAAGTTAATCATGAAATGAAGATGTAAATAAGTGTAAATGAAAGTTTTACAAGACCATGAATTCATTAAACTGATTCACCCCCCCTCTCAGTTTAACAAAGGATTCAACAATTAGTATCAGAGCCAGGTTCCTTCTGTATCAGTTTAACAACTGGAAGGAGATCCTAGGCCCCCAGGATGGCTAGTCTAGAAGGATGCCTAACGAATAAAGCTCCTTTGTTCACCAGTACAAATTATGCCTTATGGAAAATAAGAATGAAGACGTACATAATGTCTCTAGGAATAGAAGTTTGGGTTGTTGTAGAGTTGGGATATGCCCCAAAGGATTTTGACACAGAGAAAGAAGCTAAGAAATATTTTATAGCTAATGCCAAAGCCATGAATGCTCTCTTAAGTGGTTTTTGTGAGGTAGAATTTATCAAAGTAATGCACAACAAGACTGCCAAAGAAATATGGGATACATTAGAAAGCATCCATGAGGGAGATAAAAATGTGAAAATATCCAAACTACAAGTCTATAGAGCTCAGTTTGAAAACATAAAAATGAATGATGAAGAAGACATTGCTAACTTCTTCTTAAGGGTTGCAGAAATTTTGAATAACATGAAAGCTCTAGGAGAAACCATAAAAGAATGTGTAATTGTTCAAAAGATTATAATATCTTTAACATCCAGCTTTAACCCCAAGGTTTCTGCCATAGAAGAAACAACTGATTGGGAAAATTTGACCATGAACCAATTACTTGGAAACTTAACAGCCTATGAGATGAGATTGCCAAAGAGGAAGTCAAATGTGAGGAGGCAGCCTTTAAGACAGATAAGAAAAAAGAAGAAAAGGAAGAAACATGCTCCTACTCTGATGAAGAAGAGGCTAAATTTTTCAGAAGATTGGATAGAGGCTCAGGAAAATATAAAGGTAAACTTCCATTTAAATGCTTTAACTGTGGAAGAGTTGGGCACAATGCATATAAGTGTCCTCATAAGAAAACAAAGAATCAGACTCAAGAAACAGAGAAAACCATAACAAATAACTGGCAGAAAGGGAAGAGATTCAATAGAAAATCATTTTATGCTCAGCAAGACAGCAGTGCGTCTGAAAGCTCAGATGAATCCTCCAATGAAGAAGTAACCTCTGAATTTGTCTTAATGGCCAAGGAAGAATTTGAAGATGATCTTCTGGAATCTGATGAAGAATGTGAGGTAGATCTTGAGGGGGAGCTAAGAAATTCCCTGGAGGAAATAAACAGACTTAAACTCAAGTCCAGAAAACAGAAAGGTAGTCTCTGCAAATATGTAAAAGAAGAACTAGACTCAGAAGACCTTATTAAACTGAAATTTGAACTAGAATAATTAATGAAAATAGAGGATATTCTAAAAAGGGAAATAAAGGAGAAAGATCAGGAATGTGAAAAATTGGAAGAAGAAGTGGTAAGCCTAAGGAAGAAATCGGAAAAGGCCCAAACGGAATTAACTACGAATATTCCACAAATGAAAAGTTCTGAAAAGTTGGGCCAGATTCTAAATGCTCAAATATCCCCTCTCATAAAGGCTGGGATAGGCTATGAATTAGAATCCAGTAAGTCCAAGGTTGAAGATAACACGGATATCTCTTTCGTGAAAGCTATAAAATATAAAATTAACCCTCAGTAATCTGAGCTTATTACAGCTAGAAGACTGATGGAAGAAAGGAGCAGGTTGTGTAAGCATCTCGAAGGTGAGATTGCCTCCATGGAGAACTCGGAGAAGGTAGACATTGAAAGGAATGATGAAGCAACTCAAAAAGAAACCATAGAAGCAGAAGCCAGCAAGAACCTAATGTGTAATGAAACAAGCAGAAACAAGCAGCAACATGAAAGGATAGAGAATGAGAGGATGAAGCAAGCAGTTGCAAAAATCTCAATTGTTCCTAAACATCAATTGAACAAGTTCGGAAGATATCAAAGGAGGTTCTTTCCTCCTATGAAAAATATCACATGTTTCTCTTGTCATAAACCAGGACATATTGCAACACATTATAAGACAAGGCATATCAACTTTAACTAGCAAAATATGCAGCAAATGAGAAGAACCCCTCAAGCAAGCAAATGGAAAAGACAATCTTTCACCAAGTACACCAATCATTTTCGTGGCTACTGCTATTCATGCAATGACTTTGGACACGTAGCATCTCAATGTAAGACAAAGAAAATCAAGTTTAACTAGCAAAAAATGCAGCAAATAAGAAGACCACCTCAAGCAAACAAATGGAAAGGACAACCACTCACCAGGTACATAAATCATTTCCAAGGATATTTTTATTCATGCAATGAATTTGGACATAAATCTGTTGAATGTAAACTATGTTAAAAAAGGAACATAAAATATTATACATCAGCTCAAACGTACCTTGGTAAAATAAGATGTTATGTATGCCTCAATCCTAGTCACAAAGCAAAATACTGTAAACTGCCATATACATTAAAGAACTCTAGACAGATGATGGAATCTAATCAAATCAAACAAAACTGTGAATCAAAAATAAGTGAAAAAATTATGAAGAACCCCAATAAAGTACAGAAGAGAAAGAGAAAGGGGGAGTCTGTTACCTCAATAACATAATGAATCAATCATAGTCTTAGGGGGAGCTTCTCTAGGAAGCAACGCAAATATCCAACCACTGATAGATATGAAGCAACATCCTAGGGGGACAACAATTCATAAATAGTCCCCATAAAAGTAGTCTATGAAGAGCTCCATGGAATAAGAACAACTAAAAGGTCAGGAAGGGAAAGGACAATTCCTCTAATAGAGAACTATAGAGGAAGAAGATTATCTGAAGCATTCAATAGCTAACAGATTGATGGAAGGAGAGAAGGCAACAAGAAGCCATGGTGGTAGAGGGATCATCAGCCCTGAACATATAAGCTAAGAAGACAACAACACATTAAGTTATGAATGGTTAAAATCACAAAAAATTGTTTTTCGAGCTATAAAACTGGAAAAATCCATAGAGGATGATCACACTGTGCATCACATTGCAAGAATTAAAAATGAATCAAATTGAAGAAGGATGAGTAAGAGAAATTTTTATCATCATTATATCATTACATCATTCATCTATGAAAAGTCCCCTTGAAGGAATGAAGTTAAATAAGTGACAAATCTCTGAGTGGTCTGCCCATGAATATTCCAAGTAAAGAAATTGAAGATGTCTTCTTGAAGATCATTATGTTAGAACAGTTGAATTTTATATAAAGCAACAATGATTCTGGAGCAGTCCTAGAAAGGAAAATGCAGTGACATAATTTTAAACCAAAGTGATAGAATAAGAAAAATGTTAATGATACCAAGATCAGATTCAGTATATTGATGATTGTTGTTGAGAACAGTGGAAAGCTAAATAGTAGAAACCATGAAGGTTGTCTTAACTATGGGTGCATGTGCAAGCTGAAGTGAAATTACTGCATAGTCTATCAAATTAGTATCAATTGGTATTTGGATCAAGTAGTTTGCCTATTAGCAGAATACCAAGTGTCATCAATGGAGCAGTGGTATGGTACAGGTCCTCAAGATTAGAAGTACATCAAGGTAGTATTCCTAGCGTTATCTACATTACTAAAGCATGAAAAGGTCAATAACAGTGCTAAAGGATCATTATTTTGTTTACACTTGAAGCATTATATTGAGCATTGAAGCAATATATATTTATATATATATAACTGAATGCCTTCCTGAAGTCAGTATATATATATATATATATATATATATATATATATATATATATATATATATATATATATTCAAGGCCTCTCTCTTAAGATCATTCATAACACCGTGTGAAGTGTGTTTGTTGAGATTTCAATTAAACATATTGAATATGTTTTTGCGGAAGATCATCATGATAGAACAGTTAAAGTATCTGAAGTATGAAGGACTAGTTGTGTTGATATTACATTTGAAGCTCAAGAGTCTGCTAATGTTACATCTAAATCCTACTTCAACATAAATGAATTTCCGTATCAAGGGTCTTTAAGCTATTAAGTGTAATATCCCTGTCAGCAACCTAGTTCTTATCACCACCAACAGGCAGTAAAGGTGAACCACATCTATAAAAGATATATTGGCATTGTCATATTTGAATAGATGTGTACTACATATATGTATCTTAGATGAATATCATAATATGGACTGAAGTATATTTGGAGCAGACTTTAAATGTTGTGTGAAGCATTCTCAATATTTCAGTATTGTTCCAATGATGCATCCCTGATTATATAAGTCTAATTAAAAAAAAAAAAATGTGTTCTCCCAACAACTCTTGTACACCAGTCAGGAAGACAAGGTATAAATCCATGAGAAGAAGGCCTAAACACAACTTAGAGAGAGGAAATGCAAAGATAGAATCCACACTGGGAAATGTGCAACCCTTTGCCATTGATGTCAAAGGGGGAGGAAAATCAAGCAAAAGAAGATAGGCAGAGGAAGACAAAACACACCTTTCAGAATGAAATGGTGAGGAAGTCCTGAAGGAAGTATTGGAGTATTGGTGGAGTATTGCCATCAATGCCAAAGGGGGAGACTGTTGGAAATATTGTCATTTATGGCAAAGGAGAAGATAGGAGTAGCACCTGAACTATCACTAAGGAAAAAGAGAAAAGAAGAACCAGCAATAAGGCAAAGAAGAAGACAGGAGTAACACTTGAATTATCATCAAGACAAAGGAGCACAAAGGAACAAAAACAACCAAGGTAGAGAGGCAGCAAAGACATCATAGGAAACAAATTAAGCAGAGAAAGAAGTAGAGGCATTAGAGATAGCAAAGGAGAAGCAAGGAGCAGCATTACACAAGAAACAGAGGAAGCAAAGGAAGTGAATTGAAGCAGAAGAGTTGTTCAGAGCTGCAAAGTGTGTGAGTGTTTCAGATTTGGGCAAACAAGGGTTTGTTCCTGTAAGCCTACCAAAAATTGTAAAAGGGCCAATGATTTGAAAATCAGGCCAGAACCAAGAAGGATTTGTAAATTTGAGTTCAGATGTATAGATGAAGAATTGTTTCTGATTTCTGTGTAATTTGTATGTATTTGGGATTCTGTGTGATGGGGTGAATTAGTATTGATTCAGGGTAGATTTATCCCAATTATTGTGTTTGAATGCATTATGGTTTGCATATATATTTGGAAGATCTAAGAGCTAAGGTGTATCGATCATTGGAAGGATTGATCACACGGAAGAAATCTGAATTTAAATTCAGAATTGGCATATGGTAATGTTGTTTGAAAGCCCATATAATGTGTAGATCTGGAGTGATACATCAACGAAGATTTAATTAGATAGAGATAAAAAAAAAATTCAAAAAAGATGAGATCCTGCCTGTAATTGTGATAATACCCTTCATATAAAGAAGAAGCCGATGTTAATTATGGTGTTTTGAGGTTGAATGCAATTCGGGTTACATGTTTCCGAGAAATATTAAGAGAATATTTGCAGTCATCGATCATTGCAAGGATTGATGACGCAAAAGGGTGTTCAAAGCTTGAATGCAACTGAACAGTGAGATGAAGCGTGAGTAATGATACGATGGAACCTTGGGCACAGCACAACGAATCAAAGGATGGTGCATTGAATATAAGCCAACAGGAGGAATGCTGAAACTATGTGATTTTAGAGCATGAGTAAAGAATGGTATTGACACAATAGAATGAGAGTAACAACATTAAGATTGTGAGGATAGATGCAGAATTTCTGTAGCGAAGAAGGCGGAAATACAAAAGGCGTAGAGAAAGCACGAATCACAGGATTTGTTTAAATTTCCAGAATTCCATATTGAGTCTAGGACGCGGAATTAGAACCGGAACAGTGAGCCCACAGAAGGCGGAAATCGAAAACCATTTATGGTTTTCACATAAGTTTAAAATGGTAAGTAGAATCTGAAAAAAAAATGTGATAAGGGTCCGTGTGTGACATGTAGCTTTAAGTGGTATTTAAATACCACGAATTTCACAAAATATTTTTGTGCTAAAGTTCCACGGTTAAAAAATGTGATTTCCGTTGGGTGTGTCAATCGAAGGATCGAACGGTGGTCGCATCACTAAGTTGCGTATGGTTTAATGAGGTAAGAAATGTTGGGTTAAGTGCATCTTATATATGATACGATGGTGTTAGATTATATGCATAAAAAAGGTGAGATGTGAATTCCGTTGAATGGATATTGGTGTGGGCCATAGTGAAGCCTTGAGATATGCGCAGTTGGTGATCAATGGATGTCATCGCAAGCGGTTCATCACATCGGATTATTGCATTGATCAAGAAATATTCACATCAAAGTTATTTCATCACATCGGCATATAGAAAGAGTTTGGAAAGTGGGCCTGAAAGGTTAATTACTGTGTTAAAAAGGTATATTATTATATCACCAAGAGAGGGTTTAAAATTTGCTTAAATCATAATTATATAAGATTCCCTAAAGTTTTAATACTGTCTCCGAAAGGATTTAACAGATTTTTATCAAAGTGTTGAGCTCCGAACTTAATCTTGAAGTTTTGAAAATCGATTAAAAGGCTTCAATTACTCATTTCCGACAGTAAAACATGATAAGTTCCGAAGGGTTTAACAATATCATTTCATATGGTAAGTCTGCAAAGTAGATTTTGGCTATGGTTGGAACTGTTATGCTCCTATACCAATAGATTTCATAGATCATGATTTACTTGATGGGCTATGTAATATGTTCATACCTTTCTTTGTTGCAAAGGTTTTCCATATTGTCAAAAAAAAAAAATTTAAAAAAAATCAAAAAATTTAAAAAATGTAAAGAGGGTATACCCTAAAAGAAAAATCAAAGGGTGAAAAGAATAAAAAATGGCCAAAAAAGTAAAATAAAATGAACCCCACCAAAATAAAGGCCAAGGAAAGTGTGCAAGTCTAAATTCCACTTCCTTTTGCTCTTATGTAATAAATAAAATTGTGTGCAACTTGTATTCTATGCCACAATTTATGAACAGTCAAACAGGTTAAGCTTGGCTAGTTCATCTTTCAATTTTATGTTTTAGAGATAGAGAATAAAATCTGACCAAACTATTTAATCTTGGTAGATAAGTAGATATGTAGAGTAAATAAATGGAGCTCAACAGTTTAATCTGAGCCCTTGGATGTAATAAGGATAGAATTAGATAGATTTCCAAATGTAAAAGAAAAAGTGTGATGAGGGTTCTCTAGTCTAAGTGCACCCTAATAAAGAAGAAAAAATGGTAGGGTAAAGTAGGTAGGGTAGGTAGATGTTGTTGCATAGTTACATGTGATGAATAATGGCTTTAGATGTGTTAAATCTTTTACTTTCATCACAAGTGCAAAGGCAGACAATACATTGGAAGAATTTCAAGCAAAGCAAAGTCAGATTATTAACTTGCCTTCTCATTTTTCCCTAAAAATTTCACTAATTTCCCCTAATTACTAAGGTATTTGAAAATTGGAGGGGCTCAAGGCGTTTCCTTGACTTTTAGAGGGACTAGACCCTCGGCCCAATAATTGGAAAATCCTAAGTTCTTAAAATCATTCATCATGACATTCACTCACTTCTAAAAATCTTTTCCTAAGTAAAATCCCATTTTACTTAGGAAAATTATTCAAACATTTCATAAAAACCCTATTCATAAAAGCATAGGTTAAATACATTACTTTGATTTTTTACACTTAGCACTTCTATTCAGTTCCATATTAATTTCTAACTTATTATTTAAATCCCTATGTAAATTTTCCTTTTTTCCCGTATTAATCTAAATAATTCCCATATAATATATATCCTGCCCCGTTAGTTGAAAAATAAACATATCTTTATTAAAATTCATTAATTGGTTGAATTTCCAATTAATAAAAAAAATCGATACTCCACCATATAAAGGGATTAATTAACCCCCATGGTTAATTAATAACCTAATCCACCAATCAAAATGTCGCCGATGCGATTATTTCATAATAAATTACGTCGGGCCCGCCAGTTAATTCCCTGTCATCTTCCTTTCCCGACGACCGTCCGATCGACTAATCTCAGATCTACGGTTATTATCAATATCGCTGGTCATCCTCGTCCGAACGATAACGCGCGACGGCCAAGTGGTTTTCTGAACAGTGCCGCGCCAGACGTCGTTCATCGTATGGAATCGCTCGCCCTCTACTGAAAATCACATTTCCCCAAAAGCGGTGCGATGGAAATCGCTTACCACTTACCTCCCGTGACGAAAACACCGTACTTGCTGACGTCATCCATTAAAATAATAAAAAATCCACCAACCTTTGACTTTGTGAATAAAATAAAGAACCCACATCATTTTCATTATTTCATGCAGTGACCAATGTCCCATGCAACGAATTTCGAAATCAACTGTCAAAGTTTGCCAACTGTTACCTTGCTGAAGAAAATTGCAGTCGAGTAATCCATAGTTCATCCGCCGTAGCCAGTACCTGTTTAGTCACTATTTATTTCCCGGAAAACAGGTATTTACCCTAGTTCACGTTAAACTCTATAAAAACTTGTCTTTTGTTTTAAATTCTACATGAAAAACTGAAGCAGAGTTTAAGACTAGTCTTTAGTTCATTCCTCAATTGCAATTGCCTTCCCCAACCTGTGACTGTGCTCATTTTTCATAAAAAACCCAAATTCATTTCTGAATCCACAAGAACCAGAAATGGAGATTCCTGTGGCTCTGAATGTCGCACCCTTGAATTCCCCTCACAGAGACTTAGACTATCTACCTTTAGTAGACAGAGATTTCCAAGTTAAAGACCTGGTTCTCAGTGAAAATCCCCTTCGAACTTTTTGCCGCTGCAAAGAACCAGAATACCGGAAGCTAAATGGTGTAAAGAAATGTTTGAACTTTTGTAAAATTATCCTTACATGAATTTTTGATTATGTACTATAGTAAGTCATGATAAAGGAGGATAAAAGGATAAACAGAGGTTAGAGAGCATAACAGTTAAAGAGTATCAGTGGTTAAAGTGTATCAGGTAAAAGTCAGAGTGAAAGTTAAAATGAAGTTACAGAGCAGTCAAAGGTAAACAGTAAAAGTAATTACAGAGGCAGTAAAATGGTAAAAAGAGATGAAAATACTTTCACCAACATTGAAGTTTATCTAAAGTGAAAGTAAAACAGTTAAAATAACAAAAAGGTGAAAAGATTAAAAACACAATAAGAAGGAACATTTTTGCAGAAATTTCATGCTTTAGTCATTGTTTTGCAAAAACTATTGTGATCAATCCAAGATGAATTTTGCAAAACTGAAGGCGTTTTATGTTCTTAAGAGGACCATCTACAAAAACCTCTCTCACTTTTCTAACAGCTATTATGGTTTTAGAAATATTAAACAATGTTGGAAAGCACTCTTTGCAGAAAATTTCAGTTAAGTCATCATTTTGCAGAGAAGATTGTGGCCAATACGAAATATATCATAAAAAACTGAAGGAGGCTTTTGTGGCCAATACGAAATATATCATAAAAAATTGAAGGAGGCTTTTGTTCCTAAGAGACCTATCTATAAAAACTATCTCACTTTTTGTACAGTGATTTCAGAATCAGAGATACATGCACATCTTTAAAGGCTATTTTTCAGATTCTATAAAACTCTGTTTTACACATATTTTTGCAGAGCCTATTGTGCACAGCTGGAGAGGAATTTTAGGAAAATGAAAGAGTTTTATCTCACCAACATATTTATATACAATAACCTCTTTCATGTTTTACATATCTATTACGGATTGAGAAATAAAAAGATATCATTGGACCCCAAGTTTGCATAATTGTTGGAGCAGAATGCACAAAGAAAGGAAACAGTTAGTGACTTGGATGCCTCATCATCAACTAAGAGTTGGATAAAATTCAAATTCTCCTCTTTGTCATCACCTATCCATAAAAAATAGTTCCAAATAGATGCATTAGTTTGAGTGTCCTTTACTTAAGTTCTATTTATGTAAAATAGTTGGAGAGATTTGTGAACTAATCTTGATATTTTTTCAAGATATTTTAGTTTAGAATTTGTATAAATACTTCACTCTTGGAAGTATTTTGGTGTGGATTTTTTAGAATTTACTGTAACATTGACTATTTGGAATAAAGTGTTGTTGGAGAAATTTTTTGTGGCTAGCTGGATGAGGAATTGATGCGAAAGACTTTTTACAGGATTCATGTGTCAAACTACGGATCAATAAGTCATCTATCTCTTATGTGTTAAAGTCTTTATATTTGTCTATTATATCATTTGTGTTTCATTTCTAAATGATTAACGTAAAGGAATAAATCAGAAAGTGCTTAAGTGTAATATGATTTTAAACGTTGTTTTTCTAAATGTTTTCTTCTAAACTGGTTTAAACAGTGAATTCTTAATTGCTCCTGTTTTTCTAGTTTAAGCATTTTGATTATTTAATAAAGAATACTTAATTTTTCTTTGTTAATAATCACTCAATTTTCCCTCATAAATGTGTTGAAAGATTCTTAATTTCCTTTCCTCCATTTAGATTCCGTTCCATTCACTTTATGGTCTATAATTGTTCCCTGTTTGATTATCTTGCCCTGTGAAACCATCTTTTGCTAAGAGACTTAATCCAGTTAAGTTATCCTTTTTTACTCCATTAGCCCAATGGACTAAACTACTCAATATTGCCCTCAGCTATTGAATTCCACCACCCAAATTCAAACAAAACCCTTGAACTTTATAACTAGCCTAATATTTTCTAAAACAAAGCTAAATTATACAGAGAGAGCCCTCTTTGGGTACAGATTGGCTAGATTCTATACCTAAAAATTGGTTTTTGGTTACCTCGGACCCCTTTCCTCTTCCCAACAACTTCAAGGAAAATCTGAGTGATAACAGGAACCATGAAGGTTGAAGAAAACCTTCACATTGATAAAGCTGCCAGATTTAGAACATAATTTGGGAAATTCATTCTACATGCATAGAAAGCAGGAGAGTATGCAGAACTATTACACTACAGTAGCAGAAAATACAAACATACAGTGATCCAAGAACTGAAAGGGTTGAATGAGATATATCCGTTGCAAATGTAAATGTAAATGTTTTAATTAATTCTATATTGTTTGTGATGCAAAGGAAAGTCTCCGTAGGCAAAGAAATACTCCACAGTAATATTGAAATGTATATAGATTGTTATATTTTTCTGAATGTGTTAAGAAAGAAAATGAGAAGGTGGAAGGAAAAGAGTCATACCTATTCACTTCGAATTCCCTGTGGAATACAAACAGTCATGAGGTGAACTGTATAAAAGATATCACTTAGATATGCATAGGTGAAGGTTAGAGAATGGAGAAATGAGGGAGAGAGGGTAAGAAGAAGGATGAGCAGATAAAGAATATGTGAAGATTTAGAGATGATATAAGGCAAATATGAAAGCTGGTGGACAGTAGTGAAGAAGGAACAGAATAGAGCTGATATCCAGGTAAATCAGCATGTGTTTTTTATGAAAGAGTGAGGAAGTTGATGCTTCCATATCAAGTTGTAGCTTGATAGATGTCAGTTGTAGCTGGCTGAGGTAGGAGCCTCCTGTAGGTTGTAGCCTGCAAAAATTAGATGGTAGTTGGAGCTTCCTTGCAAGTTGTAGCTTGCAGAACTGAGAGTGTAGCCTCCTGTAGGTTGGAGCCTACAAAAAATCAGTGGTGAGAGGGAGTTGGAGCTTACCTTTTCATCACAACAATAATAAGATGTGGTTTTCTCCCTTATGGGTTTCCATTTATATCTGGTGTCTATGCACATGATGATTATATGTTGATACTTTGTATTTAATCTACTTAATACCTGCTGCTCACTAATTCAGATTGCAGTTTCACTGTATATTAAGTTAATCACGAAATGAATATGTAAATAAGTGTAAATGAAAGTTTTACAATACCATGAATTCATTAAACTGATTCACCCCCCCTCTCAGTTTAACAAAGGATTCAACACAATAGTGATTCCTCAAGCCTAGGATCAGTAGTAGGTGTGATATTTAAAATCCCACATGGAGAATGGTTCCTAAAGAATATTATTTTTCAATTCAATTGTACAAATAATGAATCTGAATCTGAAGCATTGATTTCAGGTCTACTATTTGTTCAACATAAATAGATTAAATACATAAGGATATAATATTCTATTTGAGATTAGTATAGTTCCCAAATGGAATGATAGACAAGGAAAGGAGAGACTCAAAATGAAATCCAATTCTTATGTATTGGTGTCTTAGATATTATTCAAAATAAATCATGATGGAGTGTTGTTATTATGTCTTCCTAATTCAAAGACTTAATATTGTTAGAGAAATACATGGAGTATGTGGAGGAAATTTTTTTCTCAACTATATTATCAGACATAATTCTCAAAGCTATATTTTATTGGCAGACTCTTTTTAGAGATACATATTCCTTCATAAGAAAATGTCTACCATTCCAAAAAAAATTAGGAAGGAAAAATAAAGTCGCCCTGCTCCTAAAGACAATTGTGGTAGATGATCCATTTTCTCAACGTGGTTTAGATTTTATTGATACCATAAATACGAATTCAAGCGTTGGGAATACATATATAATAAATGTGTTATACTTTTTCACTAAGTGGATCGAAAACATAACGTTGAAACAAGAAAAAATGAAGCATCCTATACAGTTTTTAGAATAAAATATCCTTACAAAATTTGGTGTTCCAAAAAAAATTCATTATAGAAAATGGATCCATATTCATTGAATCTAAATTTATAAAGTTTTGTGGAAGATATATGATACCCATGGAAAAATATTCCAACTATTATCCAGAATGTAATCGTTTGGATGAATCAATGAACAAAACTCTGATAAATATTATGAAGAAGGCAATAGCATAAAATCAAATAAATTGGCATAAAAAATTGGTAAGTTCCTTGTGGCCTACTAGAGTCACTCTGAAAGAAAGTGACAACCAATCTCCATTCCGTTTGGTATATGGAAAAGTTGCAATATTTATCATACATATGGAAATAAATGCATTTCCTATAACAACTCAAATACTCGATGAAGAAGGTGTCACATCTATCCAGATGAAACTTCATAAATTGGTTAAGTTGGAAGAACAGATAGAACAAGCTTTTAGAAACATCTAAAGGAGGAAAGAACATGTAAATATAATTTTTAACAAATGAGCCACAAACAAATATTTCTCCAAAGGCCACCTCACCATATTATGGAACAAAGTTAAAGAGAATCCTTCAGTGCATATGAAATTTGATTCTCTATGGATTGGGCCATATTTCATAAAAAAAAAACAATGCCAACAATTCATACATCTCAAAAGGAATGGAACTTATCAAGTGCTAAAGTTGCTTGTTAATGGGAAGCATGTCAACACTTTGTTGCTTGAGAATTTTTAGCACTCTTTGTATCATAACTATATAATCTTGTATATATTCCACTTGCATAAATATTTCATCATCTTGTTTCATAGTAACCTGTAGGGGGTCACTATCCCATAGTTGGAGTTGAATGTTAATTATTTCTATGAAATATCATCATCACTATGTATCATATACCACACCACAAGAATTTGGAACTTGGTATTTTTTCTATTTGCGTAGCATGCTGAAAAATTTCATTGCCCTATGTTCTACACATCCCCATGCTAAGCACATACCCCTTTCCACACACCGATCCTCACACTCCTACATATTTTTCCATTTTCTATGTGTGAGGAATACCCATGTAACCCAACCTTTTACACACATTTCCCTCACATATCTACTTTTTATACACAACACAAACTCCTACATAACTCAACATTCTAAAAATCCATTTCTCTACATAATCAAATTTCTACACAAACCATATATTCTACACACAACATGCCATAAAATTCACTTCCCCATTGTAACAACCCTTTTTATTACCCCTCCCTTCAATGTCATGATGAATTGAAATTAATGTAAATGATATGGAAATGTAAATAAGGACTAGGTTGAATGAGTGGATACATAATCAAAAGTTGAGGAGGAGGAGTTGCTTGTGTTGAGTGTAAACACAAGCCACTAGATTTATTTTACCACCTATCTCCCTAATGAGTTTATGGATTTTTTGGTGAGAGCATTAAAATGTGTATAAGCTTCATCATTAAAGGGTGATCCCATACAATCCATGATCTCATGGAATGCGTTGTTGTCGTCAACAGACAAGGAAGGGATATGAATCAAAAGATGGAAGAGAGATATTATGTGAGTTATAAAAGAGTATGTGTGGACATAAAGTGGGGATATTGGAGTGATTATGAAAATTTACACAACAAGGTATCAGAGCAAGAGATCTCACAAAAGAAATCATAGTGAACTTTGAATTAAAATAACACATAGTGTGGGAATGGTAACAGACATGGGTGTGCAAGGAAGCACTAAGTTTATTTAGACTATTATATGTTATTGGGAAAATTTTCCAACTAATTTTTTGAGGCCAATAGAGTGTCCATGATTGACTTACTAGTGAAATTTCAATGGAGAAGTTGAATCACTCATTTCTTGTCTTAGGGATGATAAACCACCAGGTTGATTTTTAGAAGGGTGATAAACCACTTGGCAGGTTGAGACACCCAAGTTCTTGCTGAAATGATATGATAAACCACTAATTTATTTCTTTTTTTTCTACTAAACCATTTATGTGCTTACTTAGTAAGCTGATAAACCACTTGGATAGTGGGTTCTTGACTCTTGTAGAGATTTCCTAGAAAATACCACTGATAAACCACCTACATAGTTTATTCATTCTCTTGGAACTAAAATATATTTCACTAAGCCTTGGGTGAATCTATGTGATTTGTTTATATTGAGATAGAGCGTTACTGTGGTGATTAATTTTAGAGGTAGTTTTTAAACCACCAGATAGTGAACTCTTCTCCTTGATTATATATTGGCTTGTATTGGTGTGAATTCCCTCAAGCACTTAACTCCTCAAATTATGAATTTGGCTTGGTGGTGGTCAACTGCAAGAAATATTGCAGGGTAGTTCACCTATGGTTGGGTGGAGAGTTGAAGTCCCTTAGTTTCTAGTCCTTCAAGCTATATACATAAGTGTACTTATTTGTATATGTGTTACACAATGAATGATGAATGATGTGTTATGCGTTATGACAATGAATGTATCAACACTGTTAATGGAGGAATGTGTTATTCCTATTTATTTATAGTAAAATGTTATGTGAATGTTCTCATGGTTATGAGGGACTTGTTGGTCAATGTGGTCACTGATAATTTCCTAAGTTAAAAATATATTTACATGAACATGAATTGTTTGCTTGACGTTTTTTGTTAACTATCGTTATGTATGATTTCAATTTTTTGACATGCTATGAATACCATGGATATTTCTTTCCTAAATATTGTTGGAATTCTATTGTTGGTGTTATGTATGTCATGATATATTAGTAGAATCGATGAAATATGTGTGGGATTCATTATATGGTTCAATATGATGTTTTTGCATCTGAAATTATGGTGAAATATAATCTAGGTTGAGCTTGTTGTATTGCATTATTTCATGCTCGATTGGAAGACCCGTTGCATGTATTATGGCTAGGTATAATATCCGAAATGTAGGTGTTTTAATGAGGATTCCATCTCTATAAAATTTGGTGTTTTGAGAAACAGTAGGTTTCAAGGAAAGCTTGGGAAAATTCCCTTCAATTCCTTAAATTTTCTAAGTCTAAATACTACAAATAATAATACTTGTATCTAGGGCTAAATAATTCATTGGTGGGATATTGTATCTGTAGAAATTGCAAGAAATTTGCTATTGCTAATGAATTCGAACTGAAATCAAGAGACAAAATTTTCTTCTACTATTTTGTAGAAAGGAAAACACATGAAATAATATGCAACCATCAAAACACAAGGAAAAAAATGATTTGATATGAGAAAACAACAGGGAAAAACCCTTCCAGTGCTTTGCATTAATTCAAACAAGAAAGAGAAACAATTACAATGTCTTGATACAATACTGAAGCACACCCTGCACTATAAAATTATTCTCCTCATGACTATCCTACTCTGTCCAACACTTATCCAATTCAATCCTCAACCAACCTCTTAATTCCTTGCGCAATCCTCGAGGAATTAAGCTCCTAAAAAAATGGAAATTCCCTATTTCCTTTCGCAAATACAAGGGGAATTGATCACTTGCTCAGTGAAAAAGAAATATACACTCAACAATATACAATTATAAATAAAAATGCACCTATTCCATCCACTCAACTAGGAAATTCGAATTCCATGCATTAATGGATCTATTTTTAGCTGATTGACTAGTTATCTGAGAGATCAGTGAGTTAACAATAGTCATAACTACTCAAATGACCTTTAGCTAACTCAACTAATGACTAGAGCTTAGTTAACTCAGTTCAAATAACAATAACTCAGCTATATTTATATATCTTATAAATCCATATAAATTATATAAATTATGTGTTATATATCCAAGATTCTCCTGATCACACACTATTTAACTTCATGCACAACACAGAATCCTTCCACTATAATTCTTGCAGAAATTTAATCAACAATTGCAAAACACATGAAGCAATAAAAACACACATAAGACAGTTGTTTAACGGGAAATCCTGAAGTTGAAAACCCCAACTATCATATATTATGTATCATGGAGATCATGTAACAATCTCATACAAAGCTTAGTACATCAAGTTCTTAGTACAATACAATCGTCACACACTAACATAGAACAATCTTGCAAATCCATGCACCGATCTTTGCCCTCCTGCTAGCCTACCTCCACTATGAAATCCAAGCTGATTACAAAGACCAATTCAATGTAATCCCACTCTCCTTGACTGCGTTGTTATCATTGGCAACTCCAATGTATATATAGATGCAATCCATGCATCACTATGGTCACAACAGATAGTCCATCTTTCCCTTTCACCTATCTCTCCAGTAGTCTCCACTGAAACTGCCATGCACTATAGTTAACTGCTATATTGTTCATTTGATTAATAAGTTATTATTTTTGAATTAATTAACTAATTAATTCACTCCACTCTCACTAGTGTATCAATCAGTTAGACTAGATACAACTAGCTCAACTGAGTCTAACTGAGTTAAACTGAATACAACTCCATAACTACTTCTTCCCATCAAAAGCCATAGTCTCCTTAGGATTGAGTTATAAATGTAGTCCTCCTCATGCAATAGCTCCAGTTATAGCCCCTAAAGAATAGCATATAATTCTTCCGTCACCGCAAAGCACATCTGAACTCGAATCGAAGTGCTCCAAGAGAATAAGTTGTTGTTTAGTGTCTGATTATTATTAAGAGCTAATAATAATTGACATGCATCTATTTTTAGATTGATGATCTATAAATAGGCTTCGCCCAATATTCTAAAAATATAATTTCATCTATTTTTCCAACTTGATCAACCATCCACAAATAGCCTCCTGCTACATATAGAATATGCTCACCCTGTCTAAAAATAGACATACACCTAAAAATAGCTTGTGTGGGCCCCACCTAGTTTAGGTGATTATTTTCCAACTAGGATCAAGGATGATGTTTCAGAATTCCTCCTTCACTGTTTCTTGTTGCAAACTTCAACACTCCCTCTCAACAAGAAATGAATTTCTTTGCATGCAACATGCAACTCCATGCATTCGCCCTGTAACTCTTGCTACAACACTTCCGAAACTGAAAGGCTCCAAACAACTCAATCAGTATAATGCATCTATCATCAAATTCTTCGACTTCTGCTGGTACCAACTACACATTTATTCAGGAACCACTACACTGTTGAAATCTGCACCCATGCACTTTGCACTTGCTGTCAACTCTGAACCGCGCTCCAGTATCTGACACTGTCACTTTGATCTGGCTGCATCAATCCAACTGATCAAGCTACTGCTACTCTATGGGCACCTCGTAGCTAGGTTCAATTCATGAGATCCACACCATCTCAATGAATCCTACCCATAAATATCCTCTTGCGATTACTCATGCATGTCGCCCCACCTCTCACCTAGTGGTATAACTGCATGCACTCCCTCTGCCCATCTAGCACGAAATTTCTCTGCATGAGTGGTTTCTCCCACTCCATGATCCTCATCTTATGGCTGATCCACATCCCAAGGTTCACTCTTACCTACATGCAAATCTTGCTCCCTCTCAAGCGTCAATTGCATGGCTTTCTTGCACTTCCCAATAGTAGGAAGCTCCGTAGAAATCCCATCTACTTCAAATTTATAAAGATTCTTCTGCATCTCCAGTTGTGGCTGCTCCACAACCTTCTGAGACTGCTTCTCACACTGCATGTTAAGATACTCCCTCTCAAACACCAATTCACTAACCTCTTATTTTCTCCTCAAAGCTTTGCATGCATCTTGTACCTCATTGCATGTAGATTCTTGGCTCGCGCACATAGCAATTGTTTCGCCCTCGCAAAATTTTCTAACAAAAGAGCTGATTTTAAATCGATGATATCTCCCTCATCCGAGCTCCGATTTGACCGATTTGTTTTTTCAATTTGGGTGTTTTTTCACAAGAAATCCAAATATGCTATTTTTTTCTAAAAATATTTCACAAAAAATCTCAAATATTCTCTGCAAACTCGCACGCCCAAAAATTCCTGCTCTCATTCCATGTAGAAAATCTATAACACAGCTCTGATACCATGTAGAAATTATATAACTTATGTGTTATATATCCAATATTATCTTGATCACACACTATTTAACTTCATGCATAATACAGAATCCTTCCACTATAATTCTTGCGGAAATTTAATCAACAATTGCAAAACACATGAAGCAATAAAAACACACATAACACAGTTGTTTAACGGGAAAGCCTGAAGCTGAAAACCCCAACTATCATATATTATGTATCATGGAGATCATGTAACAATCTCATACAAAGCTTAGTACATCAAGCTCTCAGTAGAATACAATCATCACACACTAACATAGAACAATATTGAAAATCCATGCACCGATCTTTGCCCTCCTGCTAGCCTGCCTCCACTGTGCAATCCAATTTGATTACAAAGACCAATTCTATGTAATACCACTCTCCTTGACTGTGTTTTTATCATTGGAAACTCCAATGTATATATATATATATATATATATATATATATATGCAATTCATGCATCACTATGGTCACAACAGATAGTCCATCTTGCCCTTTCACCTATCTCTCCACTAGTCTCCACTGAAACTGCCATGCACTATAGTTAACTGCTATATTGTTTAGTTGATTAATGAGTTATTATTTGTGAATTAATTAACTAATTAATTCACTCCACTCTCACTAGTGTATCAATCAGTTAGACTAGATACAACTAGCTCAATCGAGTCTAACTGAGTTAAATTGAATACAACTCCATAACTACTTCTTCCAACTGTGTCATAACTCTGCCACTTGAGTTCTAACTGAGTCCTCCATGCAATAGCTCCAGTAAACCCTTAGGAATAGTGTAATTCCTTCTGTCAGCTACTGTGCCACATCTGTGCACTAAACTGAAGTGCTCCAAGAGAATAAGTTGTTGTTTAGTGTCTAATTATTATTAAGAGCTAATAATAATTGACATGCATCTATTTTTAGATCGACAATCTATAAATAGACTTCGCCCAATATTCTAAAAATAGAATTTCATCTAATTTTACAACTTGATCAACCATCCACAAATAGCTTCCTGCTACATATAGAATATGCTCACCCTATCTAAAAATAGACATACACCTAAAAATATCCTGTGTGGGTCCCACCTAGTTTAGGTGATTATTTTCCAACTAGGATCAAGGATGATGTTTCAAGATGCCTCCTTCACTGTTTCTTGTTTCAAAATTCAACACAATCAACTCTTTCATAAATCTACTTCTAGCCTACAAACTCAAATTTAATGACTTAACTAGTATATAAGTCCACGTCACTCTAGCTAACTACAATCTAAGTCATCTTGTTGATGTGGAAAATTGAATTTTCTCCATTTGACTAAGGCACTAGTCAAATGAAGCCTTTTCTAGCTACAGTTTCAACTCTCCCTATTAGAAATAAAATGGTTCTGCACAACCCCAATCTCGCTTCTATAGGAATGTATTGTAACAAGACTCCCTCTCACTATTTTTGTTGCTACTGTAACAACTGCAACTGAGAAGTATCTGAAATACTGAATCAACTATGTCTGAGATGAAAATTTCTCCCGAGCATCTGACTGTTACTAGTATTTGCACTTTCTATTGGGAAAACTGCATTTTTGTTGATTCTACACTGTGCCTCCGGCACTACTACCAATACTACTATGTGCTCCTCAACATCCGATTTGCAACTAGTTTGAAACTATCGCTCAAGATCTAACTGGATCAATCGAACCTAACCCTTCTGCTACTGAATGTTCTTGGTCTCTATAGCAAGGGTAATGATCCATGGAAATATTATGCTACAAATGTACTTCTCTCCTATAAACTCTTCCCAAATATTTGTAATTCTGGGACTAAGTCTCTACATCGCCCCACCTCACTCCTGGACATACAACTGCATGCATGGAAAAATCTACCTCTATCTTATAGATATTTTCACTCTAACTCCAATCTGTTTCACTTTTCCAATAGAAACATGCTTCAAAAAATATTTTCCCTTACTGGACACAACATCATAACCTTTTTCCTCTAATACAAATACATAAATAAATTTTTTCTTTAGCCCAAGCACATACATTACATTTTTCAAGTGAATATGGGAGACTAACTCCCTCTTAAAGAAAACGATACCAATTCCTTTGGTACTATACCTCCCATCATCATCAAATTCTATGTGCAAATGGAGATCCTTCTCCTCTAGGCGCCAAAATATAGGTACCACTCACTCCCTCTTACTGTGCTTTCCATGCAAGAAAAGAGGGTGAAATATAACTCGAATTTTGATGCAGGAAAATATTCTCCTCCTACTGCTATAGGATCCCTACTGGATTTCCCATGTGGACACTTGGTTGCATAGTTCCCATACTCATGGTAGTGAAATAATCTAATTTTACTAAGGTTTTTCTTTTTTCCATGGTTTTGGATGGATTTTTCCTTGCCTTGGGCCTTCATGCCTTTGACCTTCTTTCCTTTTCCAATTAGAGAACCATATTCTTCCTCATATTAAGTGGATGTGACACCATCTCGAATGTTTCTTTTGATCTCCTCTTGCACCAAATATGACCAAAATCTCTCCCAATCTAGCAACTTGTCTCTTCCATTAACTGAATTCTGAGAGTTGTGCTAGGATTTTGGAAGGCCAAGGAGTGCTAATCTCACATGTTCATATGATGAGACATTTTCTCTACTCCTCCAAGTTTATATCAAACATGAGTGAATCTAGATAGGTACTGAGGAATGATTTCATTTTTATTCATTCGAATTCTCTTGATTTTATCTCTTAATACCAATTTCCCGGCATCGTTACTGCTCTAGAAGAGATTTGTGAGAGTTTCCAAATTGAAAAAGGAGTCTCCTTTCCATGCAAGTTAAAAACTACATGATCTCTTACACCCTCCAAAATAATCCTCCTGTCTCTTGCTATGTATTTTTTCCAAAAAGAAAGCGCTTGTGCATCTAATGTTGCTGGTTTTAGAATATCAATTTATGTATATTCCCATACTCCATTGTCATCTAGGACAACTTCCATCCTATATTTTCAAGCACAAAAATTTGAGGTTCCCTCCAATTCATACTCAAGACTCAATCTGTTGAAAGACATATTTCCTGCATTGAAGAGAATATGCACTAAAAAATATACAAATTAATTTTTTTTCTAAGAGAAGATCTGGAACAAGGTTTCTATATAGTATTTCGTATCTCTAATACCATGTATAAATTGCAATAAATTTTATAGTGCTAATGAAATCAAACTGAAATCAAGAGAACAAATTCTTCTACTATTCTATAGAAAGGAAAAAACAAGTAATAACATGCAACCATAAAAACAAAACGAACACAATGATTTTACAAGGGAACCCAAATCAAAAAAACCCCATGCTTCTTTGCATTAATTTAGATGAGAAAGAGAAAAAATTACAATGTCTTGTTACAAATATGAAGCACACCCTGCACTGCAAAATTGTTCTCCTACTGAATGTACTACTCTGTCGGACACTTAACCAATTTAATCCTCAACCAATGTCCTAATTCCTTACGCAATCCTGGATGAATTAAGCTCCTAAAAAATAAGGAAATTCCCCATTTCCTTGCTCAAATCCAAGGTAATTTATCACCTTCTCATTGCAAAATCATTATACACTCAACAGTATATAATTATAAATGAAAATTTTCATTTTCCATCAACTCAACTAAGAAATTTGAATTCCATGCATGATTATATCTATTTTTAGTTTATTGACTAGTTAATTAAGAGATCAATGAGTTAACAATAGTCATAAATACTCAATTGACCTTCAACTGACTCAAATAATGACTAGATAATAGTTAATTGAGTTCAGCTAATAATAATTGAACCATATTGCTATATCTTAGCAATAAAATGATGCACAGCTCTACTTCTAGCCTACAGACTCAAATTTATTGACTTAACTAGTAGACAAGGCCATGTCACTCTACCTAAATGCAATCCAAGTCATCCTGCTAATGTGGAAAATCGATTTTTATCTATTTGACTAAGGCACTAGCCAAAGGAAGCCTTTTCTTTCTACAATTTCAAAAATATCTGGGCTATATGTATTTTAGGACTGGTGGATGTATTCAGGAGTTTGGGCATACAACTAGTTTTAACTTATGCATTTTGAGAATGCACTAGATTCAAAATGATTCGGGTATCTCACAATGAGATAAAGTAAAGGTAATATCAAAGGTGGGGTCCATTTAGGTAATCAAGGGCATGAAGTTAGATTCACATGCAAGTCATATTTCGTATGATTATTCAAAGTGGGATCTAGAAGAGATTTATTGGTGTAAGGTAGGCTAACTCACGATTGGAGGATGTATCCTGGATACAGGAAATGCATAGTCTTGAGATCTGAAAGTCTGAGGGTCTGAGGTGGATGCTAGTTTTGATTTTTCATGCACACATATATTTCCCTCGGAACTTATATAATGTGATTTTTTTAATTGCACGATGAGGGATAAGGCCTTGTGGGACCGATATCCCTGAGCCCATGTGGGTGCCACATAGGTGCCATGGTTGAGATGGAACTACGTATGATGATGTGGCGGGGGCATGTGGGGTACACATGTGTGTGCCACATGGAAGCATATTGCTGATGTAGCAAGGGTTAATTGGTCAAATTTTAAAAGAGCATAAATTTTCATCCAAGAGGCAGATTGAGGAAAAGTTTATATTGAGAAAAATATCTAGACAAGATAAATGTGACGGTGTTGTCTAAAGTTAAATTTGAAAGCTTTGATCATAAGAAGTATTTTTGTAACCCCATATTCATAACGGGACCATGCAGCTCAGGTTAGCTAAAAGAAACACCTCTCGTCAGCCTGGAAAGTCTAAGGGGTGGGAGGGAGTGTTACACCAAATTTTATTCCATACTTAGTGGAATTCAATCATTTTCCCCTTTTAAGGTTAATTGAAATATCATTTAAGAAATTCTAATCATTGAGGTAAAAATAAGTGCTTTATACTGTGTTACAAGAATTATCTACCAACACATATCTTAAAGACTTGCAATAAGATATTAAATTTCCATTATCATTCTCGTACGACCCATGAAGGTGGTATGTGAAGAAGTAACATCCAACTAAATTCTACAATAAATCGAGGAATTAACAACTACTATTTCCACCAAATCCTTATTGATATATCATGTATTTTTAAGTAAATTAAACAAATACGAAACATGGAAACAAAGAGGAAGAAGAACACACCAAATTTTGAGGATACAACCAACTCATTGGCTCACTAGGATAAATTTGGATCTAGAGGAGAAATGGAGCAACAAGATTTGGAATACAAGGTTGGATAATGTGGAAAATTTATCATAGGTGTTATACTTCAAGGAAATAGTTTGTTGGTGTTCCTATCAGTTCAACATTAAAACCGAGACAATTAATCTTGACCTAAAGAAGAATCCAATTCTAATTTTTTTGTTGGCTTGACCCAATGGGATTGAAGCTTGAATCACATGGTTTTCATATACTTCATAACATATAAATCTCCAATTGAGCCCCCCTGGTGGGTGAATCCAATTATACTTACACCTAAGGTATTCAGAAAGATAATGAGGTTATCAAAATCCACTATGAAACTAAATTTATTTGAAGCTGATGCTTTTCTATATTCCCAAGGTGGTGAGATGAATATCATCCAATATTGCATGTCACATTCTACATATGTCATGTCCAACCTTCCCTTTATCAATATCTTTATACTAGTCAATCCTTATAGGGATTTCTCCTAGTTACTTTCCCAAGACATGGGACTTGAATTTACTCCCAATGTACCAATTGATTCCATTTCTTCCAAGCTTAATATCAATTCATTAGATAGTTCAATCATGTGGTAATATGGCACAAGCCCGAAAGAATATATTCATAGGCCCAAAAAAAAATATGGGGAAAAGGGATACACATAGATAGGTAATACCATACTCTTATCAGATTGTATGGACATCAAAATAAACCCCCTGTTACTAATCATGTTTTTTCTTATATAAATATTTTGTTACTGAGGTTTACATATAGTTTGCAACATTTTCGCTCAGTGTAGGAGAGATTAATGTAAATAAATTTTTTCACCTTACATAATTCTTTGATTTACTAATACCTTTTAATTTGGCTTAATTCAAACCCAATATAGGATTCGACCCTAAAAGAATTTTCTCAAGAGACCTAGTATTGGTAAGATATGGAAACCTATTTACAAGAATCTCAGAAGGAAGTGGAGAGAATCAAACTAGCACCCCATACAAGAGGAAGAAGACACCCATACTCATTTATGATTAGTGACAATGATACGTGCTAATATCTAGGAAAGAATTAACCAAAGAGGAAAAAATCCTACTAGTTCTCAACTTGCTTCTGCTCCATAGGCTTGTTGGAGTTCCTCCTTGAATCATAAAAGAAAAGGCAATATTATCGTTAAAAAAGAGAGTAATGAATGGAATTACAATGGAAGCGGTGGAGAATAATTCCCCCCTTGAGTTTCCATTTGTAATATTCCTTTTTAAATTTATTTTAATTTCCCAAAAATTATTCTGTGAAATTCCTTTAGAAAATGTGCATAATAATTCTTGCCAAGAATTTTGTTGGGAATCATGAATTACTTAGAGGGGGTGGGGAGGGGGTTTGAATCAATAATTGACAATTTTATGATGAGCACTTAAATTTTAATTGGCTACAATCAAACAACACATGAGAGACCAACATCCACATATATTTGAACACAATGATTTACGTGGAAAACCTTCTAGGAGAAAAACCACCAAATTTTTCTTTGTATTATGATGATAATAAAGGCACCAACTCTTATTGCATCATATATTTGTGAGCACCTACTCATGGGAGGCCCCAACCCCCTTTAAATCATCAAGCCACAAGTTTTCTAGAGTCTCTAACCTCTTATAATTGCAGGCCCCTACCAGCTTCAACCAAGTGTTATACTTTTCATACAATTTTCAAACTGATATTAATTGCCCACCTCAATATTAAAAAACACAATAAATTGTTTTGTTGTCTTTCTATGTTCTGCACACCCACTCTCATATGCATTTTTCTCTGCTCCTTCTGGTCTACTGCACTCTTTTTTCTTCACTCATCATACTCAACATTGGCACATAGTCATACATATTCTCTAATGCAACTCACATTGTCATTCCACTCTATTTTGGCTCATATGATACTAGCACACACACATCCCCCCCCAAACAATCTACTCAACCCACCTGTATAATCCCACTATGAAATTATATGAAGAGTATCCTCCATCTCTGTCAAGCAGCTAGGGAAATACATTAAATGAATCAGAGCTTGAAAGGAAGTAAACAATGAAGCACATAACCAATATTCATAATTATATAGATTGTTTTCCTGCACATTATAATTGACCCTTAAATTTTCATTATGACTTCACTTTCCAATTAAATGACAATAATACCTAATCAAAGTATTTCAATAGAAACTACATTCTTAATCTGAACTATTTGAAATTTGTCCTCCATTGTAATCTTTTCAAGATTAGATAGAATTCATTATCGAAACAAATGCATGACACCAACCACATTACCTATGATCTAAAACATTTAGTTAGTTCATTCCAATTCTGTGTTAGGTTTTTTTTTTGGCATCAAATCCTGATACAAACTGCTTGATTTAAAAATTCTAATATATCACAAGTTTTTAGCGACATCTTAAGCTATATCTCCAAAATTAGCTAATTTCCAGATTCACCAAATGCAATCAAACATGTAATACTTCGCCCTTAATGAATTGGAATCATACACTTAAGGGGATGGAACCAAAGGCTTATTTGATAAGCAGTTAAAACCACAACTCGAGGGTTGAGAGGTATTCTAGTGTGTAGATAGTCTTGCTACATAATCGTATGCTATCCAACTTAACATGAATTTGAGTATTACTTCACTATGTCCCACACAAGTCAAGAGGTTGGGGTATCAGTACATTTATGTTGTACACCAACACTTTTTCCTATGACTCGCTCGAAAGCCCCAATTAGGCTGAACTTCCTAATGACAGGAATTTTCCTTTTTTTTTTGGCACAAAACTTGTTCAATATTGAACCTCGAGAAAATAAAATACATAGGAAAACTTCAACAAAACAACCTAATAACATGATATTACAAGTATCTTCCATCATTTTCACGTTGACATCATTATGCAATGTGTCCCCTACTGGAAATTCCATGTGTCACTTAGAAGTAGGCTACTTTGGCACCTAAAAATTCTAAATCTTCATCCCATATGACTCAAGCCTTGGGTAACACGTCAGCCTATGCTGACATCATCTTCAACATTGTGGTTACAACATCATCATTCTGCTCACTATCATCATATAATGGAAGTGAACCATATGTTCTTCCATCATTGGTCCATGTTGTCTTGTGCCATGTTCCAACACTTTCCTCTGATGAGACTACCCCTAAGCTAAACCGACCTATAGAAAAGACCAAAGGCTCGACTTTCCTGAATTCTTCAAAATCCTCATAAGTCTGAAATTTATTTAACAAGGAAATTTCTTACAAAAATACAAGTTTTGTGCAGAACCTTGAGGCCTGGAACTCTAGCAAAAATTCAACTGGGCGTAACTCCATCATCCCGGAGGGGCTTCACTCAATGAAATTTTGGCATATCACATGCATCTGTGGCATACTAAAAAATAAAATTAATTTGAATACATATTGGAAAATAACTATTAAAATCACATTATTTAACCCCCTGCCAATATGAACCCAATACGCCTTCCGAATTTAACAAATCCCTACTTTCACTAGATATTGTAGGTTTCCATTTTTTCATTAACATTTTTTATACCCCTTTATAGTTTTTCATTAACTTTGAGCTCCTTTTTTATATCTTCCAATATAAAAACCCTTTACCCCCTATTATATTCTTAATGTATTATGCCATTTTTTTCTCAATATAAATCCCCCAATGTGAATGCACATGGTATGGTATTTCTCCCCTAGTGAAGCCCTCATGCGTAATCCTTTGAAGTTTTTCAAGCTTCCTTATACTACTGGAAAGGTTTTTCCAAGGTATATTCATATGTGCAATTGCAAAGGAAAATCAGAAGATCCCTTGAGTTAGAAGTGCCTTCAAATACTAGGCCACCCAACCATCATAGTTATAAAAAATTTAGCTTCCTCATTTAACATGCTACTATGATGATTCTCCACTAAAAAATTTAGTTACGAGAGTAATCCACCTGGACTTGAATTTTCTTGGTAGGTTCCATGGAACCACTACCTTTGACATCAATGACCACATTTAGCCCAACAATATTTCCCTTTGGAATTGATGGAAACAGTAGAAAACATTTTTGTAACATTGATGGCTCTAAAAAATAACAACACTCCCCCTGGCATCTTTCAAACTCCTCTTCATGAAAACAATCTTCTTGAACTATCATACTTATATGTGTTTTTTAGCCACAACTCCCCTTGGATTTCATCATGTCATAATGCTTGGACCACTGCTCCCAAGGATTTATATCTCCCTTTGACATTAATGATAAATGGTAGCACCATCTCCCCCTAAATCCATGCCCAAATTTAATGCCCTTCTCCTGCAACCTACTTATTAAATTATTGACCATCATAAGTAGTTGCATACCACTACCTGAGATGAGTTAATAGTCTATCGGAGCTACTACTCTGAATTTTTTCCCAAGATATTCAAATGGCTCCTACGATAGGGGTTTTGTAAATTTATTTTCAAGATGCTCATTAGTGGCCACATAGTTAAGACAAACAACATTATCAACAACTTGCTCTCTCAAAAAATGATATTTGATATAAATATGTTTTGAATTTGAAGGCATAACATGGTTCTTGGAGATGCTGATAGAATTGATGTTGTCACACAAGATTAGGATTGGTTCATTTAAGTCAATATTGATGTCTTTCAAGGTCTGCTTCATCTAAATAATTTGATTGCAACAAGTGGTTTCAGCTATGTATTTAGATTCTACTATAGATACAAAGATTGAGTCTTTTTTTCTTACCCAAGATACAAGAAAACCCCCAAGAAATTTTTTTCTCCAAAGGTAATTTTCCTATAATCAATGCAACTAGGCCAATTAGTGTTAGTATAAGCTTTTAAATTGAAATATCTACCTCTAGCATACCACAAACCAAAGTCTATTGTTCCATGCAAATATTTAAAAAATCTCTTCATTGCATTTACATGACTTTCTTTGGGACTTTCTTGAAATCTAGCCACCAAGCCCACTTCTTGCATTATGCTTGGCCATGAAGCACTTATATACAACAAGCTTCTAATCATTGATTTTTAGGCTGTCTGATTCACAAGAGGAGATTCATCATTTTTACTTATCTTGCAACCAGTCACCATGGGGGTATAAATTGGCTTGTAATATTCCATCCCAAATTTATTCAATGTTTCATTTATTAATTGGGTTCAGAGATGAATATACCCCTTTTAGATTGGGTAAATTGAAATCCTAGGAAGAAGGAAAACTTCCCTATCATTGACATTTCAAATTATTTTTGCATTAACTTAGAAAATTGTTGTCCCATCTGTTCCAAATCACTGCCAAAGATAATATCATCTACATAAACCACAATAATTAGTGAGTGATCATCTTCAAATTTAATGTACAAATTTCTATCAACCATCCCTCTTATAAAGCCTTGTAATTGAAGATATTTGTCTAATCTGGAATACCATGCTATTGGAGCTTATTTTAACCCATACATATCCTTTCTCATTATAAAAAAATAATCTTCATTATATGAGAAAAATAAACCTTTTGGTTTTCCTATATACACTTGTTCTTCTAAATACCCTTTGAGGAAGGTCGACTTTACATCCATTTGATACAATTTGATGTTATTATGGTTGTTAAAGCTAGAAACACTCTAATGGCTTCTAGTCTTGCTATTGGTGCAAATGTTTCTTCAAATTCTATTCCTTCTATTTATGTGTAGCCCTTGTATACAATTCATTCTTTATTTCTTACAAATTGTCCTTCCTCATTTAGATTATTATTGAAAACCCATTTGGTACCAATAACATGTATATCCTTGGATCTAGGGACACTATCCCAAGTGTCATTTTTTTCGATTTGGTCCAACTCTTCATTCATTTCTTTCACCAAAACTTGTCATCACTAGCTTGACTGAGATATTTGGGTCTGATTTTTGAGAGCATGTGAATGTTTTCATTTCTAGTTTGGACACTGAGCCTTCAATCACTAAGTATTTGAATTTATGGGTGTTATTTTTGTACATACCTGGATGGAATCTTGTGACTTTCTGCCATATCTTCTTCCTCATCTTTTTCTTCAACTTATTCTTCTTCTTGATATGCATATCTGAAAGTAGAATCCTCCTCATCATCTAACTTCTTGTTTTCCTTATACTTCACTGAATGAGGAAAATTTTCATTAACTACAATATCGATGAAATATTAAACCCTTTTTTGCCTCTTGTTGAATTATTTGTAGCCTGTCATCTTGAATAAATATCCAAGAAACATACCTCATCTTCTCAAGACTCAAAATTTACAAGGTATTTATCATTTCTCTTGATATAACATTTTCTCCCAAATATCTTAAAATATTTTATAGACACTAGTCTTAGAATTTCCACAACTAATAATTGTTTTTATCACTATTAGGATTGATTTGTGTTTTATTTGCTAAGTAAATAGCTACTTAAGTTTCTTCTCCCCATAAGTTGTGTGCAACCTTCCCTTCATCCATCATTTCTCTTGCCATCTCCTGAATGGATTTTATTTTCCTTTCAACCACCCCATTATGTTGTGATGTTCTTGTTACTGAATACTACCTCCTTATGCCATGTTTTTCAGAGTAATATTCAAACTCTTCCAATACAATTATCCTCCCCTGTAAGATCTCAAGCATTTAATATTAATTTCCTTTTCATTCTCAACCTGAACCTTAAATATTTTAAACTAACTCAGGGCTTCTAAATTTTGTTTCAAAAACATTATCCAAGTAGCCCTATTAAAATCATCAATAAATAAAATAAAGTAACTTTCTCCTCTTGGGATTATTTTCTCATGGAACCATAGATAAATGTGTGAACCATCTCCAAAGGTTTAGAATATGAGAACTTTTGAATTGTGTCCTTGTATGTTTTCGAAATTGACAGGATTTGCATATTAGACTATCAGGATTGATAGACTTGGTAATCCATTGACTTCCCTTAACTTACTAATCTTGAAAATAACATCAAATTTTAAATGCCCAAAAATTTTGTGCCACAACCACGTTTGATATATCTTTATTAAGTAGAAATTCACTTTGGAGTCATCAAACATGTACACATTGTTATGAGTCCTGATTGTGTCCCTACCAAATTTCCATTCTCTGTTTTTCGTATCTCACAGTCCTTAGAGTGAAAAGTGAAATCGTAGTTGTTGTCACACATTTGAATTATGATCAGTAGGTTGTGCTTGATACCATCTACATATAAGTAATTTTGTGCCTTGGTCTTTTCATCTAGATTGGCTATGAATTTTCCTTTATTTGTACATGAGCATTATTTTTTAAAGTGAAATTTCCTTTAATTTTTTATTTTAGAAACAAAAACTAGTTTGATCTCTAGCCATGTTCCTTGAGAAGCCACTATCTACATATCATTTCCGTTCACGGTCATGTGTAGATAAATCAAGTCCACATTCCTTAGTTTTCTCAATCTTCTTCTTCCACCTCTTCATGTCTCTTGGATGTACTAACTATTCAAAGATCTATTGTCTAGATGGAAAAACAAACTCTCTTCTACATTCATTTTCCTTGTGACAAAATTTATTACATTTGAAACACTCAATTTCATTCAATAGATGGGAGAAATAATTTTTATTCCCATAAAATGAATTTCTAGACCTAGGATTCTCATTTTATCTAGAGAATAAATTTTCATAGTTTTCAACTTTGACACTTCTAAAATTAATGGATTTATGTCCAAAAATATGACATGAATAACAATTTCCATTTAAAATTTTGGTTACTTGACATTTCAGAATTGATGAGATTGAGCAGATTGATTGTACCTTAGTTTTCTTGTTGGTCGATTTACATATCTATGTGGAGGAGTACTTGAAAATTGACAGGCTTGCTCCATTTATAAGTGATTCTCTAACCTTTCTTTCGTTTATCCACTATTCTTCCTTGTAACACATTTGCATAGATTTTGAGACCTTTGAATTATGTAGACCTGATATTGGCATTTCCTTTAAAAGGTTTTTGTTGTTCAGAGTGTCCCCTGCATGCCTTATTTTCTAGAGATATTTGAATCCTCAGAATGTGATCTAGTTTCTTTATTCCTTCAATTTTTTTTTTGTCCAAATCCATCTCATTTTTTGACTTCCCAAGGTCTTTTCTCAAAGATAAAATATCTACTTCTAAACTGTGGAAGTTATTTTCCCATTCAATGATTAATTCATGCAAAAAATCTTATTTCCTTTTTTCTTCCTCAAGCTTGAGCTTTAAAGACACAATTTCCTCTTTATATGCTTCTAGAATTATTTTTTCCTGTTTCTTGGTCATATCTTGCTTCAAGAGTTTATTCTCATCCTCTAGCTTATTACAATTATTTTGTTTTCCTTCTAATTTTTGTGTTAGAATGTATTTAATATTCTTAAAAAATTCCTCTTTGATAAACACACTCTTCATTATCACAGTTGTGCATGCCTTCTTCAACTCGTAACAACTTCTCTCTTAGTTTCTTGTTCTTCCTTATGACCTTCTTTAATTCATCAAGAGCACTAATGAGAACCCCTTCGAGATCCACTACACTTTCTTATTCTTCCTTGAGCTCTGAGTTGTTCTTGGATTTAGATTTAGATTCAACCTCATATTATAAATATTTTTTCATTGTTTCATTCTGTTCCAAAACTTTCCTCTTTGGAGTATAGACCCCTTTCCTTGTAATATTTCTTCTTCTGATATTTTTTAGCTTTATCTCCAGGATTTTGGTCCTTTTCCATTTCTGGCTTCTATTTATAAGGACACTTGGAGGAAAAAATCCTAACTCTTCCATAGTCAAATAATTTTAAGGGTAGTTTTCCCTTATACTTACCTTAACTTCTTTTTATTTTTTTGGCACACTGATCCAAATCATAGTTAAATTCATAGATGGAACATTCTTGGTGATTTATATGTTCCTTATTGTTCCTTAAAATGTTAAATGTTATATCCTTTGGCTCAACATTATCTTTTCAAATTATCATCTCATAAGTTGTGAGGGTTCCATGTAGTTTCTCCATTGAAAGAGACTTCAAGTTTGACATCTTTTTTATAGATGAGATCTTAGAATTTAATCTCATAGGGAGAGATATCAATACCTTCTGGACAACTACTTCATTCTTGAGGTTTTCTCCAAGTCCTATAATAATATTTTACTCCTCATCAACTCTAAGGAAATATCATGCTACATTTTATTCTTCATTCATGATTAAGCTCTCCAACCTCATTCTGAAGGCTTGAATCTTGGGTTGCTTAAATTTTACATCTCCTTCATAAATTTTCTTACACTTGTACCATACTTCCTCGGATGGCTTACAATGCATTAATTTTACTAGGTTAAATTGATTAAGACCAAAAAAAATGACATTCTTGGCCTTTGCATTGTTCCCGTAATTATTTTTTCCATCTGCATCTATAGGATGGGTTCCTAGGATAGTATAATAAAATAATATAGAACTCCAAACATTTACACCTAGGGGCATGAGATAGGATTCCATCCTGACTTTCCAAAATACATAATTTTTACCATTAAAGACAAGTATTTTACTTGAATAAGCATCCTAAATTTCTTGTCTGGCCATGATTCCCTATCGATCTACCTTTTAGTGGTTAAGATGTTCCTGAAGGAACTTGGAATTTGATACGAATTGTTGGGAATCAAGAATTATTGAGAGGATGGCGGTGATCAGTAATTAACAATATTATTTATTTTATGTTTATCACTTATAATTTTAATTGCATACAATAAAACAACACATTAGATACCAACATTCACATACATTTTCACACAATGATTTACATGGAAACCCTTCTGGGAGAAAAATCACCAAATATTGTTTTTTATTACGATGATAATCAAGGCACAAACACTGATTACATCATATGTTTGTGAGAAACTAATCATGGGAGGCCCCAACTCCCTTCAAATCAACATGCCACAACTTTCCTAGAGGCTCCAACCTCTTATAATTGTAGGCCCCTATCTACTTCAACAAAGTGTTATATTTTTCATACAATTTTCAAACTAAGGACAATGACCTACCTCAATATTACAAAATAAACAATGAATTTATTTGTTGTATTTCTACAACTTTCTCTCCTATATTTTTCACACCCACACACATATTCCTTTGTCTCCATTCCTCCTATTATGTTGCATTCTTTGTGCTTCACTCAACATACTCAACATTGGCCCATATCCATATGGATTCTCCTATGTAGCTCACTCTATTGTTCCACTTTGTTTCAACTCATATGCTACTCGCACACACACAACCAATCAAATAATCCACTCAAACAATGTGTGGCTAAGACATCATCATATTGCTCATCATCATCAGCCAATGGAATGTTTCCCATGTTTCCTGTCATCATTGATACACACTTTCCTATGTTATGTTCCGACACTTGCCGCCAAAGATTCTACCTCATGACTAAACCAACCTATTGACAAGACCAAAGGCTATATTGGCTTGAATTCTTTTAAAATCTTCTTAAGTCCAAAATTTCTTCAAAAAAAAATTCTTGCAAAAACACACGGTCTATGTGAAACCTTAAGGCTTGGAACTCTGCCAAAACTTCAATTAGCCATAACTCTATCATCCTTTGGAGATTTTTAAGTTTCCTTATACTATTGGAAAGGTTTTTCCAAGAACTATCCACTTAATCACATTGTAAAATAAAATGAGAAAATCCCCTATGGTAGAAATTCCTTTAAAGACTGTGCCACCCAACCATCACATTTATAAAAATTTGAGCTTCCTCATTTAACCTACTACAATGATGTTTCTTTACTAAAAACAGAAACTACCATAGGACTCCTCCTGGACTTGACTTTTCTTGGCAGGTTCCATGGAACCACCATTTTTTACATCAATGACAACATTTTTCCCAACAAATATGGAAAAATTACAACCAATACAAAGCTTATAAACAAATTCATGACTGCAAAAACCCCAACTATTTATTTATTTATTTATTAATGAGAAGGAAATTAAATCCAATTCATTTGAAAGGAAATTAAAAATAAATAAAATGGAGAAACTCGTTATTCTTCATAATCCTTATCTAGATGGACTCCTTTATTTGTAATGAATGTTGATACAACCTTTTAATGTTCACCTCAAACCTTTCCTTTCCTTGCTTAGAACCACTAAATAAATTGAAGTGATTCTCCCTTGACTAGATAGGGTGGAATATTTCATCATTGAAACTAATCGTTGTTGGAAATACTGAGAGAAGGGTGAATCAATATTTCTTAACAATTAACACTTTTTAATAATTTTCAGAGTGTTAGCTAATCCTCGTTTATTATTATTGTTCTTATTTAGATAATCATAAATAGTAATCAATAGTGTACAACTCCATACAACAATGCAGAAGTATAAAACAATGGACACAAATATTTTAGGTGAAAACCCCCTCCAGGTGAAAAACCTATGAACGCTTATTAGTAATTGTCTTCTTCTCTCTTCAAAAGAAAATATTTCAACTACAACTAAGGGACATGAAAACCCCCTAATTCATAGGCTACAAGCTATAGGATAATACTACACCCTAATACCTGTTGCAACCATAAGGATGCGTCAATACCTTATGAGTTAGGTCACAACTTAATGAGTGCCCCAATAATTTTTTTATTAGTTTTTTTTGGAAGGATGCCTTATGCCCTGTAATTTATCAGCCGAATATGAAATGATGCTACAACGCCCTATTTAGGCCACCAACTTCCTTAGCACCACCTTGTTGCCCTGAAGTGTTCTCAAGCCACAACCTTTAGGTGACTCCAATCACTTTCCTTGCACCACACTTCCACCCTAATCGACAGGCAGACCACATTTCAAAACTTTCAAACCAGATCCCCCTGTGCTCTAAATCAATATAAGAATAAAATAGATAAGAGAATTATTTTATGCTCAAGATGAATATCATGTCAAGTCTTGCATCTATATTGTTGATCACACTGTACAATCATGCTTAAACTACACAATCCTTCTTAATTGGACTACTGCATTGTCCAACCACTGATCACTAGATAATGTTGTTCAAATTAATAATTTTCCAAGCTATACCAAACAAATCAACTTGCAATTGTAATTGTACCACACTTCTCATATACGGATAAACATCATATGTTCATGAGATAACCCACACATAAAACTTTCACGCTGTGCCAAATTAATCATGATGCTGTAAATATTTTTGCAATCATCTAACACGGTTATCAAAAAATGGCTCAAACTAAGGTGCCTTAGGTCATCCCTCTGACCTACTACCAATTCTCTCAATATTTTTCCACTAAGAGCTACTATCATATGTTTAAACACTGCTACTTAGCTAGTCAAACCATACTGTCCATATTTTTTCAGTATGTTGTACAACTGGATGATATTTCCTTCAAATACTTGCTACCATGTAAAGTCACAGTTATGTTATTTTACAACCAACACTATACATCCTTTAGGTCATCACTACAAGACACTTAATATACATCCTAGATCGTCACAATCTATGTCAAGTCAAAGTCAAATCATCATGTCATATCTAAGGTCAAGTCTTCAAGAAATATAGTCACATCAAATTATGGTACTATTGTAGTGCTTCTATGTCACTTGTTTTTCTAGAATAGTCACAAAGATATTTTATATTTAATGTTACCGCTAACATCAAGTGTTGCTAGATTATCATAAGGATAAGTGAAATAAAGTCAAGGTATGTTCTAAGGTATTATTTCATAACACTAAGTCCCTTCAATATGTCAAGATGTAAAGTCAATAGTAATGCATCACTATAATATGGTGTTACATTCAATTAAAATTAAAGTCAAGACACTTGTCAACTCTAAGTGTAAACTAATTGTTCCAATATATGGTTCGGGTCAATAGGCCATGTCAAATGATTGTAATTGTCTCACTAATATGTAAATTTTAGGTCAAGATTATATCAATGTGTCACTTGTTGTCCCATCACATATAGTCACATCACTATCATCATACTCTCAAGTCACTATTAAAGTCCTTGTAAAATTGCCTGTAGGATAATGTATGAGAATATTCTAACTGCTCGTCTCACTATCTAGTTTTTCCATTGTTGAAGGTTACAATGATTGTTTCAAGGGTATGCCACTGCACTTTATCCAACTGTAGTGAATGCTTATCATAACCCTTTCAAATTTCCTTCCTTCCAAAGATTTTTCATCAATAAGTATTACAATATTGTCAACAAATATGGTACCAAGAGTGTTTTGTTGTAGGTAATGCTACAATCCTAGCGGTATCTCTTCTTTGGTTAGTTTCCAAAGGTCAACTTCCACACTATCTATTTTTGTTTAACAACGATTATAAAAATATTGTTGCTCACTCAAGAAACCCTTAATCTTATTCTTCATAACACTTAGCAATTGCAATTTTTGTTTAATGAAGTGAAACTGTACCTTTAACTTTGAATTGTGCTCTTACAACTTGACTACTTATAGGATTCAAGAAAATATGAACACTGTCACCAAGTTATTTCAACATAAAACATCGTATTCTTTTGTAATATATTAGTTACTAAATCTTGAGAGATTTATATTGATAGAGAAAGTAATAAGGGTTCTTTATAAGTCTTAGATTATTATTATTAACTTTGAATTTCTTAATGAATTTTCTTTAGACTTCAACTGATGCTTGGGATGCCGAACTTCTACTCATGTAATGTAGTAAGACAAAAAAAAAGGTTACAAGTACTATGAGACAAAGCTCTTAATAACTATTTTTTTTAGGCTAAGTAGAGTAATAATTTTCACTTGAATTGAGTTGATCTTCTAATGGTTCTATGTCTGCAAAATGAGTCCTTGATCTACTTAAAAAATGGTATCCATTGCACAAATAATTAAGAGATATGATTTAGAATAGAGGGTCAAATTTAGAACTTCGATAGCCTATATTTTATGCCCTAGTTGAGGACTAAAGGTTTCTGACAATAAAACTACTTTTATATAAAACCAAGAGAAACGCCAAATACCAAAATAAAAACACAAAAATTGTGATGCCAAAAAGGACAAGCCTCAAACCTAACTGGCCTTCACTAGTCTTGAAAACAAAAAAATCCTACATCCTAGCTCTAGTGGAGAGCCCTAACTAGTACAAAACATAAATACATAAAAAAGGACTTACCTTGAACTTGATATATTTCCCTAATATAAATCTTTCCTGCCTCATATCACCAAAAATTTCAAAAAGTATTGTATTGATATTATTCTTTGAAGTTGTGTATTGAGGTGAGGAATAAGATCTTATTTTATAGGCTTATGTGTGTGCTAAAGAGGGGCTTCACAAATGAGCGTTGGAGGAAACTTTAGGATCTTTAATTATTTTGAAATATTCAATTATTATTATTATTTTTATAACATGCTTTTCCTTAAGCTCTAATAAAATTTGAAGTCAACGATTGGCTTAGTGCATATGGTCCTACCTGGTTGTGAAGTCAATGATTGGTTTACTACCTTTGGTTCTTGAAGTTATTTAACTTATACACAATGATATTGCGGCGAGAATTATTTTCATATATTTAAAACTATAGGTGAATTGATGATAAGGTGTCATGTCGCAACCCTTTGGGATTTTGGCCCACAAATTTGGGCCTTCAACTTCAAATGTGATTATTTCTCAAGCCAAGAGGATGTATGTGATGTACCACATATCATGAGAAACATATTTCCCAAGAGAATCCAGTGATGTGGGTCCCCATCCCAAAATCAATAATTTTTCATGCCAAAAAACATCAACAACGTTGTGGTATGTCCTTAGTCCAAGGAACCCAAACCCTAGGACTTGGGTTTTCAACCATCCATTAGTAGAGTTTTCATCTTGATGTAATCCAAAAATTACTAAGAAGTGTTCATTAACCATTTGACATCAATGACTGTTATTTTTATTCAAAGTAAAACCCATTCAACTCCATGGGTTGACATAGATGACAACACCATCGAAAAATCGCCACCAGCTAGGGTGTGTCTCTCAACACTAAAGTTGGGAACTATAGAAGGGTTTCCCCTTCACATTGTAATCTACTAGAACTCTCAAAACCAAATAACAATAATCCAAATCGTCATACTCTCAAATAATCCTTTGTCTTCCTTATATTATGATGATTGTCAAAATACCATCGGTTAATACCATGCATCTTCCACAAAACACGAGTCCTTTTTCTTATATTAATAAAGTGACTTTTGTATAAGGTTTATTCTTTAATTAATTTTTAATTCACTTAGTAATTACCTCTTATTAATTTAATTACTTGATATCACCTTAGATATTACATTAAATAATTAAAGCTACTACTTATTTTCCAACATGGTTTCAAAGCTAAGTTGAACAAGGAAGGTGGTTGGAAGGACACTGGAAGGATTCTCTTTTCAAGGGTAAGGGAAAAAGGAAACTCTCAAGAAATGACTAAAGAATAATACTTCAAGAAAGATTGAAGACTAAGTGGTAGAAGAGCTAGAAGGAATATCTCTACATTAAAGGAGATCAAGTCTACATCAAGCTCGCATAAAAGGAAGATCTAAGAGAAATACTTCAAGAAGAATGTTGATCTATCCCTAGAAGAATATCTATTTGTAATATCTATTTGTAAGACATATTTATAGGCAGCATAAAGGAACTATGGAATATGTTATCAAAGACACTTTAAAGAATTTTGAAGGAATCAAAGAAGGTTAAAGACATAATCGATTAAGTAACATATTATTACATCATGCTTGAATATTCAAGTCATATGAGTTCTTTATATAAGGATAGAAAAAATATCATCGGGGCATAAAACTATCTAGCATGGAAGAAAATAATGGACTTAATACTTAGAGAATCAGAAGTAATGGGATATGTTACTTGAGAAATTACTGAACCTGAGAAATATAAGACTCGAGAATAAGAAAAATAAAAGAGAAGGGAAGCGATAGCTCAAAATATTATAGTTGAATCAATTAAGAATTCTCTTGTTCCATTTGTTGAAAATTTGAAGACTTCCAAAGCTATGTATGAAAATCTAGTGAATTTTGTATTTGATAAGTACAATAGGACTAAATATTTTGTTGAAAAACAATATGTACATAATGAATAAATCAAAGGATGAGGATGTGGCATCCTTTCTCATGGGAGTCTCTAAACTAAGAGACCATATGCAAGGAATTTTGAAACCAGTTACTGATTTTGAAGTAACCATCTATGTACTGAATGCATTTCCACCAGAATGGAGCATCTTTATAACAAGCATTTACTCCAAGAAGGATTCAACTCCCTTTGATTAGTTGTGGGCGCAATGCATATTGGAAGAATCAAGGATCAAGGTTAAGGATGATATTGGATTAGATGATAAACCTCAGGCATTTCTATCCTAAGTCAAGAAGTTGAAGAAGGGAAAGTTTTGTAAGTCTAAGAAGAAATACATGTCCAAAGTTAATGTTTTGGATGAAATGAATTTGGAAACTTTAAGAGTGTCTGTCTGAACAAGAAGAAGAACAAGAGAAAGGAACTAAGTGAAGTTCATGTAGCCAAGGTAGTGGGAGAACCTGAGAGGAATGAAAAGAAGGATGAAGTGAAGGATATTTACTACTAAATAAGGTTCACTGACTGTCAGGTTCTTTACGAAGACTAATATTTCTTTTAAGATAGTATATTTTGCATAACATCATAGAAAGAAGCAATTGATAGTAGCATTTCCAGAATTTTAATGATTAAGTTTCTTTGTAGAGATCATATATATAGATGGATATATATACCATTTTCCATATTAATAATTTAGGCATTATCTAACATTATGTTAGAAGTAGTCATCTTTCTCAAGTGGATCATTATGATCCAGGAAGAACCATTTTTTTTAAAGATCCTTGGGATAAGAATCATGACAAGGTTAGTAGACATTCCATGTAATATAAAATCAATATTGTTAAAGGGATGAAGGAATGCAATGGGTCAAGACGAAAGATATTTGTGAGATATATAAATAGCTAGATGATTGGATGAAGGCATAGGAATGCATGTTGGATATAAAACCTTAGATAAGATTCATATGTGTAGAATCTTGTGGAGACAAATTTGGTCATTAAGTATTCTTAGGTATATGGATATATGATGCTTGAAATGAATAGGATTTGACTTTAATACTTTCTCTATAATATATATAATCATGATTAACATCCAGTATAATCTCTGAAAGAAAAAATATAACTTGGTAATCAAGTTCGATCCTTGGGCACTCTGATGCATGAAGGAATATTCATACGGATATGGACCATGAGGATGTCGATGGAATGAGAAGGTCATCATAATGAGGTAAGAATGATTTTCATTATTGTTTGGTTATCTGGTTAATATATTTTCTTACTAGCTGGAAGGATGTTGCAGGAATTCATGATGACAATTGAGGCTATTTCAACTGTATGGATGGAATTGGATGAAGGATATTGAGGGAAGATCGATATATCACACCTGAAAACTATGAATTCAAGATATGGACATCTTGGGATTAAAAGTTAACAGTGTGAGAATATAACCTAGAGGTTAGAGAAATATCACTTTCAAGAGGTAACTATGATCAACTTGAATTTTGGGAAGGTTCAATATACTTCCTTCATATCGAAGAAGAATGTGATATGCAAGAATATTGTCCTAGAACCTGTCACAAAAATGAAGAGAGAAGGTGGCTCCATGATACCTTGAAAGAAATAAATCTCGATGATGCAGAGGAAAGGAGGGAGTCGGGCAGCAATGAAGAATTGGAAGCTAGTACTTTTATGAAGACAAGTTGTAAGGCTTGTCATGATGACTTCCAAAATAGAAAGGAAGTCTAGATCTCCTCTAATTTTAAGAGGAAGCAAAGGAGTGTTTGTGTATAGATGAAAGGTTCTATTTTCAATATTAAGGGATAATAGTCCATGCCGTCTAATTTTGAGAGGGAGTGTTCTTGGAAATCACATGCACATTATCCTCTTCAGGTGATTAAGAGAGAATGGTGAAGGAATGGATAAGAATATGTGTTTTTCTTGAAGCTATATCATCCAAGAAAGTAAAGGTATTTCCACTCTTTGAGGATGGGACAATTATCCAAAAGAAGAGTGGTCAAAGAGGACCGATATTATTTGAGGACTCTTGATTGGAGATCCAAGATAAGAATAATCCTAAAAGGACATACTTTGTAGACATATGGATGGGGTATGTAAATTGTAGAGGTAGTGCAGTATCACACGTAAATCTTCCCAACATAATTCTCTTGATTAAAGAAGAGCTTGTCCAGTTAGGCCTCAAGGACAATGTTGGTAATAATGATGATGCTTACATGATGGTTTATCAATTCGACTCTTCTTGAAAACTATTCAGTTTGAGATATGTTGTTGTACTAGTTTTAGAATTATGAATACCTCCCTAGTTAAGAGGGGGCCTTGAGAAATGTAACTATTTTTATTCTTGATAACTATTGTACATAATTTAATATGTAGCTTATGTAACAAACAAGAAAAGAAAAATAAAAAGGTATTATTATTAAAGGCATGGGTTTCATTCTAATTATTGATGGTATTCTAGGTAAAAGGATGTACTTCATGCTTCTAGGGTTTGTTAGGTCTTAAGATTTATTGTCTTGAGTCAAAGGAGTCAACATCATATTAATACGACCCTTCCAGGAAAAGATATATTTGTAAAAAGATTTTTTTTTTAAGTATAGAAAGCCCTGGAAGCTCCAAAGTGCAAGTCAGTCGTGGGATAATTGAGTCGACCTAAAAGAGGGAATTCAACCCCATGAGAAGGCTATATAAAGGAGTAGTTCAAAATTATTTGAGATACACTCACTCACAAGTTTGATATATCAAGAAAAAATTCTATATGTAGTTGGGAAGAAAGAAGGAGAAGAGAGAATGTCAAGGAGAATATGGAAGGACAAAATCTATTTTTTATGGGCTCTATCTCTCTCTCACATGCGAAATTCTAGGGTTTCTGGTCTGCAGGAAGAGGCCGAAGTTGCAGATCTAAGTTGGAGGAGGATGAAGTGTATCATGTTGTAGATGGAAGGAGGGATACTTGATCTAGACCTCATTGAACTTAAGAGGATCTATCTTGCTCCAGGAATGTCTCAAGAAGAGGTTGATCTAGGGTTTCCTTGGAAGCTGCAAGACCAAAATTTCAGGGTTGAAGTTGCAGGTCGAGTAGCAGTATTATAGCTGGTAGGTTGAAGTTGCAGTGTGTAGAAGTTTGGTCCAGAATCGAGGAAGTAATTTAGGAAGGGATGAATTGGTACTAGGAGAAGGAATAATCTATGGTTTGAGTCTTTGTATCTCATTTTAAGCAGATTCTTAGAAGAGAAGAGTTTTTGAGTTTCCCCCATGGAGGGATTTTTCCCTATATGAGAGCCCAATATCTGTGTCCTCTATTGTTGCAGTTTATGTTCTTGATATTTTTTTGATGAAATATCTAAATAAAATAACACAAGAAATCTAATAAGCTCACAAGAAAATATTAAGGCTAAGGAAAATAATATTAATAACTGTTACTATTGATTTTCCAACAAACATTACTTAGGTAATCTTGATTTCCAAAATATGATGACAACCATGAAGAAATAATATTATTGGTCGAGAATGAAGAAGGGCATTGCATAATACAATGCTAAGTGTTTGGAATGCCAATAAATAAAGGTAGAATTCAAGCATCCAATGGGCTTGTTGCAACCAATTCTATTTCTGGAGTGTAAATGGGAAGTCATATCTATGGAATTGATCCTTAGATTTACTAAGACAACTAGGAAACATGATGCTATCATGGTGGTAGTGGATAAATTGAACAAGAAACTCACTTTATAGTTGTTAAATATACTCATAAAGAAATTTCGATAACTCAGATCTCCATGAAAAAAATATTTAGGTTTCATGAGGTACCTAAAAAGATAATATCATACAGAGATTCCAGGTTCACTTCAAACTTTTGGAAGTCACAGTTTGCTGGTTTTGGAACCCAAATATATTTTAGGATGACTTTCCATCCTCGAATATATGGTAAAATGGATGGATTGAACATAATATTGGAAGACATGTTGAGGATGTATGTTATGCATCAACCAAGGAAGTGGGAAGACTACCTACCATTGATGGAGTTTGCATATAACAATGGTTATCAAGAGTCATTGGGAATGAGTCCATTTCAGGAACTAGATGGTATAAAATTCAATACTCCTATTATATTGGATGGTCCATTGAATAGGGTAGTACTTGGACTAGACATGTTAAAATAAATGGAATAGGAGATGATCACAATAAAACAAAATTTAAAGACAATACAAGATATAAAAAAAATTATGTAGGCCAACGAAGAATACATAAAGAGTTTCGAGTTGGGTAGCATGTCTATCTCTGCATTAAGCCAAGGATAAAATCATTTAAAGTGGACTCATGTGCCAAGTTGGCACCCAAATATTGCAGACCATTCAGATCTTGGAAATAGTGGGACCACTCGCTTATAAATTGTCCCTACCACCCATAGTGAAAACACAATTTTTTTTCATGTTTAATTTCTTAAGAAGTATGTTCATGATTCTAATCATATTGTTGGTTGGTTTGTGATAAAAGTGGAACCCGAGGGAGAGTTCCAACCAAAATTGTTGTGCATCCTGGATCAAAGGAAAATCACACTCAAGAATCAAGTAATAAAGTAGGTCAAGGTGCAATGAAAGCACTTTGGACCTGATGAAGCCACCTTAGAGATGGTTGAGAAAATAAGGGTGGTGTACCCATATTTTTTTTCCTGTATAAGTGCATGTAATACCTATATATATATATATATATATATATATATATATATATATATATATATATATATCAATTTTTGGGTTTTGTTATCTATTACAAATAACATCGAGGACGATGCTCCCTTTAATGAGGCGGGGTCTTAACACCCCTGGCATATGCCTCAAATTTTTTTAATGTGTTATTAAAATTTTAAATAAAGTCTTATTTGACTAGAAATAATTGAAAAGGGACACATATCCATGACCTTAGGGGAGGGTCGAGTGGTTCTAGGTTAGCAAAACTACCCACACACCTCACTCAACAAATGGCAAGAGGATCTACAAGAGAGGCCCCCACATCTCCCATGTTGAGAGAATGAGAGCGACATGAAGGACAAGGGGGAGCAAAAAAAACAACAGGTAAGGGAATTGGATGGGGATTCTACTATCAAAGAAGAGAGAATGTGAAATATCATAATGTAGGAAAAGAAAACGTTGGAGGAACGAAATTTGGAAGTGCATGTTGAGCATTGGAAAATCCAATTGAAACTAAGGGAATGGAATTCCTTCTGTTAAAGTTATGAAGCCACGTAATGTGATTTTCCCAGCTTGGAGAAGTCACTTGAATGCTCAGAGGAGAGTCATGGATTATGGTGCTTGTTGTGTGTAAATCCATTAATGGCTTTCTAAATAAGCTAATAAACCCCTTAGTTCTTTCCAACAAGGAAGATAAACTACCAAGATGGGTAGAATTCATGGGGTGTTTTCTAAAGGGACTGATAAACCTATGAGTGCTAGCTAGGAAGGGTTGATAAACCACTTATATATTTCCAAGCAAGATGATAAACCTCCCATAAATCGTGAGCTACAACAAATCTGCAGTGCTTGTTGAATTTGTAACTATGGTTGGACTTCATAATGTACATTTGGTCACTTGATGTAATTATATTTATCATTGTAAATCATATTTATAAATGCTTGAGTAAAATTTACATTGCGACTTGTAAAACATGTAAATTTGAAGTTTTGAAATGTAATTTTTGTCTGCAAAAGAGACAAGTTGGCTTCCCTCCAACTCAATTCGGCTCTGGCCAAGAAATATGTCCTTCACCCTATGTAAACCATTATATAAAGGTATCTCAACCTCCTCATTTGGAAAATTCACATTTCTTTCACAAGAAAATTTATGGACAAGTGAGCGAAGTGAAGTGATATATCTCTCTGTGATTCACTTTTCTGGTGCAATTGTTGCATGGGCTAAAATTTTCTGGGTTATTGGGGAAACCATTGCAGGGACGAAATTCTAGGGCAAATGGCTATTACAGGAGGGAAAAAATTATGGAAGTGTGGGATCAAGAGAAAAGTGCAAGATCAGTTTGAGTGACTTGAATTTGAGGAGAAGAATAGGTTTGACCATAAGTTTAGGTGAGTCTCTCATAGAACAAGAAGAATTTCTCTATTGAAAATGTTAATGGGTTTTTCCTAGTAAGAAAATATTTTCTCTCTTTTGTGCATTGTGATCTCTGTTGTTCTATTGTTCTTTATTGTTTAATTTTTGAAGTATAATTGTTGAATGATACATTTCAATAAGTTTAAAGAAGATTTAATCAAAAGTAATTATCAGAATTTTAGAAATATTGTGCTAACTCTAATTTCACTAGAAAAATCAACATGGTACCAAATATTTGGTGAAGGGAGTATTGAGATCACTTTGACAAAACCCTAAAAATAATTTTATTCAAATATCTTCTTGCATATTGGTTTCGATGGCTACATATATGAATTTTGAAAACAAGCTAGAAGGAGCATCAAACTTCAGAGCCTGGAAAGTTAGAATAGAAAATATTCTTGTTAAGAACAATTTTTTGGATATTGTTACAGGGAAGGTTATTGAACTAGAAGATGATCCAAGAAAATAAAAGTTAAAGGAAGATTAAATCAATGCTACGAGCTTCATAGTAGACTATATAGGGATCATTTTGTTCCCTACATTGAAAAACCTAGTACCTCAAATATGTCCGATGCCCTAAAGAATCTATACTTTAAACAATTTTCTTTTGGATAAATCACGTGGGAGTTTTTAGGTGGACATGTTTCAAACCACTTACTATACTTCAAAACACATCGACCTAAAAACTCCCATGTGATTTATTTGGAAGAAATGTGTTTATAATCATGAATCACAGAAGCTTGCATTCAGAGAATCTCTAATCTATCAAGAATGTGGGTCAATCAATGAGCTTGAAGAATGAAATTTGAATTAAAAGGATAACTAACGATGACACTGTGGCTTCTTACTTTGTAAGGATATCTCAAATAAGAGATCAAATTCAAGCAATTGGAGAATCCTTCCCTGAATGGTCTTCCAAGATCATGGGATGCCTTTGCAGCAATTATAAGCAACTGGAAGGAAGATCCTACATTTGAACAACTATGGACATCATGTGCTCAAGAAGAAGCAAGTTACTGAAAAAATATCAACAAGGTGAAGAAGTTCAAGCCCTTGAAAATCATTTAAATAACAAGGGAAAAAAAATTGGACCTCAACACAAAAAGTCAGGAAATGAATCTTATTCCTCTAAGAAGAAGAAATACTTATCGGAGATGCAATGTTATGATTGTCAAGAATATGGAAATTTCAAGATAAATTGTCCTAATGTGGCTAACAAGAAAAGAAAAGGTAAATTACATGCTTCTGCAGTAGAAGTTGAAGAAGATGAAAAACCAACGAAGATTGAAAGGTGAAAATGATTTATTCTACTATTTTTCTTTGACAGGTTCCTTTGCAGATGATGATGACATATGGTTGGTAGATAATGGAGCATCAAGATACATGACCAAAGTGTGTGGTAATATTTCAAGAATGATAGAATTTTTTTCTCAAAGGGTTTAATAGGGAGACAATAACAAATATGTAGTCAAATGAGTTGGAAAGGAATCCATAGAGATGGAATCTAGTAAAAATGTTCATCTCAACAATGTCCTTTATGTACCAACTTTGAAAAAAAAAATTGTCTTTTTTTCTTATTTAGAAGATCAAGGATATAGTGTTTCTTTTTTGGATGGAAAATTACTTGTATGGTCAAAGGTCTCTAGTATAGATGATGCTAGGGTTATTGGGATTCATGATGGAAGAATGTAAAGACTTGTGATTCAACCATATCAAGCACTAGCACATGAAGAAACTGATCCAAGTGAGTTATGGCACTGAAAGTATGGACATATTCATTTTAGAGAATTTCCTGAATTAAGTGAAATAGTGTCAGGAGTTCCAAAACTACAAATTAAAAATGATGGTGTATGGAAAGTTTGTGCTTTTGGAAATAACATCAAGAAACCATTTCCAAACAATGACAAAAAATCTAAGTAAGACTTGGACCTGATTCATTTTGATGTGGGGTCTAATTCTCGTAAAATGTCATTGTGGTTCGTTGTACTATGTGACATTTATTGATTACTTCTCCCATAAGACATGGATATATCTCTTGAATACAAAAGATGAGGTATTCGACAAGTTCCATGAATTAAAAGCTGAAGTGGAAAACTTGACAATTATAGAGACCAAGATACTAAGATCTAATAATGAAGGAGAATACACCTCGAAGAAGCTTGTTGATTTCTACTAGAAAGATGGGACTAGGAAGGGGTTAAGTGAGGTCTTGGCCTAGAGTGATCACTAAGAAGTGTGGGTGAGTGCTTGCTAGTTGAGGGTCTCAACATTTTGGCCTAGGCAGTGGCCATGGGATTCGAGGACCGATCAATTTGGCATATTGATTCCTAATATGATGATGAAATTTCCATGGGTTTGGTACCGCCCTAGATATGGCCACTAGAAAATGCTAATGATAGATGATTATGTTGGTAATGATGGATAGCCTTTTCTTTAGAAATTTTTTCTCAACTTAAGAACATCTATGACAATGATTATGAATTCCTCCCTAGTTAAGAGGTAGTGTCGAATTTGTAACTATGGTCGGTATTCACAATGTTCATTTAGTCATGTTGTCGCCTAGATTATACAGGCACTTAGACAACTTCTCATGGAAGAGGCTATCACTCTGATCCCCTCCCACCACTAAAGAGCTTACAAGTCCCTCAAGCTACGTGAGAAGGGTTTCCCTATATCTATATCAACCTACCTTATGCTAGGAGGTAAGTTTTAATGCAAGATATACCTAGGATGCTTGTGTAAAGCCTATGTGTGACACTTTTAGGGGATATTACCTAAATGTTCCTTTAAGTACTTAGTTGTATTTTATCCCAGTAATGATGTTAAGTACTTCACAATGTTTTAAAAAGGTAATATCTACCAAAAGACAAGTGTTATATTTTAACAGTGCCAACAAGAGATAAGAAATCCACAAGATGCAATTTCTCAAAGAATATAGATTCATAATAGATAAAAAATAGAGAAAGAATTAATCAGTGATTTAGTATGATAATCCACTGGCCATTATCCAAAAAAGAAAAAAAATGTAGCAAGTGTTCTTTACCAATAATTTGTTCACACAATATAATTTACCAATTTTCAATTTAAGAACACTTAAATGAAATCTAAATTACCACCGATTAAATGCACAATTGAAACAAGTTATTTCAATAGCAACTGGATTAGAGAGACTTAGGAACAATTTATGTAACTTAAACCAAAGATTTGAAATATGCTTAGAGAGTGAGCTTAATAGGTGTCAATTACGAACTTTATAACATATAAACTCACAATGAAAACAAAATGTTGGCCTTTTCCACAATGTCAATTTTGGAAACAAGGAACAATGGAGTGTAAAACTATGAGATAATTTATGTGATTTATGTTCCAATGACATTCTAATGAGAAATAAGTGCATGATATAACAATGGTAAGAAATTTATGACAATAGTGGGTAAATTTTCTTTAGATGCCAAATTTAAATTGCATACGCTTGTCCATTGCCAACTCAAGGATTTGGATGTATTATCCTTTTAAAGATGTAATTTACCACTTTTATATGAGATTTTTTATTCAGATATGATAGTCATCAAAACTCCTATATTCATGCCAAGTTATGATTGCCCAACTCCAACAATTTATTCCTTAATATGTCAAGAAATTTATAAATGATTTTTTAGGGAATTTTAGAATGTTTTTTGTCATTTTTATGAGTTAATTTATTTTCTGAAGTAAAATAATGAGGAAGAAAAGGTTAGGAGATCGAACCCATAGGTCGTAGGCCTTGAAGTCTACTAGCCCAGCTTGTGTAAAATTTTGTCCAATGAATTCATACTTGAAAAAACAAGCCTTAGACCAATTTTCTCTGCAAATTAAACCAACAATTAGTATAGACAAATTTATAAGGTAAGAAAATGGAAATTTAGGGCTAAGAGAGGGAAATAAAGAGGCCAAAAATGAAGGGAAAATTCCTCAATAGGCCCATAACTAGGGGAAAAGGCCTATTATGCCTTACGATAGGCCCAAAAAGGGTTGTCGTTGGGCTTAGGAAGGGATGAAAGGCCCACTAGGGGTTGTAGCCTAGGGTTTTGAGGCCTTAAGTCCTACAAAACCCTGGGGAGGCCTTAAAAGAGGAAAATGCAATCCCTTTATGGGTTTCACCTTAAGGGAGAGTGAGACAGAGGGAAAATAGAGGGGTCGAGGAGAGAGAGGAGGCCAAGGGAGGCATATTAGAGGAGGATGAATATTGAGGAGGGAGGAGGAGAGGGAGGAAATGCCTCAAAGGCCTGAAATACAGGTTATGAGGGGAGGCCGTAGCCCCTAGGGCTAACGGCTAGCCTCTAGGAGGCCTAAAACCCAAACGCGGGATGCTAAAAGGGTGATGTTGAGGTTTTGGAGGAGAAAACCGGGGCTAGGAGTCCTGAAAAAATTGAAACCCTTTCTCCCAATTATTTTATGCTTCAAATCTTCAATTCTATAAAAATTCTTCTATGTTTGGCCTTGCAAATCTTTTAAGAGACTAGATTTTATCCTCAAGGGCCTAGATCTAGCTCTTCTTTCAATTGATCTTTTGATTCAACCCGCAAAAATGAAAATACAACACCCAAACCCCAAATATATACACAATTATTAAAACCTCTGTTAGGTCCCTATATTACTAGTATAGTCCCTTATTGTTGTTAGTGTAACCCCCTTATTGTTATTGTTGTACCCCATAACTTCAATATTGTTATTATTGTGCCCTTACATTATCATTGTTAGGTCAGCTAGGATTATATTGTGGCCCCATGGACTCCTATATATAGAAGGAGTTTTTTTCATTACTATCATCAAAGAATTGTTCATTTATGTAATGTAAAGGAAGTTTCCCCCTCAAAGTGGCCTATTTATAAGGCATTTATCTCTATTTTCTTCTATTTTTGGAGCTGGTTTCATAAAATTTCGTATCAAAGCCTTTGGATTCTAGGGTTTCGCTACTCCAAATAAGTAATCATGGAATTTTCACTATAACGTTCTTTATATGATAGTTCAAAAGCCTAAATTTTTACAGAGCGAAGCCAAAATCAGGAAGAAAGTCATGTAAAAATTTCAGAGCTTGGTTCAAAATATTTTCAGAGGTATGATTTGTGGAAGTTAGGGTTTGTTTAGGCTCCTTAATTTCCCCTAAAACAGGCCATCGTGGAATTTGTGCTATAACTTCATTTATACTAAGGTTCAAAAGATGAAATTTGTATATAGCGAAGCCAATATCAGGAGAAACTTCCTGTAAAAAATTTAGATCTTGGTTTGCAATATTTTTGGAGATAGGACCTATGGAAGGTAGAATTTTTTCAGGCTCCTGAATTTCATCTCAAAGAGGTGACCATGGGAAAATCTTCATAACTCTCTCTCTTTGAGTGTCGGATTGGAATTATGTAAAAAGTGCCTGCAAGTACACAAAATCTAGCTTCCTGTGTAGAAATTTTAGAGCCGAAGGAGGAAACAGTGACACGTGGAACGTCGTACAAGTTCACTCTACTGAACCAATCCATAATTAGGTCATTGTGGGATATTGGGAATAACTTTTCCTTGAAGAATCCAAATCAGGTCAGACCTATGGCATTCGAAAGAAGATTCAGAGGGATACTACAGGGCCAAATTTCAGATATTGAAGATCCAAAATCATAGAGATAATTCGGTTTCAATATCGAGCTCCTCAAAAGTAAGAAAAAGATGTGTATTTTTTTTTTTTTTGAATTGCATAAGTCTTGTGTGGAAAATCAGTTTGAAGTGATTCCAAGGGAATATTAAAGCATAGATATCAGTATTGGGTTCTAAAATTCCACCTAAAAATAATTCAACAACCATTAAGCCTTCAGAAGGCTCAACTATGACTCATGAAGAGGAAGAAGCGCAACATGACATATCAAAATTACAAGAGCAAGTGCACCAAATTTCGCTCTCGCAAAGAGCAACAAAAAATGAAATGGAAGTTTTGAAGAAAGGCGTGGAAGCTAAGATGGATGGTTTGAAGAAAGTCGTGGAAGCTAAGATGGATGGCATGGAAGCTACGAGGGATGACATGGAAGCTAAGATCGATGAAAAAATGAAAGACAACATGGAATACATGAAGAAAGATCTAAAATCAGACATGGAAGGTTTGATGACAAGGTTAATACAAGAAACGATTCCTAATGGCGGCAATATAGTAGAGGAAACTCATGATGAGAAAAAAATAAATGCTAATCATGATTTCATAAACTCTAATGTTGGATTGAAGAACCACCATATTCCAAAGATGGATATGAGGAATTTTGATGGCAAGGATCCCGTAACATGGATACTACAGATGGAGAAATATTTTGATCTCAATAATGTGAAAAACACACAAAAGATAGGCATTTAAACTTTACATTTAGAACAAAATACAGATGCCTTTTCTCCCATAAAAAAATTGTCACTTGGTCAATTATTATGGAGGAAATTATAGCACATTATGAGGATACAAAGAGCAACACCTTCTTTAGCCAATTGATAAATCTCAGACAAAAGGGTTCAATGGTGGAGCACATTGAGGACTTCTAAAGATTGAATATAAGGGTACCTGATATTCGAGAGGAACATAGGATTGATGTCTTCATAGGGGATTTAAAGGACAACATCCAACATGAAGTTCGCATTTGGGAACCTAATTCATTGGAGAAGGCATTCGAGTTGGCAAGAAAAATTGAATGTAAAATTATGGGTACAAGGAAGCCTACCACTCACATCTATAAATATGGAAGTGTTGCTACTCCTAGACTTCTACAACCTACAAGGTTGACACCACAAAAATTGGAATAAAAAAGATCAAAAGGGCTTAGCTACATTTGTGATAGCAAATACACTAAAGGTCATAAGTGTGCTGAGAAGAAATTATTTTACATAGATTGTGAAGAGGAGGAAGAAAACAAACAAGAAACTTCAAAAGAAGAGGATATACACCAGGAACCAACCCTAGAAGAAGAATAAATGAGTCCGACCATATCGTGTAATGCATTGGAAGGAATTACCACTCCTCAAACTCTCAAGATAGAAGGACATATCAAGAAGAAAAAGGTAATAGTATTGATTTATTGGGGTAGTACCCATAATTTTATTCATTGTAAGGTAGCCAAGGAATTGAATAGTTTCCTATACCCAACACTAGAATGTCAAGTGATGATTGCAAATGGAGGAACTATAAATTGCTCTAGAAAATGGCATAATATCAAGCTAACCATGGGGGAATATGTATTCAATAGTCCAATGTTTTCCATTCCAATGGGAGGTGTTGATGTTGTACTAGGAGTACAATGGTTACAATATTTTTGGATGGTAGCTTTTAATTTTCAAGAAATTTTCTTGAAATTTTTTTTGGAAGAAAAGGAAATCGAATTACGAGGTATCGCAGGGAAGCCATGAAAGATAAAAATCTCTAATGTCATGATAGAGCTTCTGAAGAAATAACAACGAGGTGTAATTGTACAATTATGCTCACTAGAAGTTCCAACATCAAAATCATATATTTCTCTAGATCTCCAAAAAATATTGGGCAATCATTCCAAGGTTTTTGAAACTCCCAAAGGACTCCCACCTATTCGTGATCATGATCATGCTATTCATTTGATTCTAGGAAGTGTTCCTCCAAACATCAAGCCTTACAAATATCCTTATGTCCAAAAGAGCGAAATTGAACATATGATTGCAGAAATGTTAGAGGCTAGTATAATTCAACCTAGTCAAAGTTCTTTCTCTTCTCCAGTAGTATTGGTGCATAAGAAGGATGGATCATGGCACATGTCTCTAGATTATAGGGAGCTCAATAAGCTCACTACTAAAGATAAATTTCCCATTCTTGTGATTGATGAATTATTGGATGAATTACATGGAGCAATTTATTTTACCATGTTGGATCTTCGTTCAAGATATCCTCAAATTAGAATGAAGATTGAAGATATTCTGAAAACAACATTTCGAGCTCATGAGGGTCATTATGAATTTTTGGTCATGCCTTTTGGACTTACCAATGCACCTTCTACATTTCAAGGGTTGATGAATTCCATTTTCAAACCCTTCCTTAGAAAATTTGTGCTAGTATTGTTTGGTGACATACTAATCTACAACAGGTCTTGGAAGGATCATGTTCAACATGTTGAGAGGGTGCTCAAACTATTGGAGGAGAAAATATTATATGCAAAAACATCCAAATGTTTCTTTTGAGTACAAGAGGTGGAATATATGGGTCATATTTTATCTCATGAGGGTGTTAAGGTAGACCCTAACAAAATTAAATTCATTAAGGAATGGAAAGTCCCCACAACCATAACGCAGTTGCGTGGATTTCTTGGGTTAACAGGGTATTATTGCAAGTTTGTTAAGAATTATGGGAGAATAGAAAAACCTCTAACAACATTATTGAAGAAAGATGCATTTTCATGGACTCCTAAAGTAACTAAGGCCTTTGAACATCTTAAAGAGGAAATGTGCCTAGCACCAGTCCTAGCTATGCCACACTTCACAAAAACCTTGATTATGGAGTGCAATGCCTCAGGAAATGGAATTGATGTTGTTTTAATGCAAGAAGGAAGACCCATTACTTTTTAAAGTCTTCCAATCAAATGAAAGTATCTACAAAAAGCTATTTATGAGAAGGAAATTTTTGAAATACTACATGCACTATAGAAATTACGACCTTACCTAATGGGAAGACACTTCAAGATAAAATCTGATCATGATAGTCTTAAACACTTTTTGGAATAAATAATCTCTTCAGAAGAGCAGAAAAAATGGGTTACAAATATGTTGGGTTATGACTTTGAAATCATCTACAAAAAATGGAAGCTAAATGTTGTTGCAGATGCACTCTCAGGAAAGGATGAAGAGGTGGAAGCATTGATTTGTACCATTTCTATTATCCAACCAGATTGGATAACCGAAGCAAGGGATGAATGGAAGAAGGACGAATAAGTGTGGACACTCATTCAAAAGTTGTAACAAGATCCTAGTACATCTGATATATTTAGTTTGAAAAATGATTCCTTATGGTACAAATATCGCTTATATATTTTCAAATATTCCTAACTAAAACAAAATATTCTTTTGGGATTGCAAAATTCTCTTTTCGGAGGACACTCAAGATTTTTAAAAACATACCATAGGGTGAAGAAAGAATTTTTTGGGACAACCTTAAATTTGATATTCAAAAGTTTGTGGCAGAATTTTTCTTTTCCAGCAAAATAAATTTGAGATAATTAAGACCTCGTGTCTTATACAACCTTTATCTATTCCAAGTCAATGTTAGGAGGAGATTTCAATGGATGTTATCACAAGTCTACCTAAGTCCAAAGGAAAGGGTGTCATCATGGTGGTAGTTGATAGACTTACCAAGTATGCACACTTTTGTGCATTATCTCATCCATTTAAAGCAAGTACAGTTGCTACTGTATTTATGGAAACAATTTAAAAGCTACATGGAAACTCAGAGATTATTGTAAGTGACAGAGATCGCAATTTTGCTGGAAATTTTTGGACGGAATTATTTTCTTGTTTGGGTACTCAACTAGCTCATAGCTCATATTATCATCCTCAATCCAATGGTCAAACTGAGATAGTGAATAAATGTTTGGAAGGATATCTTTGTTGTTTTGTATCTGATAAGCAAGCACAATGGGCCAAGTGGTTACCTCTCACTGAATGGTGGTATAACACTTCCTTCCATACTGCAGAAAAAATGACCCCATTTATGGCACTTTATGGATATCATCCACCATCCATCACATCTTCTTTATGAGAACATTATAAGGTTCAAGCAGTGAAACATCACATCGAGCATCAACAAGAAGTTATCCAACTCTTAAAGGATAACCTAAATTTGGCACAAAATTGAATGAAACAACATGCAAATCAACATCGTAGCGACAGAAGTTTTGATGTAGGAGACTGGGTATTTTTATGGCTACAACCATATAAACAAATGTCCCTCAATCAACCTAAGAATGATAATAAATTATCGCCAAATTACTATGGTCCTTACAAGGTGTTGCAAAATATTGGTACTATGGCATACAAATTGGAGCTTCCTACTTCTTCGCGGGTGCATCCAATTTTCCATGTTTCATGCTTAAAGAATGTTATAGGGGAAAAATTCCAGTTCAAACAATATTTCCAGAACTTTATGAGGAACGAAAAATCATATTCAAACTTGAAGTAGTCACAGAAAAAAAAACTCGACAGCTACGAAATCGATTAATTTCAGAGCATCTCATCAAATGGAAGAACTTACCAACTAAAGATTCTACATGGGAGGATGATAATTTTATACAGAAGCACCCGGAGCTACTCAAGCATTGAGGACAACACATTTTTTAAGGAGAGGGGCATGTTAGGTCACTATATTACTAGTATAGTCCCTTATTTTTGTTAGTGTAACCCCATTATTGTTATTGTTGTACCCCTGTAACCCCAATATTGTTATTATTGTGCCCTTTCATTATTATTGTTAGGTCAGCTAGGACTATGTTGTGGCCCCATGGACTCCTATGTATAGAAGGAGGTTTTGTCATTTGTATCATCGAAGGATTGTTCATCATTATCAAAATAATCTCAGTGGTTGATAAATAATTGAACGTATTTTAATCTTAGCAGAAGATTATTTTTTTTAGGAACTTTCCTAAAAAAAATTGACTTTGACTTAACCACCAAGGTCCAAGGGTCCAAATTTTCTTGAAATGTATAATTTTACCTGGTGGAGGACCTTTAAAATTTGATTCCATTAGGACCCACAAATTTTTCCACTTGGAGAATTAATTTTCCTAAGCCAACTTAATTTTGACTCTAATTAATTAATTTTCTCGCTTAGGATTTAATTTTATTTTTCAAGAAAAAATTAATTAATTTACACATGAGGGGATTTAATATTTTTCCACCCTCTAATACATAATATTTTACATTTACAACCCTCAAAGGTGGAATACACATTTGGCTCAGACCCTCAAGACACATAACCCATCTGCAACACAATATGATCTAGTAGACAAGGTGATTTGTAATAAAATAAGTAAGCCAACTAGCTTAAATTATTCCCAAACCACTTTTACTCTAGACTTGACTAAAACACTAGGAATCATCTAATAATTTGACGAAGAATTCCCATTAGGGAAATTTTGAGGTCTAAAATGAGCATCCTGAGGAAATTATAAAATAATAATGGAAATTACAAAATAAAATTCAATTACATCATCAAAATTTAGAGGGAAAAAAGAAAAAGCTATTTTTCAACTCGTGTTTTCAACTTATATCCCTATGTGTGTACTCAAATTTCAAGCAGGAACACTCATTGGATGCATAATTTGATTCCTCATACAAGGAGCACCCATGTTGCATACTTTCGATGGACCCTTCTATAAGAAAAATGACAAATACATGAAAAACGTGATTGCAATCACGTTTTTTCATGTATTTCTCATTTTTCGTGTAGTAGGATCCATCAAAAGTATGGAACATGGGTAATCCTTGAATGAATAATTAAATTTTTCATCCAACGAGTATTCTCACTCGAAATTTCAGTAAAACCTTAGGGAGATAAGTTGAAAATACAAGTTGAAAAAATAGTTTTATTATTTATTCTTTTTTAATATTTTAACCTAAAAATTGGTGAATCATCCCCCATGGTTGATATCATCATCTTGAATCCTATTGGTTCTTATAAAGTTTCTTTTGGTTGTAAATTTTTCTTAGGAGGCCCATTTTAGACCTCAAAATTTCTCTAATGACCCTAGCTTTGGGGAGAGGTTGGAGGCAAAAAATTTGCCGACCATCTATGTTTATATACATAAATGAGTGAGTGAGATGAAAAACCTTTTAGGATGAAACTTTCTGCCAAAATAATAGGCTTACCTAGGTTATTACATACATTCAAAGGTCTTACTAGCATCATTTACATTACATAACTTGCAGAATGTGTTTATAATGACACACAAGACTACTGATAGGTGATCCGATCCCATTGAAAAAAATTGGTACTTTCTCTCCCTTGGAACTTTTACAACTGTGAAATAGGTTACATTAGTACAAATGGGCCAAAAATTTGACGACTATTAGTCATATATGCTACTTATTAGCGTTAGCTATTCAACACATTGGTACTTATCAAATATTCACTAGCATTTTTTGGAATAGTCGATAGTTTAGATACCATTGGATATGAAATGGTACAGATGTATATTATCCAACACATAAGAAGCCTGAAATGGCGATTAAAAAAATGATGATTATAAGTCGTTTTTGTGATGCTACAAAGCATCAAATATCCGATGGAAACAACCAATGTTGAGGCATTAGGTAATCGACGAAATAATTAAATTTTGTGACAAAAGTGTTGACACTCCGACACTTTTAGGATGACGGTAAAGCATTATATATTCGGCAAATAATTTCTTTTTTCCAACGAATCAAACCAACATTGAGGCGCTGAGGAATCGATGGGATAAGTAAATCATGCAACAAAAGTTTTGTCGCTCTGACACTTTAAAGCCAATGGTTAAGAATCAGATATGTGATGGATAGGAGTTTTCTGACAGGAGTGCTAAGGTACTAACGCTTCCATCCATTGTTTATGTTGTCAAATATGCAACAAGTACTCCGACAAGTATTTTTCAAATATTTGGTGGCCAGCCTATGCCATTGAATATTCAATGGTAAAATGTGCTAATATATATATATATATATATATAGAGAGAGAGAGAGAGATATATATATATATATATATATATATATATATATATATATATATATATATACTTATACTGTGAGTTTTCTTGGTGGTACAAATTTGATTCTTGTAACAGACCCCAGGGTTTCTCGGTGGTACTTCCATTAGAAACTTATTTCCTACATATTTTTAAATTCAACAATGACATTGGTATGGTGACATACTCGGTATTTAAGTGTCTTCTAGTATAATAACTAGAATCAAGCATCTCATCTTCATCATAAATGGACTATATAGAGACATACATTACAAGCATTGCTAGATCACATTACAAATAACAAAGTATTGGTGATAATCCAACATACAAGAAAAATCATAACCACAATCCAAGTTGGTTTCATCAAATATGTTTTTCATGTACCAAAAGTGTACTATGAAACATTACAACCATAAAATAAAATCCACTAAAGATCACAATTGTGTTACTAGGTTTCCTAACAATGTATTAAGATTCAAGAAATGGTTGGACTTCAAATGCAGAATATCACTTAGGTATACCAGTGTTCTACACAGAGACCACGAGTTGGTCAGAATGACACCACATGGATTACAAGTGCCTCCTTTGGTGGGAAATTAGTTTTTTCAATAGACAATAGCCACAAATAAACATTACTATTTTAACACAGTGAAACAAATTTAGCAATCTTGCAAACATAGATAGTGCCTTGATAACTTTTATGAATGGAGGTACTCGTTTATGTACTCCATATTTATTTTTTATCACATATCATGGTTCATAATTCAATTGGTTTCACTGGAAATGTTTTGTTATTCATGCTCTATATTTTCAGTTTTTCTAAAGACTCCATTCTAGCAAGGTCCTTTATCCTGCTATGATATCAACATAAAAATGAAGCACCGCAAAGATTGTGTCAAGCTAAATCTTAAAACTAAAATCAATTACAAAAGCTAACAAAATTTACAAATACAAACATATTGATTCAATGACTATAAAAGAAAAATGAACATCACCAAATCTCACAATTTAAATTCTGACACTAGAAAGTGGAAGATGAACAACCCCCAAGGCATAGTGAGGAAATATAACATGTAAAATATATCCAACAGGAACAAGACTGAGGATGGCCAATTTGAAATCCTAATGTGCCCTTTATGGAACAATACCTTTTACAATTTCCAAATGCGCATCAATAACGATCCAACAACTAATATTACATAGGTTTGACTGAAATTGGACCATTGAAAAATATGGATGAAGATAGCCTAGTTAGTCTCAACTTCACTAGAAAATTTAAATTTGGCATAACTAAAACCAACTCACTTAAACCAAATCATGATATTGTAATTTTAACTACCTGCAAGGCCTAGTGAAGTAATACAATGTGTAGAATGTACAACAGAAACAAGGGTGAGGGTGGTCAAATTTCAATCCTAATGTACCTTCTATAAAATGATGCTTGATACAATGTCAAAATGCACATTAATACCTATTTAAGAACTACTATTGATTAATATTGGACCATATTTACCAAATTGGATGATGCAATCTAGTGCCTCAATTGTACTTGATGTGAATGCAAGCATAATATGATGAAAAAACCATTTAAAAAAAATATGATACACAAGTTTGTTCACTAACAATGGAGATATGTGTTATTATATATATATATATATATATATATATATATATATATATATATATATATATATATATATATATATATATATATATATATATATATATAAATTATTATTATTATTATTATTATATATATATATTATATATTATATATATATATATATGAATTCCATCATGCATAACATCCTTCATTGTTGATCACGTAGAGTTGAAGCTAGAGGGTTTTGTGACTTATAGAGTTATGGTTATCAACAACAATCAGAAGAAAGAGTATTTTTGTGATGGAAAGATACTCTAGCATAGGAGAATGTGTAGCAAATAATTTTCCATTAAAATACATGTATATAAACCTAGTTATGTAAATTATTTATTTGTGAAAATAAATTGATGGTTGGCCTAAATGAAGGGACATAAAAGTCTAAAGTTCTAAGAGGGAAAGCCTGTGGTGGGTTGTTACATGGACATTTAATGCTTGTTGCATATTGGTTGGCTTCCTTGTGGCGTTTTGTGAGTAGGCCCATATAAACCACCCTTAATTTTCATAACTATCTGCCTAATGAAGTGTTGGCCTATGTTGATAAACATTGAATAGAGTGGAAAACCTGAGTGGAGGATGGCATCATACTACCCCCTCTCCTTATGAAATCTGGAAAGATAGAAAGAAGGCGATGGAAAAAAAAGGCCTTAAGTGTGAAGGAAGAAGGATTGAGAAAATTTAGTCTTCTGGCATTGTGTAAAGGAGAATGGTCAAAGTTTACAGAGAAGGCATAGAGAAATTGGTTCTAAATGTTTACTTTGCATAGAGAACTTAGACGAGTTGAGTATGAGAAAAACTAATTATAATCATGCCTCACATCATGAATTGGTAAATGATTTTGGGTGAGCACCCCAGAACATGACTTAGCATATATGATGAGTGGGTGTGGTTAGTTAAAGGCACACCCCAACCAACACTTGAGCGAAAGGTTATGTATATTGCATGGATGAGATGTGTGTCAGCCAATGAATTTTGGTGAGTCAACTTGCATGGGTGTCATGTATCAACCCCATAGGACTTGAAGGGACATGACCCTTTGATATCCAAACACCCCATATATATAGCTAAGCGTGTGGAGAGGAGAAGGCTTAATAACTTGGTGGATCACATCAACTTGCACGATTGTTTCATGGCGAAGAAGGATTTATATTGTTTTGTAACAAATAGAACTTTGTCGTGGGGATAGTTCTAGATTTTTTGGGCATGTAATTAAGGTCACTATTAAACATGATTTTCATATTGGTTGGATAAGGGGACCAATAGCAAGTTTAAAACATGTGTGTTTTTGGTAGGTCTATGCTACTGAGTGGTGTTGTTTAGTGGTACATGTAGTTGAGTGGAAAATGAATTGCCACATGACCGAAGTTTTGTTTATAGGTAAAGGAGGTAGAGACAGATGAGACCCGAGCCCTTGGTATTTGAATTTTTTTGTATTTATATGGAGTTTTAGGTTGTGGGATACTTCATATAATATGTTTTGAAAAAAATCACATTAATATGATAGTAGTGTAGAACACATGGTGGTCACATGGAGCCACCTCAAATTATCACACCCAAAGTGTGATGTGCTACATGACATGTGAATGGATGTGGATATTTTTGTGTCATGAAATCCACATAGGATGAACCCAACTAGAGTATGATATGGAAACATAAATGGCTATTGACATGTCACTAGTGATGTGGAATTTTGGATAAGATTTGGTGTCATGGCATGTTTTCATGGTTTGTTGATGTGGCACATTGTCAAGGAATTCAAAATTTCATAGATTTGACTCATTAATTGTAGAAAAATTTAGAAGATATGAGAAGAGTGAGTTGGAAGAAAAATAAAACCATGCATCTATATGGATTCAAAATTTTGGAAATCCTAGATTTGAAAAAGTGCAAATTTGTAAGATCGAATATCTATAAATTTTATAAAAGGATTTTACATCAATTATGTGATATGAATGGATCAAATAGGATGAAAATTCTAACTGAATATGTGGCCTTATGAGGAAGCGACATGTGGGTAGGGAAGTTTACACGTGTCAATTGATGTGGAATTGTATGGTGCTGACACAGGGCCAATGGGTTACCATGTGGATCCAAACAAGTTTATAGGAATGCGCCATAAATAATATCAAGATACTAGATACCTTAGATACATTTTACAACATGATTTAATGAATAAAGTGACTACAATATTTAATAATAATATCATTTATTTATGGGGTTTCATGTAAATCATTTAAATTTGGAATAAAGGCATGTGAAACATAATGTAAATATTCCATATGTCCACACATTATATATCTTGTATTTGCCTATATTTTATGTTATATATGGATCTGGATCTCTTAAGGAATGATTTACATGAAAACCTTCCCGGCTATTATTATTTTCCCCTTTTTATTCAATTCACATTATGTCATATTTTTAAAATAATTCTTCATTTTCTTCAGGATTATTGGATACCAGGTACATTTTTAATCATATATTACATTTGTACCTAGATCAAAATAAAAAATATTTCACTTTTTTTATTCTAGATACCTCTGAGTGCCAGAGATTATTTCTAGTGTTCTTGTTTTCATTTTGATATTCTTTATTGGCATTGTATTGATGATGAACATAAAATAATAATTGTGATGATGAAATAACATTATATCACAATAATTTTCAATATAACCAGAGAAAACATTATAAAAAACCCTAATTTTGTTTGCCCTAGATTTTCTCAACATCTATGGTCTTGGAAAATTTGCAATATAGAAATAACAAATTGCATGAAATCAAATGCAACGAAAAACTAAATCACAGACATGGTAGCTAAGCGCTTGGTGGGCTAAAGTTGAGCAGTACTTCAATGAGTTTTTTTTGTGTATATGACACCAACAATAGTTAATCTTTTAAATCCAGATATGTGAATGAAAGTACTCGCAAAAAAAAGGAAGAAGGAGAAGTTAGATGTGATAAATAATTAATAAAATAGAAGAAAATACCAATTCCTTATGAATAATTAATATAGTAAAAGTTTCTCCTACTTCCCTACATGAAAAATTACAATTTATGGTCTTTCACTTAAATAAAAACACAATTGTCAAAGAAAGGCAAATACTACATGAATTTTTTTCATGGAAAAGTTTGTTATTCCTTATAAAACTTTATGTAACTCCCACTCGACAAATACATACAAGACAAATATCAAACAAATTTAGTTGTCTCACCTAAAACATTATCATTTTGAGCTCTTTGCTTCAGATAGTTATTCCACTTCAACATCTGAATTGAAACTAGTTGGCATACACATATTCATGAGACCAATGAGGAAAAATTAGATTAAATTTGACCAAATATTAAAATTAATTTCTTGAATAAATAATAATTAAAAGTACTTGCGCATATGAATACCTAAATGAACTACTCTTTGTTTTGAGAATAAATTGTTGGAGTACTTTAATCTTGGAGCAAACCTCCATCCACTCCACAAAGAAACAATTATGAAGTCAACAATGAATTTTTTGTTGCTCTATTGTATTGAGGGTATTTTTCTCCAAGATGATCCAAATCCTAATTTATTCTCTACCTAAAAGGATCAACCATGTGAAGGTGGAATCTCTCATGGCCCCTCCCCCACCCTCCCCCTCGCATCACTCTCAATTCCTCAATACGCAATCTCTCTACTATATAGGAAATATTTGAAAGAAAAACATTAAAATACATTTAAAAAAACAAATATAAAACATTCATTCATTCATTCTCAAATCGACAAAATATTTCATCTCAATAATTTTTATGATAAAAAATATGTTTACATAATATGAAACAACATCATGTACATAGAGAGACATATAGCAATTATTCATTAACATATAACATTCATTCGTTAATCATAGACACAAAATACTTCATCTCAAAAAAAAATTAACATCAAAAATATGTTTTCATAATATGGTACATGATGTTTATAATGATATAACTATTACAATCATTTTTATTTATTTATTTTTTTATGGCCTGGTCGTGTACTGATGATGTTGTCAAGGCTACCACAAGAGGGGTGGATCATTAGCTATAACAAAAAATAAATGTTAAAATTGATATTTTTTGTTATTATTCATTAATAAAAATAGCATTAGAGTTTTCTTTACCTCGTGCACTAGTCGACACTTAGGCCTCTCTGTAATTTTTTCTACAATTCACAATTTCGGCTTCATCTCTATAATATTCTTCTAATATTCTCTGATTCCTCTCCATTTCTCGGTCCTGTAATAGTTTATCCTACTTCATGAACGAATGCTTCACTTCTCTACTTCAAATGGTGAAATAGTAGGCTATTTATACTTATTTTTCACTATTGATCTGACATGAACAATTTTACTTGAACCCGACTTGTAGCGTTGTAATGAAGGCCGAATTGATTATCTTTTGTTTAGAGGCCTGATTTGAAGGATGAATGGTAATCCTTTTGGGAGAAGGAACTAATTTGGTGGAGGAGAAATTTAAACACAAAAACATTATTCCTTTCTTGACCTTAAGGCACCGAAGAAAGGTGTCTTACAAAAATGACTTCGACTTTGACTCAATAAAAAATTGGCTTCACAATGCCCAAAAATGTATTTGAAGGCAAACATTTAAGCAATCAGATTTCAAAGCCCAATCCCTTTCTCTTTCAGTGTTTTATTTTCTATAATGGCTATGCAGACAAAGGAACATTTTTCGTCAATAGAATATTTCCATGTAAAACACTCCATTTTCAAGTTGATGATAAAAGTTGAAAGAGATGAAAATTGTATTCATTACCCACGTATCAACTCCTTGGAAATATGTGGAATGAGCTATAGGTCGAGAAAACATTCCTTTCAAGATGTTTCACCACATTTCTTACTTATGGACATGTTCCAAAATATTTTTTTATTAATATTATAATCAATGCTATAGAAAAATTCAGAATGAACTTAAAGATGAAACAAAAGCTTGGAAAGCTGTAAAGAAATATAGATATTTAGATGATGAAAAAATATGTCTTATAATGTTATCATGCGGAATTAATTTGCATGAATGAATGCTTATTGGATTGACCAAAACCACCCTTGGGGTACCATTAATGAAATGTGAAGCAACGATCTCAAAATAGGTATCTAGAATAAGCACTTGAAAATGGTGGCTATGTGGCATGATTGTGTTAACTGGTGATTATGTGGCATCATGGCATGTCATAATTCCATGGAACTAGGTACGACTTTGGATTACATGGCATGCTAATATATTCACTATAGTCAATCAGTCAAATCTATGAACTTCCAAATTCTATTCAATCCAATAAGAATTCATTCATGCAAAGGAATTACACATGATAACATTCTAAGACATATGTGGTCATCATCTAAATATCTACATTGGTTTACAACTTTCCAACCTTTTGTTTCATCTTTAAGTTCATTATGAATTTTTTCCTATAGAATTGATTACAATCATAATAAAGAAATATTTTGGAACCTATCCATAAGTAGGAAATGCGATCAAATGATTTGAAAGGGATGTTGTTCTCAACTTATAGCTCGTTCCACATATTTCTAAGGAGTTGATACTTGGGTAGCGAACATAATTTTCATCTCTTTCAAATTTTATGATCGACTCTCGAAAATGGATCGTTTTACATGGAAATATTATGTTAACAAAAAATGTTCCTTTGAATGCATAGCCATTATATAAAAGACAATACTCAATGATCAAGGGGCAGGCCTGTGAAATCTAATTTCTTAAATGTTTTCCTTTAAATACATTTTTTGGGCATTGTTAAGCCAAATTTTTATTGAGTCAAAGTCAAAGTCATTTTTGTAAGAGATCCTTCTTGGGCTTCTTAAAGTAAAGAAAGGAATAATGTTTTTGTGAATAAATATCTCCTCCACCAAATTAGTTCCTTCTCCCAAAAGAATTATCATTCATCCTTCAAAGCTGGCCTCCAAATAGAAGATAGTCAAGTCAACCTTCATTGCAAGCCTACAAGTCGGGTTCAAGTCAAATTGTTCATGTTGTTTCAAATGCACAGTGATGAATAAGTACAAATAACCTACTATTTTCCATTTGAAGGATATAAGTGAAGAATTCGTTCAAGAAATAAGAGAAACTATTAAAGGACTGAGAAATAGAGAGGAAGAAGAGAATCTTAGAAAACTAATATATGGAGGAAGAAAAAAATGTGAATTGCAAAAACAATTACACGGAGGTCAAAGTTCCTTGTTGCAAAGATGATTGGAGAAAGGGTTGTGACTATTGAATAAGGAATGATGGTATTTCTTAAGCAGGAAGGCTGATATTTCTGAAGTATAAGGGTCAAGACTATTGTAGAAGGATGGTCAAAATTTTGAAGTTGAAACAGAAGGAACCAAGAACCATGATTGAAGAGACAATTGTAGGAGGAACTAGTGTGGTGGTTGGAGTAAGTTTATTTATTTAATCAAAGGGTCAAGTGTGTCTCAACCTGATTTAATATACTAGAGAAAGAGTTGACTGAGTTTTCTCCTTCATAGGGGTTTTTCCCTAGTTGTGCACTTACATCTTGTGTTCTTGTCTTTTTTATATCCATGTTGGCATTTACTTGATGAAAGGAACACTAAAATAATAAAAATATAATTTCACAAGTAAATGTCAAGATACAAGAAATAAAATTGAAGAATCTAACTCACATAATGCCCTATATTTCTCAACAAAGGAGAGGTATTGGACCTCATTTGAATCACAAAAGTAATTCAATCTCTTCAAGAATTATGAGGAAAATTCGGAGTGAGAAAGAGGTGAAGGATAGATAGGAAATCAAGAAGGTTTATTTGTTTGTCGTGTGCATCAATTTTTTTTGGAAAGCTCACACATATGGGAAGAAATTTATCTCTTGAGTTAGAGAAGATCAACAAACCGAGTTATAGAGAGAAGCATTGTTGTTTGGGTGGTTGGCCTATCACTTGGTGAGTTGTCTTGATCAAATATTTTGGGAGTATTCCTTGAATTTATATAAGAAGAAATTTTTTTTGTTTTCTCCCTGTGGAGGGGTTTTTTGCTAGCCTAGAGACTATTTTTGGTGTTCTTGTTTACACCGTGATATTCTTTATTGGCATTGTCTTGATGATGAAAAAAAATAATGATGATGATGAACTCTTTTAATAACAAGAATGCTAGAAATATTGCAACACAATATTATGGATGGAAAATCCTAAAGGTCGCGTATATTGTACTCCTCAACTTACTAACTAATATTTTGTTGAGAAATTCCTCACTTGATAAAGAAAAATGTCCTTTCCTACCACAAGAGAAATACTATTCCCATGGGATTTGACGAGCTTTTTCCTATACCAATGACTATTGTAGCTTGGTTTTGGAACATGTAATGAACCTCTATGCTCCTTAATCCTTAATCCCACTCCAATGGATGGAAAGGACGAAGAGTGCCAAACATAGAGTTTGACCCACCTTCCATTGGGATAGTGCTACATGTCATGTTATGGACACCTATACCCACAAAAATATCTTCATTAAGTGTGACATGAGAGGTCACAGGCCTATTATCAATATCAAATGATGGTGGATGTAGATTGCCAAATCCATGAGTGGAAATGTTTGGAATCATCGGTGAATACTTACTCATCTTCGATCTTCATAATTTTCTGTGCAGCACAAATTGATGTAATAAATGTACTTGTCAAAATAAAAATAAAAATAAAAATTGTATATTTGCAAAAGAAATTATTTATTCAAGAATGGGTTTTTTTCCCATTGATTATTTTGTCTTAGGCTTAGCACCTATTTGTGTGCTCTAGGGTTGTGACAAGGTCAAATTCAAGGTCATGATGTAAAGTCCCATGAAGGGCTCATGAATTGATGTAAAATAAATATTTTAAATGTAAAAATGAGATCTAGAAGCTACCAAGTGATGGTTCATCTAACCCATCAAGTCGGCCCAACAAGAGGTCCTTGGACCTCATCAAAAGACTATATAAAGGAGATTTTTTCGACCTCATTAGAGATAGATAAGAAATTCACACTCTTCAATAAGTCTAAGAAAAATTTAGAGTAAGAAAGATGAGAAGGATAGCGAGGAAAGGAAGAAAAGTTTGATTATTTAATTTGGGCATTAATTCTTTGTTTCAAAAGCTCACATACTTGGGAAGGAAGTTATCTATGTTTAGATTTTGAGCCAAAGAAGAGAAGCGGACAAATTTAAATAAAGAAACATTTTTGTTTTAGTGGTTGACCTATCACTTGGTCAGTTGTCTTGATTAAAGGTCTTGGAAGTCTTCCTTGAATTTCTAAAAGAAGAGAAGTTTCTCGGTTTTCCCATATGCAGGGGTTTTTCCCCCGCATGGAACCTATTTTTGGTGTTCTTTTTTGCATTGTGATTTTATTTATTGGCATTGTCTTTATGATAAACACATAATAATAATAATGATAATGGACTCACACCACATGATTATAACATTATGTGAAATTATATACAAATAGAAATAACAGTACAACAAAAATAAAAGGAACATAAGAAGAAAATATTTCACATATAGAGACACCTACAACTTTACAATGACACTAGAAACACAGAAACCACTGACATATCTGGACTGTCATTATTGTAATATCATCAAATATTTCATGCCAATATTGTTACTATGGTTTGAGGTTTCAGAAATGATAGCATGGATACCTTTTCTACATGGTGCCATACTATTATGTTGCATACTAAACTGCAATGAATAAATGGAACATGGTGCCATACTACTGTGTTGAAAACAGGTGCCGTGTCACTCCAATACTGAACTGCAATGTGTAAATCACACCATGCTAATATCATATCAATATAATAGATTGTATAGTTGAACAATGTTTTATTATGTTACAACAAGATCATCATACATATAGAGACATATATATATATATATATATATATATATATATATATATATATATATATATATATATATATATATATATATATATATACCTTCCAGATTATACCATGGTTGCACACGGAAGGTGGCATATTATATACAATGAGAGATTTTAATATACCACAGTACACCAGTTCCAAGAACAAGAATGTCGACAATGAAGATGAGACTGCACATGAAAAGAAACCATGCGATGCCAAGACTATAATGTAAATGTGATGTATGATACCTAGAATTTCCTATAGATTCAATGCCAAGAACTGAAATTATATGCAACTGAGACTGTATGTTGTGTGCCAAATCATGTCATTGCGGGGTGCCAAGCTCATGCTCTCATGTGATGCCAAGATGATGCCATTGTGTGATGGAAATACCATACCCTCATGTGATGCCAAGATGGTGCCATCATGCAGTGGAAATACCATACCCTCATGTGATGCCAAGGCAATGCCATAATGTACTGTCAAGGACTTTCTCCAAAGCTGAGATTCTAGAGAAAGTAAAAATCCAAGTCCTAAGCATAAATCCAAGACCTTATCACTATAATAAAAGTGTAGTCCTATTCAAAAGTAAGCAAAGGTTTCTTAAGCATATTTTCAAGAGACCAAACAATCAAGAAATCCATCCTCTTAAGATAAAACTCATTGCTAATTGGATCATAGTTTTAGGCACTATACGTAGCCCTATTCTCAAGTCTAGAACTATAGACTTGCATTCAAAATCATTAAACTTTGAAAGAGAAAAATATTATTATTTTCAAGGCTATGGATAGTCACAATCTTGAAAAAGATAAGCTTTTGGTGTATCTTTAACAATGAAGACATGACGAAGCAATAAAAAACCACTCAAAAATTATAGTCCAAAGTAGCTCAGGGCAGGGATACAACACTAGTATATTGGCTCTTTCCTTTTTGTAAGTAATAATGTCTAAACTATATTAACTGAAAAAAATCTACAATATGTACATTCATGATTTTGGTCTCTGCCTCATGAGTTTTTTCTCTGCCTCAGAGTGAGGAAAACAGAGTTAACATTTTTTTTCCAAAAGATAGAACCATAAAAACTGCAAGGGAGGGCAAGGCCACACGGTGCCTAGACCGTGGACTGATGAGAAATGGTAGTTTCACATTGGGGCATAACAAAAATATAATTGGTCTCAAAATTAGCACACTTAGGTCAAGCTGTAATTGTGCTATCACATTGGTAATTTCTGAAGAAAAACAAACTTTTGTAGTCCATTGATCAAAAGGAGAAAAAAAACAAACCTGGGTTTGCTCAAGGTGCCACCGGGTGACGTGAGCTGTTGTGAATCTAGACAGAAGCCGATATGGAGCCACCATGCACCTGAGAAGTTCCATTAGCCTTTATTGAACCACCCTCCTTCAAAATTTCCTCCATAATGAAGCACCTGCAAGGGTTAGGCCTAGGTGGGGAAGGAGGGGGGGCATTGGGGGAAAATGGGGGCAGGGGAGATCTCCGAGGAAGGGGGGAGGAGCTTGTAGAAGGGGAGTGTGTGGGAGACCCGATCGGGGAGGGGATGATGGGAGAGAATCAATGCCCATGAACCTACAGGCTAGCAACTTCAAGGATGTAGACGATTGATTGAGGAGCGCAAAGAGGTCAACAATCTGATGAGTGGCTTTGTCCTTAATCTATACGCATTATTTCAACTATCAGGACATAATGTTACACAGGAACTAGAGGGTTGAGCACCCATGGTGCATTTCATCTTCCTGCATAGCCACAAATTTTATGTGGATAATCTCTAGAATGGCATGGTCGAACATGGTGGCAATGGAGTGGTCATCTAGAGTGGTGGGGGATCTCCTTCTGCCTCATCCACATCGAGGATGACAACCATGCCCTCTTTACTCACTCATGGCTGGAGTAGAGCAGCTGGTGGGCGTAGCAGCAAGGTTGGAAAAGGTGGTGCTAGGAAGAAGGACAAGCAATCAGAGAAGGAACGACATGGAGTGCAAGTTGAAACAATTTAAGAAGTCTATTGAAAACACAAGCATTAGAGGAAATTTAAACCTAAAAGTTCCCATGAAATTTTCATGTAATTTCCATGTCATAATATGTAAACCAATCTAAATGCTTTAAATTTAAAAAGAGGTACATGTAAATATTTTGGAGGGAAAAGAAGAAAAACAACTTTTTTTAATTGTATTTTTGACTTATCTCCTTACAGGTTTACTCAAATTTCAAGTGTTGACACTCGTTGGATGCAAAATCAAATTCCACATCCAACGAGTACCCATTATGCATAAATTTGTGAAGACACACATTGATAAAATTTGCAAATACATTAAAAAACTTGTTGAAACACATTTTCTTAATGTATCTACAATTTTTATCAATGTGGGTCTTCTCAAAAGTATGCATAATGGGTACTTGTTGGATGTGAAATTTAATTCCGTGTCTAATGAGTGTCTAAACATGAAATTTGAGTAAACCTATAAAGAGATAAGCTGAAAATACAATTTAAAAAAGAAGTTTTCCTCTTTTCCCTCTAAAATTCATAACACTTATTTTATTATTTTTACTATCATTTTATTATTTTCCCTTAGGAGGCCACTTTTAGGCTGAAATTTTCTCTAATGGTGGTCCTAGAAAATCAAGGAAATATGGTGTGAAGAGTAAATATGTTTGGTTGGATCCATGTGACTCTGGACTCCCTCCATGTACCTAAGCCCGTTAGTAAAAAGGGGCACTCGCCATCTGGACACTCGAATATGGGGTATTATATTGACTATTTACCCTAACTTGCCTTATGAATTCTTCTGGATACCACATATCATCTTCTAGGTACCACGTATGAACTTAGTGGCCTCATGTTACCACCAACATGTTGCTCAGTTCACCACCTCTGGCTGCCCATAACTAAATAAGATATTCACACATGGATGAATGAGTCGTAGCCCATGAATAAAGAAAGGACTCAAGAAGTAATGAATAGATTAATTAACTGATAGCCATGTTACTACTCTCTTATTAATGCATACATTGAGAAAATAAGTTTTGTTTTAGGGCATAAATGGTCTTAATTTTTCCTAGCCTTAGGATTGTGACAATTTTTTGAAAACCTTAGAATTGTATATGTTTAAGAAGGAAGAATCGAATGTATAAGGGAGCAGATCCACCGAGAAAATTCACAGTCTATGCGAAAACCATATGCAATGACATGCAAAAAATGTATAAGGGAGTGGAGCCACCAAGAAAACTCACAATCTTTGCAAAAACCATATCCAATGACATGAAAAAAATGTATAAGGGAGTGGAGCCACCAAGAAACACTTAAGGGAACACCGAATCAAATGTAGGGAGAGGAGCCACTAAGAAACCCTCAAATCCGCTGCAAGAATCAAATGTAGGGAGCATAGCCACTGAGAAACCCTAAGGTTTGTTGCAAGAAACAAATGTGGGGAGTGGAGCCACCGAGAAACCCTCAGGTCTATTACAAGAATCAAATATATAATGGTGTTAATCAAGGTTGTAATTGATGTCAATATGGATTTGAATTAGATTTCAATATTCTTGAGATGCCTAATTCCAGATGATGATGTCTTGCCTTAAGAAGTTTCCAAGTGTCTGATTAGTGATATAGTCCCTAAATACAAGCCCATGATATGAATAAATACACTTAATGAATCCATACTTGTGATGATGTTATACTCTTATATGACCACACTTAATGATGGCGCTTAATGAATATTGAAAGACTAAGTGATGACATGATTGATGATTTAAAGAGACATTCCTAATGATACTGCCTATAACATATCACTCCACCACTATGTAATACACTTATTTCTGATGTCCTGCCATGATCGTATGATGAAGGTTTAAAAAAATAAAGAAGCCAAAACCATGAAGAAGCATATCTTCCCTACCTCGAATTCTGCACTAACTAATGACCAGTCACATTAAAAATTTTATTTTTACTATCTTAGAGGCAGCATCTCAATTTGATACCTATGACATATTTTAGAGAATAATTTTGTCTTTCCAATGAGCTATTACTTGGCCTGAAAATCCAAGTGGTTTGGGAGATACGAATTTTTCAAGTTAAGGAAATAAACATGTCCTTGAGCCGACCTGTGCTAGCCTATTCATGTTGCCCCTTCTCCCAAGAGTCACGTTTTTTCGGTTGGACAAACCACTATAAATATGTGGGTAGAATCTTCATTTCAGAATCATAATTTCAGATTTTTTCTCTGAAATTTCGATGATTAATGACAATGATATATCGTGGGAAAAACAGATATAGAAAGGCTGAACATATCAGAGATTAAAAATTTTCTTGAGCTAATTTTTTTTATATTCTTTCTAGCTCGGATTAAGGACAATCAAACAGTGCACTTGAGCTCGGATTGGTGAGAGACTTAAACTTTGGCATATAATACTTATGAACTATCATCAGTAAGGGTAGTGTGGGGAGATTAAGGCTTGACCTGTAAGCACATACTAATCAGAGGCTCAGTATTTAGATCAAAAATGAAATTTCTCAAAAATTCTCCAAACCATAACGACAACGAATATCTCGTCACCAGGAATCCGATGCAATAAATTTCATCAAAAATCGACTTCAGGTGAGGAAGTTATGACTTGTTGTTCGTTTTCACAAATAGCTAAAAAAATTGCAGAATAGTGACAGGTTGATGACATGGTAGCCCAGTTAGCACTCCAGGTATATTTAGGGAATATTCTCCAATTGTATCCCAATAACACTATGACAAGTGTCACAACAAGGTTCACCTGTGAACTTTGGAGGTGGAATTTTTTTTACAGTTATCCTAAGGTTGAAGGAGAATTTATTTAGCTGGAATAGTCCAACCAAAGCTGGACACATGGTGCAGCCAAGGGCCACCATGTGTCCTCTTTGGTGGACCCATCCAACCCTTGGATTATATTAAAATTCTGAAATTCTATTTTAAACCAAAGTTCTGACTGCATATATATTTTAATCTAAGGTCAAACCATTGGATATGCGGACATGACATCAGGCTGAAGATATATATATATATTAACCTAAGGTCAAACTATGGACATGCAGATAGGCAGAGTTATATATTATGCAGGTGGAATATTTTTTTAATCCAAAGTTTTTTTACTAAGGGATAGGTGTTATAAGTTGGAAAAAAATTCTAGTGAGGAGTCGAGGTCGAACCCACGACCTACCCCGCGCCACTCCAATTCCTTATCGCCTCTGATATCTGATGGGTCTTAACCCTATAAGGCTGCAACTTCTATTTGAAGTTTCGCGATTCTGATGGCAGAAGTTTAAAGGGGGCCATCTACCTCCCATATGACTACATTGCAAGAATCGTGGGCGAAGTTGAATTGAAACGAGTGGAGATTAACGTTTAAACCATGTTTATTCCACTAAACCGCAATTATTTGCTAATTAAAACAAGATTATGTAATTCAGATAATTCACAGTTAAGACACGCTTATCACAGTTAAGCATGGTATTAACTGCTAATTAATCCCCTTGTTAATTGGCGACGGATTTAGCGGGACCTTCTATTTCGGTGGAATCCACCAAACTGTTGGAGTTATCTCGAGTCTTCTCCAAATTTGGAGGAGATTTCCTAGAAAAATTGATTAGGCCATATCTTGAGAAATTTTCTACCAATTTTGGCTCAGGAAGAGTCATTCCTGGTAGATTGGCATGCTCTGAACACATTGGATCAGGTTGTAGTAGAGGATAAATTCTACATAGGTTTTTGTCACCTTGAAGAATTTTGAAGCCCAGGGCCATCAGAAAGGAAAGCCATGAATAGATTAGTTAAAGGCCAAATTGAGTAAATGAATAGTCATTTCTAATATATTTCGATATTTTGAACTCATTGGAGTATGTTTCAAGAGAATTTGATGCATGTAAATAACAATTTGAGCACTATTGAGCTAATACAGAGGCCTAAGCCATGGAAGTTGAACCAAGGAGATGTAGCCCAGGAGGGGTGAACTCCTTCATCAAAATTATGTTTTAATGGATAAATTGTGATGGTTTAATGTTCTTTATGTTTTTTCTCTTCAACATTTTAAATTAATACTTTATGCTCTTGAATTCACTCATAAAATCTCAGTTAAATTACCTGTTTGACACACAAGCAACAAGGAAACATTTACATCAAGCATAAGATCAACAAGTAATTTTTTATATCTAAGGTTGAAATTAGCACAACAAAACTAACATTCATAATCAGATCAAGTTGGTATCAGAGCCCAAGGTTTCTAAAGTTATTTTCTTGATAGTTACTTGAGTTGTGTGTAATTTTAATGGTTGAAAATTTGTGATGCTGACAAGGTTAAATTTGTGGAAAGGTGAAGGGAAATTTTTGGTTGCAAGTCTTAAAATTAGGACCATAAGAAGGAGAGCTACAAGAGCACCATATTCACCCAAATTTACACTCATAGCTGCACTTGAAGCACCTTAATTTTTGTATCAAGCTGCTAAGATTGAAGAGGTACAAGTTGTACAAGAAGTTGAGTTGATTGAAGAGGTACAAGCATCAGAAGCTGAGCTTGAATCCATAGCCATCATGTCAGGTGTTGGAGAGACTCAAGGTCATTCAAAAGAGGATGATGAAAAGAGATACTTCAATGACATAAAGACGATGGTTAAAATTATGTTTGATGCATTTATTGCTGGGATGGCAAGAGAAGGTTCTAAGCCTCCACGTGGAGAAGGAACTTTATATGGTAAGAATGACGAAGAGAAGAGTTCAAAGGGTAGTGGAGGAAATGCACCTCCATCTTCACCATCTTCATCATCCTCATCATCTCCATCAGCATCATCTTCCACTTCCACCACAAAAACCACTCACACTCACTCAAAAGCCACAAAAGGAAATATATCCTTACTCAAAATTGATGTCAAATTTGAGCTTCCAATGTATAATGGCGAGATAAATGCAGAAAGATTGTATAATTGGATATGTCAATTGGAGGTGTACTGTAGGATTCAAAACCTTCATGAGGATGACATAAAGATTCAATTGGATTCTTTGAGGATGGAAGGATTTTCACTTGTATGGTGGGAAGCAAGGACTCAAGAAGAGATTAAAAAATACAGCAAGATCTCTATGTATTGGTCAACTTTTATTGCTGTTATTAAAAGGAAATTATATCCATTAGATTCCATGCAAAATGAAATTATGGATTGGAAAATTTTTAGACAGTTGAAAGGGTAAAGTGAGAAAGATTATACTCATGAGTTTAGGAGAAGAGCTCTTATTTTGGGTATTAATTTATATTCTCAAGAAACTTTGTTAAAGTATGTTGTGGGTTTGCATAGTTACCTTAGGCAACTATACTTATGTTTAATCCCAAAAATATTGATGAAGTTTGTGTTCAAGCCACACACTTAGAGGCAAGAGGGAAATAAAACATAGATGAGAAAATTGAAAGTGAGGATAAAGGAAAGGGAAAGTTTTATGGAAGAGGAAAAATAAATAGTCCTGTAAAAAGAGAGAAGCAAAAAACTCACATGCAAAAAATGTTCAAAGACTGGCCATGATGAAGACCACTGTTGGCAACTTCATCTAGAATTGAAGCCAAATAAACTGAAAGCCAGAGAGAAGCTTAAAACTATTGCTATAGTTGAACATGGCTTAGGGTCAAATTCAGGAGATGAGACAAATATTACAACCATGGGTTTGAAAGGTAAACATATTGCAAGCATTAATTCTTTAAAATTTTCAAATGTTACTCATGATGAAGATACAAGAATAGAAATTTTCCATATTAGAGTTGTCTCTAAACATACCAAGATTGATACACTATTCAAAGTGGTGTTGGGCACCAAATCTGGCTACCTTTCTGACCATTTTTATCATCCTTTTTTATCCTTTTATGTTTAATTACCTACATTTTCTATGCTAAACTTATGAGGTAAATACCCCTAACTTGTCCAATTGGAATATTTTAATTAATGAAATAAATTCACGGAGTCTTACCTATTTGCAGCACTAAGATATGTGCTTGACTACAGTTTGGAGAACAGGAACCCTCGCTCCAATGGTTTGCAACAGATTTGGTAACGGTCAGCTATAGGGAGATCGCACAGCTGGAGTCACGATTCCCTGGGCCTATTCTTGGCCCCTTGTTCTATCCTGGACATCTGATGTTTGTGCTGTTCCAACTGATGTGTATTTCTGAATGCACGATTACTACATTCCAGGGAGATCTGTTATTCTCCCGCGTTGTGTATAAAATGGATATTATTCCTGTAAATGGGGGTTCCAAAGGGGATATTGTAATCACATATTAAAGATTAATAAAGTACTATTGGTTTTGTTGTTCTAATCATATTCGTGACTAACATAGCCCTGATCAGAGAGCTGGGCCCACTCTTCTGATCAGGTGCTACGCCTGAAAGTGTGTGAATTGTTTCTTTGTTATGGTTGTTGTTATTATTCTTACTGTTAAGATTTCTTTTGAAGTTCAGTATTTGATTTCATCTCACAAAAATGTTTTGAATCTTAATTATAAACCCTTGGTTAAGACGGATTATGTGTTTGTTCCTGCATATATCTTGCGCATTGCCTTGAAAGGATACGCTCCCGAATTGATAAAATTAATGTCAGATTAGGGTGGATAAATCATTCGTACCTGGACACCAACATTTTGGCACCGTTGCCGAGGAGGCTAACAAGGTGCAAGCAACGATTTTAATGAACCAGAGGGTCAATCTCTTGTCCTGGGGAGAGATTGATTTTTCTCACTCTACTTCAGGTCTTGAGCGTAGGTTTTGATTTTGGTTTGTTTATTTCTGTTTCTTTTTTGGATTTAAGGCCATCTTCTTGTCCTGGGGAGGGAGGAGTCTTTTGACGCCCTGCTCCAGGCCCTGAGTGGAGTTATTTCTTTTTTTAACTTTCGTGTGTTCTCTTGTGAGGAAACCTTAGATTTTACCCTGGAGAGGGAGGAATCTTTTGAAACCCTGCTTTAGATTTGGGAGTATTAGGTCTTCCTGTGGATCGTTTTGTTTTGGTTCTTGTCCTAGGGAGGGAGGAGTTCTTTAACGCCCTACTTCGGGCGTGAAACCCTAGCTTTTTGTTCTGTTGTCTTTCTTTTCTTTTCTTTTTCGAACTCTTTTATCTTTGGGAAGGAATGGTCTTTTGACACCTTAATCCAAGATTGGAGCATTGTAGGTTCATACACAGACCTTCCATCATACCAATTTTTGTATGAACAAAGAACCAAATAAGAGGGGCGGAGTGAGAGCCCCAAAAAGGGGAAGACCGGATCTGGGAAGAAAAACTTATATTCAGCAGATTATAGAAAAGGCAGAGTCAGAAGCATCTTCTCGTGCAGCTACAAGGCCAGGGGCTAGTAGAGTGAAGTCCGAGGGACAGTCAGTGGATCAACCAGTGCAGGCCATGGTATCCCTTGGTGATTTGGTACAACAGGTTTCTCCAACAGTGGAAGAAATAATCAGCAGTAGATCAGACTGAGAGGATCTTGTGCTAGTAATAGCAGAGGAAGAAATCGCAAGTAGAACATGGACGAAGTCAGACTGCTCTAGTAAGGGAAAGGAATTTGAACTCGAGGGATTGAACCATCAGGACACACGAAAAAGAAATGAGGGGCTATTGGTATCACCAAGAGACCGGGGAAGTGCCACTAAAGCAACTTGCGTCCCAGTAGTGAGGAGTCCGCGGCCATCCTCCACAGAGCCTGTTGAAATCCCCAGTGATTATTGGAAGATATTTATGGCTCCCACAACCTCCACTATCGAATTTCCCATTGGGAATCTGGGAGTTGGCACGCCTACAAAGCCTATCCCATTGGTAGCCTTACCGAACTTCCATGGGCTTGTTTCAGAGGATCCCGACACATTTATATTTGAGTTCGACATAGTGTGTCGGGGATATGATTACACGACAGATGCCCAGAAGTTAAATATTTTTCCTTCTACATTAAAATTGACTGCTCTGTGATGGTTTATGGGCCTTGGAGGAACATCCATTTCCACATGGGATGATATGCAAATAGCTTTTCTGGAAAAGTACTAGGATTACTGCAAATCCCGAAAAGTCAAGGAGGAGATTTTCAAGTTCACACAAAAAGAAGATGAAAGTTTGGAAGATTGTGTGGATAGGTTTAAGTACCTCTTACAGAGGTCTGGTCATTCTGATTTGGATAAGGAAATTTTGAAGGTTATCATCCTTCGATCCTTTCAAGAGGACTCAATGGAACTATTGAACATTGTGGGAAAGGGAGACATCTCCAAGGAAACCTTTGAAGGTATTTATGATTTGTGTATCCAGTGCTTGAGGGGGCTTGCAAGAAACAGATTAGGGATTCGTTTAGTAAAAGGATCTGATGGGGGTGTTACGAAAGCATAAATTGGGAACCTGCTAGACAACTTAAGAACAGATATTCTCAGTGCCCTATCAACGCAAATGGACACTTTGCAAGTAAAGCAAAAGTAGCTGGAACTGGATAGGACCATGGCGATATTTTTCCTGAAGTGCAAGAAGAATCATCTGGAAAGGGAATGCCCATTAAATTCCATAGAAAAATGTGACATCTGTGAGTTGAATCATGTAACAAGCTTATGCCCTTCCTTTCCAGGCCTGAAAGCGGTGTTTTAAGGAGCAGGGGAGGACACGGAGCAATTGTACCTTATGGGCGCCAGGAAGCCATGGAAACTTCGACCACCAATGGGAAATCAAGGTATGTAACCAGATCCATCTCAGTATTTCAATAACTACAACATGAATTTTCAAACCATGCCTTTTCCCCCTATGTGGCCGCAATACCAGTACCCACTGTGGCAGCAATGGAACCCTCAAGCTAGTGTGAGCTCACCATGGGCTCCAACTTGGCAAGGACCCTCTTTAGGGTAGTTTCCTCAACAGATGCCACAACAGCAACTCCAATTACCGTCCAATGTGTCTCCTGGTAATCATCCTGTCCATCCTCAGCTTCCAACGCAGTCTAATCCTAATCCCAACAATAAAGGAGCCCATCAAGTTGATGTTCTTAACCTACCTTTGTATAGTATCTCTACTGCAGAACTGTATGAAATGAATTTGCGATCAGGTCGAACACTCAATGTCCAACTCCCTCTGGTTATCATTGAACAACTTGATAATGAAGAAAGAGAGGCACAACCGACCAGTAGAGAGCCAAAACAAACTGTTAAAAACCAGGTGCCTCCTGTAAAATAACATTAATCTGAACCGCCTTACCAAGAGAGATTGATTATGAGTAAACCAAGTCCACAAGCTGAATTTGATTTATTAGGAGAATTGCAGAATTTATTTGTTAAGATTCCCTTGTTACAAGCTATGAAGGAAGTGTCGATTTATGCAAAGACTCTTAGGGAATATTGTTCAAAGAAACCTGCGAAGAAAACTAAGGACCCCCTCACTATACATGTTATGGGAAAATTAGTGGATTTCATGATGGGAAAATCAATACTAGTGAAATATGGAGATCTGGGGAACTCGGTTTTGACAGTACAAATTAATGGGGTAGATATTCCAAATGTGCTATTAGACCTGGGCGCTGCCATCAATGTCATCACCACTAAAACCATGCAAACATTAGTCCTTCAAAATTTGAAGCATACACCTATAGTGTTGGAATTGGCAGATCGATCTACAGTCAAACCTGTAGGGAAGTTGGAAGACGTGACAATTTCAGTAGATGCATGGCATTACCCCGTAGATTTCCTAGTATTTCATACACAATATTCAGTGGGAAGTCACCCCTTGATTCTGGGTAGGCCATGGTTGGCTACTGCAGATGCTTATATTGGGTGTTGTTCAGGAAATATGGTTATCTCTAATGGGCATAACACCAAGAACTTGGTACTATACCCACCTGCAGAACCAGATGCACCTAAAAAGTTATCAGGTGGCAAGAAGGTTGTATCTATGGTAGAGGTCGAAGACCAAGAAGTGAGACCGATCCTTACTATTGGGCAGGCCCTTGAGTTGAAGATGGAATCAGAAGATGATGTGATCACTTCCTTCATGAATGATCCTTGTTCTGTTTCAGATTCAAATAAGAAGATCTTAGAATCCATCCTAATCTATGAAACTCGGGAGGTTATTGAAACAGCAGAAGAATTAGAGGAAGATGTAGATGCACCTTATGAAAGCGTTCAGGTAGAGATAGAACCAGGGAAAACTCTGAATATTAATCTGGGTTTGTAAGAATCCCAGAAGAAGCAGCTGGTAGATGTTCTTTAGAAGCATAAGGAAGATTTTTCTTGGGATTATTCAGACATGAAGGGGATCCCTGCCAACTTATGCACCCATCACATATATATCAAGGAAGATTGTAGTCCTATAAGACAACCTCAGAGAAGGATGAATCCTACATTGAAAAACATTGTGAAAGAAGAGCTTCAGAAATTATTGGATGTGGGTTTTATCTACCCTATCTCAGACAGCCAATGGGTCTCGCCATTAGTAATGGTCCCTAAGAATAATGGTAAATGGCAGATCTATGTGGATTATCGAGAGTTAAATAAGGCAACGCAGAAGGACCATTTTCCCCTACCATTTATTGATCAAGTTTTAGACACATTGGCTAGCAAGAAATTTTTCTCGTTTCTGGATGGGTTTAGTGGATATAATCAAATCCAAATCGCTCCTGAGCACCAAGACAAGACCACTTTCACATGCCCCTGGGGGACATCCACATATCGAGTCCTTCCTTTTGGCCTGTGTAATTCCCCTGCAACATTCTAGAGGGAAATTCTGAGAATTTTCTCTGATCTGATAGATGATGGTGTTGAAATTTATATGGATGACTTCACTCCATATGGGGACTCATTATTAGAGGGGCCGAAAAATTTAGAATTTTTTTTTGAAAGATGTATACAAGCGCGTGTTTCTTTGAGTACAGTAAAATTCCACATGATGATGGAAAAAGGAATTGTTCTAGGACATTTGTTTTCGGCTGAAGGAATCAGGATGGACCCAGCAAAAATAAAGGTAATTTTGCACTTTCCAACACCTAAAACACCCACACAGGTACGTAGTTTCATTGGCTGTGTTGGTTATTATAGGCGTTTCATAGAAAATTTTGCAAAAGTAGCACACCCACTATTTCAATTACTAACAAAAGAATTAGAATTTGTGTGGTCAGATTACTGTGATATAGCCTTCACAAGAATTAAATAATTAGTCTGTAGTGCCCCAATTCTTAGAGGATCAAACTGGGCGTTACCTTTCCATATTCATACAAATGCTTCCCAAACAGCAAATGGTGCAATACTGGGACAAAAAGAGGATAAAGTACCTTATGCAGTCTACTATGTTAGTAAGAATTTGGCCCCTGCTGAATTAAACTACACAATGACTGAGAAAGAGTTCCTTGCTATCGTTTATGCCATCAACAAGTTTCGACATTATATTACCGGGTATTCTACTTTTGTGCACACTGATCATGTAGCAATCAGGTATTTAGTGAACAAACCTATTACCCCTGGTCGTGTTACAAGATGGTTGTTGCTACTACAGGAATTTGATATTACTATAGTAGATAAACCAGGGAAAGACAATGTGGTTGCAAATTTCTTATCTAGGATAGGACATGATGGTAAGAATACACCAGTTGAAGATAATTTCCCAGATGAGCATATTTTTGCAGTTTCTGCTAACACTTCATGGAATGCAGATATTGCTAATTATCTTGCTACAGGTGAGGTGCCTCGTCACTTGTCCTATAAGGAGAAAAGGAAGATCATCCACTAGAGTACCCGATATTCGTGGATGGCAGGATATCTCTTCCATACGTGATTGACCAGCAGATCCGCGTTGTGTGGCAAAGGATGATATTTATGAGATCTTAAAGGTTGCACATGATGGACCTTGTGGAGGATATTTTGCAAACAAAAGGACAGGTCATAAAGTGCTGCAGATGGGATATTATTGGCCCTCCATATTTCGTGACGCTCGGGATTATATTCGAAGGTGTGATAGCTGTCAGCAGATGGGACAACCTGGGAGAGCAGATGAAATGCCTCTACAACCCCAGATAGTCCTTGAACCATTTGAGAAATGGGCCATCGATTTCGTTGGACCCTTTAACCCACCTTCTCATCAGAAAGCCTACATCCTAATTTGTACTGATTATGTAACTAAATGGGTGGAAGCTATAGCAGTCATGAGAGCAACAGAGCAAGTAGTGGAAAACTTCCTTTTTGAAGAAATCTTTGCTTGATACGGGACTCCCAGAGAAATTGTATTAGACGGAGGATCACAATTCACATCCCATATGATAGAGAAATTGATGCAGAAATACGGGGTCAAACATAGAGTAACAACCCCCTATCATCCATAGGCGAATGGGCAAGTAGAGAGTACAAACAAGGTATTGAAAAATATCTTGACAAATACAGTAGCAAGTCATCGTCAGGATTAGGCACAAAAACTCCCAGAAGCTTTATGGGCCTATAGAACAACATGGCGGAACACAACGGGGTTTTCTCCATTTGAATTAGTTTATGGTAAATTCCCCTTGTTTCCGATAGAATTTGAAATTAGCACACTCAGAACAGCTCTGGAAGTAGGATTAGATCTATCAGAATCACAGAAACACCGACTGGAATAGCCGAATGAGTTAGATGAGATTCGATCAGTAGTTGTCCAGAGAAATACTGTTGTTAAACAACAGAGAATGAAATGGCATGATAAATTCATCAAAACTAAGGTGTTTCATGAGGGGGGTTGGGCGTTACTATATGACTCCCGATTTAAGGATTTCAAAGGCAAGCTTCACACTCGCTAGATGGGACCATATCAAGTGGATACAATGTTCGACAATGGAACGATTAGATTAATTATAATTGATGAGAATCAAACCAGGTTTGTGGTGAATGGACACCGTCTAAAATTATACCATCGTCCAGCCTCTAAAGATGCCTTTGTCAAAACCCTTTCAGATTCAGCTAATATAATGGTTATTACAATAGAGGACACTCTCACTCTTCTTTAAAAAATAAATAAATAAATATAATGATGATAATATGTGGTTATTACTTACTTGTTTGTATTTTGCAGGAATAATAAAGAAATATGGCCAGGAGGGAAGTAACATTCGGTGTGTTACTCCATCAGTGCTTTTATAGAGATATTTTGTTTCACTGATGCTGTTACTCTACAATTGTTGTTACTCGGAAACTGATGTTACTCCGCAAACTGCTATTACTCCATAGCTGCTGATACTCTGAAGTTGTTGTTACTCGGTAATTTTTGTTACTTCACAATTTTTGTTACTCTGTATCTGTTGTTACTCCGAAGTTGTTGCTACACCACTGATGTTGTTACTCTAAATTTGATGCTACACCGTTGATGCTCTTACTCCACAACTGTTGTTACTCCGCAACTGTTGTTACTCCGTAACTACCATTACTCCGTAGCTGTTGTTACTCACTATTGCCATTACTCACTGTTCATGTTATTCACTGGCGTCGTTACCTGCTATGCTGATACTACGACAGATATTTCTGCTGCTACTCCACTTTAAGGTAAGTCTGCAAGTACGTCTCTGTTATGAACCTAATTCATAACCAATGTAATAAAAATAGTCATTAATAGAATAAATACAAATAAATGTAATTACTAAATAATCAATTAGAATTATGTTAAGTAGTCATTAGTTAAGTGAAAAGGCATGTCTAAAATACATGCCCATTCGTGAAAAGGTACCTACATAGGTATAAAAGCAAGACCTCATTGTAATCATTCAATCGTCTTATATCATATCTCTTGTGTATTTTTATAATTAAAGCCATTTTGCTATTAAGTCAAAAAATCTATAAGTCGTGCTGCTACAGTAACCAAATCTACAAGTTTCGTTGCTACAGTGGTATCAAAGCTTGCTACAGTGGTATCAAATCCATGGCACATAATATCGTCTTACAAGCCTATGAGCGTAGTGTACAAGCCCGGGAACATTTTTTACCGTAAAATGTGCCATTACGTGAAGATCCCAAAAAAATTGAGCAAATTAGAAAAAATCAAGAAAAGCTTCAAAAATTAGAGAATTCATATGCAGAAGTCACAAACGGTTATAAAAAAAATTCTGCATGTTGTAAAAAAAATTCTGCAGTAATCCATAATAAAAAAGATAAAAAATGTTGTAATAAGGAGAAGGTAGTTAGTTATGCTGAGGGAAAATCAAGTAGAACATACATGGAAAATTCAAGCAAATATATTCCCCCACCAATGCGTAATAAAGGAAAAAAGGAAGAAAAATGTTGGAAATGTGGAGACAAATATTTCAGAGGACACAAATGTGTCTTTTATACAAGAAATGAGATTGATCTGGCTGATGATGAAGAAGAGATTCCTGACATGGATGAATACGAAGGACCTGATAATGCAGTTGACATTGATGCAGCTACATTACAGCCTCCATATTTGGTTGCAAATGAACCAGATGACGACAATATCCTTCATAAACACACATATGACATGATTATTACGTATGACAAATATTATCAGACTCCTCGAGCATGGCTTACAGGTTATGATGAGTCACGGATGCTTTTGCGACCAGAACTAGTGCTAAATGATCTTAGCCAAGATCATGCTCGCAAAACGATCACAATTGAGGATCATCCTCACATATCAGGAAAGCATGCATCTATACACCCTTGTCATCATGGGGTTGTCATGAAGAAAATAATTGATGTATTGATGTCTAATGGAGGTGAACCAGAAGTTGACAAGTATCTATTTCTCTTCCTGAAATTCTTGGCATCAGTTATTCCTACAATCGAGTATGATTATACTGTGGACTTTGCTTTGGGCAGCCCCCAACAATTAAGTGAATCGAGCAAGAGGAAATCACTGTTTACGGTATCTAATCTGGAGCCTAGTGCAGAAGAACTAGAAGAATATGCACTGAAACAATGGGAGGTCGTGATATCGTTGCTTGCAAAACCAGCTAGTTCAAAACTCTTCAAATCAATTTTGACTACATTTTTCAAACAGGCTGATCTCTTAACAAAGGATTCGTTACTCAAATTGACAGCAAAAGGTTTTCAATTCCTTTTAATGGATAAAAATTCCCAAATTTGGTATATCATTAGAGAATACATTTTAACAGCCAAGGATGGAAGAGTTGTAGGTTCTATTTCATTTCTCCTTGAGCTTGGGTTTACGCATGCACTAGGGTGGGGAACATATGGATATGTTGGAGCATTCGGCAACAAATCTCAGTCCCTAGGCAAAGATTAAGTTTCCATCAATAATATCTCTGGAGTCTTCAGCCGCTCTAGGGTAATTGCTGAAAGACTCGTCCGTGAACTAAGAATTCTTCTCCAAATTAAACATCTATTCGTTGTGCGGATGTCACGTTGTTTTAAAGAAAAAAATTCGAAAAGGGTTTTATTTATAGGGTATCATGCAAAGATGCAAAAGATATTCAGGTGTTCAGATTGGATAAATAAATTTCGTGGACAACAAAAGTATTGTTCCTACATAGCTTCAAAGTCAGCAACGACATGTTTATCGAGGCAACGTGGGAAACCCGACGTCACATATTATTCTGAGTCCGCAGTTTGTGCCACTATTCTAGACGTCGGCGAAGTCTGCAAGACATTAAAAGGAACTTCGGCGATCAAATTTCGTGCCCTAATCCGCCAGTCCGATCTGGCTGTCATTTTGAAGGTAGGCGGAAGGTGTTGTTCAGTCGTCGTCTATTTCTGTCGAGGAACGCCCTACGGGCTTCTTCTTCATGTGAGACAAGGTTGAAGAGTATTTTCGGTCATTTTGATACAATACGTATTAAATCGTGAGGTCCAACTCAGTTTCGTCTGCGCAGGAGATAAACATTATGGCCGTTTAGAAAAGGTGTTGTTTATCATGGACAAGCAACGTGTTCTCAAGCAAAGGTCATCCCCCCACCGTCAACCATCGTGCCTGTGCTATTAAATCTGATAATATATTAAAATCACATTTAATTAATTTAATTGATTAAAATTATTTAATTAATTAAATTATTTAATGTCAAAATAATAATAATAATAATAAATATATATATATATTATAAAAATATATATATAGTCAAAACAAAATTATATGTATTTATATATATATATATAAGTACAAATTCAAATGAAAGGAAAAGGTTCATCATCAAAAGGAGAAGATAAATTATATATATAAAGGAGTTAAATACTATATATATATTCAAGTTCCATTTAAAGGAAAGAAAAAAGTGTATAGCTTAAAAAGGTATTTAAAATATAAGTGGACCAACGTATAAGGATTAAATTTTGGAAGGTCAACGAAATTACCAAGGTTTAAAATCGGAAAAGTCGTGGAATATTTAAAAGCAAAAGTATCAATAAAGACTTCTAGTAGATAATCCAAGTAAAGGAAATTGTCGAAAAGTTAAGCTTTGAGGACAAAGCTTTTCGAGAAGAAGGCAATGTTATGAACCTAATTCATAACTAGTGTAATAAATATAGTCATTAATAGAATAAATACAAATAAATGTAATTACTAAATAATCAATTAGGATTATGTTAAGTAGTCATTATTTAACTGAAAAGGCATGTCTAAAAGACATGCTCATTCGTGAAAAGGTACCTGCATAGGTATAAAAGCAGGACCTCATTGTAATCATTCAATCGTCTTATATCATATCAATAAATATTTATTATTATAAATACCTCTTGTGTATTTTTATAATTAAAGCCATTTTGTTATTAATTCAACAAATCTATAAGTTTTGCTGCTACAGTAACCAAATCTACAAGTTCCGCTGCTACAGTGGTATCAAAGCTTGCTACAGTCTCCGTTGATTTTATGGATTGAATTAAATATTCCAAAAGGATGGTCAAACGTGTCGAGGACGACCATCATTTAGTTGGGGGGAGGGAACCATCATAATGAATGATGGCATACTTCGTAAAGGTATTTATGACACATGATTCCCACCTAACCAAATATAATGATTTCAAGTACTCCGTAATCATACCATATGAGTTGGAATGCATACTTGTATGCACAAAATTCATATTAGTCACCCTCCCAACATGCTACATTAAATGCTGAGAATATCTAACAGTACTACCATAATCTGTCATTACTCCCAAGCATACTAGTATTGTTCATCCATTATATCTGAAAGTGGCCATGACGTTATTTCAGTTGCCAACGGTTTGGAGCCCTGTCACTCCCCCCTACCAGCTAACTGTAGCTATCGTGCTGAATCTACCTCTGCAGCAATGGGTGGTCGATCTGTGCGATATGAACCTGATGATTCAACGAGAATCCGAAGTAATCGGGAGGTATGGCAAGTATTTGAGAATGCAGGTTGAGATGTTTATTTTGACAGACTGAACGGATGGGATGAAGAAATCGCAATGGAGTTCGCATTGAATTTGGAAGAAGGAGTTTCTTGGGTTCGTGTAGTCGAAATTCCAGTTGTTGTGGATGATTTTGTCACCCTCCTAGAGACAGCCTAGAGTTGCCATAGACCAGTGCCTAGGACATCTTAATATAGCAAGGAGTCCTTTATAGTTTGGGTTGTCAGTCCAAGGGACTCACCTACTATCTCTTGTTCTAAACAAGGAAATTAAATTAGATTGAATTGGTCCAATTTCTCTCTCAGAGGCTGATACAAGGATAGGAGTAATGCAAAGACATCATGTAAAACTTCAGCATGATAGTATCAGACAGTTAAGAGACCGCTTACTGTAAAGAGGGCCGATTCAAATAATATATCACAGAAATCAAATATCAAGAAGTGCAGGCAGTGAGGAAACATAAGAAGATATTACTGGCAGAAGGGCGCACCAATTTACGAATCCTTAAGCCACTAATATAGCAGAAATTATGAAAAGAGCGAACATGGAACAACATATCACTTCTAGGCCTATTTAAAGCGCTTGACTAATTCCAGAAAGGGCACCACTTAAGATGAATCCTTACTGCAAACTAGTGAGCCACTCGCATTCTAGAACATGATACAAGAAGATAATTTGCATGAAAAGAGATAATGTATTAACACATGAGAAAAGTTACATACTGTGAGATATCAAAGACCAGAATCCTCAATACAGTTATAACCCCTCCTCACTGAGACCCTACGGGCTCTGAAACTTCATACAAAAATATTACAAGATGAATACAGTAGTCTTCTCGCTGCACAGTTTGCTGACAGAAATCTGGAACCTCTACAATGTCTTATTTTTGAGTATTTATAGAGAAGACAGAAACTTCCCGAGGAGGAGGAAAACGAGGCACAATTAATGACTCAGTTTGAAACCCAATGGCGGAAAACATTCGCGCCTTCTCTTATGAATGACTGGCTATAAATGATGGTACTGAACAACCTGTTTAAGAAATAAATGCTGGGAGATAAAATCTCCTTACATACAAGATGGGAGAAATAAAATATATACAATTTGTCGCCCGCGGCTGAAAGAAAATATGCTGCCGTAAGAGATTTGGAACAATCTGGATTTAAGTACTGTACTCTCGGCTTTCGGCTATGGATTTGAATCCTGGATCTTTAATGCGGGGCGGACGCATCTGGAGAGTTCTGAGAGTTCATATCCCTGTCTTCTTTAATGGTGGTCATCTCTCCCACCTACCCTCGGCTCCTTCCTTTAATTGCTGCCAGTATGGTCTGTCCTTTGATATGCTCTAGATTTTTCAATTGAGGCGGAAAATTAAAGCGCCAACAGAACCAAATTAAAACCTGCAAAACCCGCAAATCGTTAGAGAAAAACGACTCGGCGACATGGAGTGTGATTACAACAGAGGCCATGAAGTCGGTAATGCGTTTTAGGCGAGACATCGAGAGGATGCAGGGTGACAGGAAACACATGAACACAATGAAGAAACGGAGAGTGATGAGGCAGAAAACAATGGGGCGACAATGAATGCACGGGCTAAGGGTTCATAAACCATGACACGTCATCAGGACACACGAATGGTGGAGGAAGAACGCAGCGTACACTTGTGAAATATGATGACACGGCCACAGGAGGTGGGACCCGAATCGGCAATCGGAATCGGAAAGCAGAGTGGGCAGAGCGGGGGTGGCACATCTTTTATATTCCGATTGCGATTGAAAACAGGGCTGCGATCGACCCAGGACCGTTCGATCTTGAAACAAGATCAACGGCTATACTTGCATCGGGGAGAAATAAAGAGGTGGAGCTATGAAAATCGCCGATCGACTGCGCGCGGACCCTCCACAGAGGTTGATTACCGCACCGTCGATTTGAGCTAGATCGGATGGCCAGTATTGCATCTGACTGTTAAAACAGTAAGCCCCTCCTTGCTTTGAATTGTGGTTCTCTGACCTGGGTCATATGGAGGCCGAAGCGGGAGGGAGCCAAAATCTTAAAGGATCGGCCCGATTGTTTAAATTTGAATTTTGAACTATTGCGATGCAGGTTTTCGGGCGGAGATAGTAGCGTCAAGCAGGGTCATGGGGTTCTAGGCTACGACAGGGATGAATATGTACAACATCGGCTCCATCTGGGGACGGCATGTTCGTCCTCGGACATGTCGAGAACATGCAGACCATCAATTATTTCACCTCATTTTGAATTCTCCTGCACTTTTACTCCAAGTAATTATCAGCATTCTTTTCCTTTATAAAAAGAAGAAATAAAAACTAAAGCAAGTTATATATAGTATATACAACCAGGTATTCCTAGCCGAGATCAGAATTGAAAATAAGGCTTGAGGAACTGGCCATTCACGGGCGCATCCAACAAATCACCCTGTAGATTTTCTAAAGTAAAGGTGTTGTTTCTCCCCAGCTCCACTATTTTGAATGGCCCAAACCATAATGGATCAAATTTAGCATGTTTTCCCTTTTCTGCTCTGCGAACATCCCATCTAAGAACCAGGTCTCCAACTTGAAAATTTCTATCCTTCGCGTGCTGATCGAAGACATTCTTCATTTTTTCTTGGTATTTTATTAGCCTCTGATCTACCTGGTTCCTCGTCTCCTCCAATTCTACCAACTGATTAATTCTTCGGATCATATTATCCAGTTCTTCTTGGTTCTCTTGCATGAAACGTGCTACTGGCAATGCTAATTGCAAAGGAAACACTGCAGCCCGCCCATACACCAGCTCATAAGGTGACTTTCCAGTGGCTCTTTTGCTGGTTACCCTATTTGCCCATAGGGCGAACTTTAATTTAGAATCCCAGTTCTTCTGATTTTCAGCTATTGTCTTCTTTAGGGCTCTCACCAGGGTTTTGTTGGATGACTCTGCTAGACCGTTTCCCTGTGGATAATATGTTGTAGAATGAGTAAGGGTGATGTTGTATCTTTGGCAGAATTTTACGAACCTGGCAGACTTGAAAGCCTGTGCGTTGTCGGTTACAATTCTTGCAGGACAGCCAAACCTGGATATGATATTATCTTCTATAAAATTCATTATTACAGCATCTGTCGCATTTCTGGTAGGTATGGCTTCCACCCATTTCGTAAAATAGTCTGTGGCTGTCAATATCCATTTATGCTGGCCACTTGATGGGGGATGTATCTCTCCTACAAAATCCAATCCCCATTTCTGGAATGGTTCGTTTACATGAATTGGGATCAAGGGCAATGCCGCTAATTTCTGTCTTTCCGCAAACCTCTGGCATTTGTCACACGATCTGACCCAAGAAAAAGTATCTGAATACAATTTTGGCCAGTAAAAACCGGCCTTCAAGATTTTATGGGTTGTTGCCCTCCAGCTGTAATGTCCTCCAATAAAGGCTATGTCCATTTCCCTTTGAAAAGTAGCACCTGCATTGATCAATCCGAATGGCATCCTTGCATACATAAAGGTTCCCCATGGCGTGGTGAATGCAGTCTTCTTCTGGTCTTCTGGGAAAACAAATACCTGATTGTAGCCTGAAAATCCATCCATCGTTGACATTCTGGATGCGCCTACTACTTTCTGCAGGATGTGGTCCATTTTTGGCAGTGGATAATTATCTTTGAGAGATGCTCTATTCAAATTTCTGAAGTCCACACACAGTCTTATTTCTCCATTCTTCTTTCTAACAGGAACAAGGTTCGCTATCCATTCTGAGTACCTTAGTGGTACGATTATCTTGGCTTTCAACAGCTTCTTGATTTCTTTTTCAATAGAAGGAATAAGCAAAGGATTTATTTGCCTGAGATTCTGTTTGTATGGCTTTGCGTCTTCCTTCAACGGAATTTTATGCTGTATAATACTTACATCAAAAGTTTTTAGGTCCTCATAGGACCAGGCAAAAACATCTTTGTAAGATTGAAACAACTTCAAATACTTTTCTTTGTATTCTTCTGGGACCTTTTTGGACAGTTTAACAATTTTGGGGTCAGTGGAAGTACCCAGATTCAAATCTTCTACTTGATTATCTTCTACCACTTTATTTGGCTGCACGGGTACGTCATCTTTATTAAACAACTTCTCTAGTGGTACCAACCCTCTGGGTATAACATTACCCTTTAGCTGCAGCACTTTACTACCTGCTATTCTTTCTTCCCATTTGTTTTCAGCAATATTTTCATCTTCTTCTTCTCCATTATCATCAATCTCCATATTGGAGAATTCTCCCACAGCCTCTATAAATCTTTTCATCTGTTCATCATCTTCGAATACCTGCCAATGCTTTATATTGTCTGGAATGGATGGTCTGTAACGTACCTCCACCTCATATCTTAGGAGTGGGTTCTGAGGAGGACGGAAAGTACTGGCTGCTACCGCAAGAGAATCTACTATTCTGTTTTGCTCCCGGGGCATGAACTGTATGTTAAATGCTGACAAGAAGTTTTCTATCATGTCCCATACTTCATTTCTATATGCTCTGAGCCGAGGGTGCTTAGTTTGACATTCATTTTTAATCTGCCTTACGACTAGCTCAGAGTCTCCAAACGCTTTTAGACAGTGTATGCCCATGTTTCTAGCTGTTTGCAGCCCCAGTAATAACGCCTCATATTCGGCCACATTGTTTGTAGCCTCGCATTCCAATTTAAAAGACAGTGGCACCCATTTTCCTGCAGGAGAGATCAACAACACCCCTGCTCCATTACCCTCCCTTGAATTAGCTCCATCAAAATGCAAAGTCCATATTCCTGATTCCTGCTCTTCTTTAGGCTGCTCAGCCTAGAACTGACCAAAAAGGGGCTCATGTGCATAATCCTGATTTTCCTTCAACATTAAACATGAAAAGTCTCCCTCTTTTTTATAAACTGGGGAATTATCTGAGCAGTCGGCCTTAGTTACCATCTTGACAAATCTAGTCTCCCTGTATAACCTCCTTTCCTGACCTCCAAAGACTGGGACAGTTGCATACGTTAGATCCAATTTGATTGATCCCCCAATCTTTGTACCCCAGGACCTTGACAAAAGCATGCCAAAGCGGGTTGGGACATCAGCAACCACAATGTCCATGACCACACTTTTTGCTGGGATTTGAGCTAAATTGACCACTAAATATTTTATCATTCCCAAGCATTTAACTCTTTTAGAATCAAATGAATATAAATCTTTGTATGGTCTTGTAATTTGCAATCCTAGTTGCTCCATGACAGACAAAGGCATAAGATTATGGGAAGCCCCAGAATCTAACATACAATTGTGTAGCAGCAAGTCATGAATGACTAAGGACACATAAAAGGGAGGAGTAGAGGGGTCTATCTCCTCGACATGTGGGCCAAAGATTACCATGGGTATTTCTTCTTGAAGATTTAAACTATCAGGTGCAATTGGTAGTTCAGGAGGGAGTATAAAAGAGGTAACTTGAGACTGATATACAGGCTGTTTCAATAACTCAGTCAATGGGACATGAATCTTAATTTTCTCAAGCTCTTTTTGCAAATTGAAAGCAGATGGGGGCTTTTCTATTACTACTTATTTTGACTCTTTATTCTCAACTAAAGACTTGACTTCTTTTGACACTGGCTCAGTACTAAGAGGACTGACTATTTCAGAAGAAGAGGGAATTTGATCATTAGACTGCAAGGGAGTATTCAGAAGGTTCTTACCTTTTTCTATGCACCTCTTTGCTGCTGATTCCTTCTGAGCAGATGCTTCTTTCTGAGGTGGTTCTTCATCCTGCTCTTGAGTTCTGGTCCTCTTCCTTGAGGATCTGAGATCATATTTGACATTAAAATGAGCTTCCATGAAATCAGCAAATTGCTTGCAGTAATGGTCGATCTCTGCTTCCTCGTCTTCTTCTTGCAAGGGGCACTCCATGTCATCATTATTTGAAAAAGCTAGATTAGCATCATCTAATCTATAAGCTACGTCTCCAGTGGAGTCATCTGCCGGTCCTTCCAGGTACAAGGGATGAGGTACCTGATCTTGCTGTTCTTTCATCTCTCTCGGTAATATTTGGAGAGGTGGCCTTTTATACTGGGGATTATACCCTCTATTTGGAGCATTATAATAGTTCCTGGGAGCTGCATTCTTAGCTTCCAGCTCTAGCTTGACCATTTTCTTTATCATCTTTCTTATCTCATCCATTTTGTCAGAGTCTTTGTCTTGATTGGAGGTAGAAACCTCTTCTTTACCTCTCCTTCTAGTATCTTGCTCAACTTTTCCCTTTGATTTACCAGTGGCGGAAAAATTCGCCTCCAATTCTAGAGCATCTGTTTGAGCATCATCCAAGGTGACAGGCATTCTTTCCCACAGCGAGAAACCAAAATCAGAATCGAAAGCTGCTATGAAAACAACTTTGGCCGCAGCTTCATGTGGCTTCATTTCGGGAGGTAGGCTCGGGTATAACTTATTAAATCTCTTGATGAACTCGGATACCCCTTCATTCTGTTTCTTCTTCATGGTATTAAATTCAGTAAGGCACATTCCATAATCTTTCTTTTCCCCCCACTTCCTGAGAAAAGCAGTTTCCATTTGGTCCCAGGTAGTCACGGAATTATTCCCCAATGTCTTAAACCATTTTCTGGCTTCGCCTTCTAAAGACTGCACAAACAATCTCAAAACCACATCCAGATGTTCAACATTTAAGTTCTCCGCGAGAGAGCAGAAGGTCTCGAGATGCTTCTGAGCATCAATGTCACTTTCAACATTAAACCTTGGTAGGATCTTCAGGTAATCTTGTGGCATATCATGCAGTACTGGGGGTAGAGCCAGAGGAGCATATTTATTTAATAGAAAAGCAGGAACGTTGGCCATTGGAGGAGGTGAGGGTTGCACAACAATTTGAGATACAGATGAAGGGAGAGAAGTAGGAGGAAGTGAAGTATGAATAACAATGGGAATATATTGCATAGAAGTCTGAGGTGTAGAAGGGAATAATTCACGGTTAACAGTAGCTACTTCTGTGACCTCTTTTATTTCTTCAGCCTCGAAAGTAGGGTGGGATCCTCCTTCAATCCAGGCGTTTCCTCTACGTGGAGTTTCTGAGTGAAACTCGGATTTTTCTGTTCTAACTTCTTGAGAAGAAGAGGGCGGATGGTCTTCAACAGAATATTCAGAATTTTCGGAACGAACCGACTTCTTCTCTTTCCAACTCCTTCTATGAATGATTTTCTCTGGGTCGGACACGGGTGTTTTCGGTGGTGAGGTATCCGACCTCAAATGGGGCCTCCGGGAAGCCAGAACTTCCAATACAATTTATCAAACAAAGACCAGTGGAGTCGCCAAGATGAGAAATCTACAACTCTTCACCTCTCTGTGCTCACCTGATTAGAGAGTGAATATAGGATGTCGAACCCAGGGAAACAGATATTCTTGAATTCGTTCCCCGGCAACGGCGCCAGAAAGATGTTGTGGATGATTTTGTCACCCTCCTAGAGACAGCCTAGAGTTGCCATAGACCAGTGCCTAGGACATCTTAATATAGAAAGGAGTCCTTTATAGTTTGGGTTGTCAGTCCAAGGGACTCACCTACTATCTCTTGTTCTAAACAAGGAAATTAAATTAGATTGAATTGGTCCGATTTCTCTCTCAGAGGCTGATACAAGGATAGGAGTAATGCAAAGACATCATGTAAAACTTCAGAATGATAGTATCAGACAGTTACGAGACCGCTTACTATAAAGAGGGCCAATTCAAATAATATATCACAGAAATCAAATGTCAAGAAGTGCTAGCAGTGAGGAAACATAAGAAGATATTACTGGCAGAAGGGCGCACCAATTTACAAATCCTTAAGCCACTAATATAGTAGAAATTATGAAAAGAGTGAACATGGAACAACATATCACTTCTAGGCCTATTTAAAGCGCTTGACTAATTCCAGAAAGGGCACCACTTAAGATGAATCCTTACTGCAAACTAGTGAGCCACTCGCATTCTAGAACATGATACAAGAGGAAAATTTGCATGAAAAGAGATGATATATTAACACATAAGAAAAGTTACATACTGTGAGATACCAAAGACCAGAATCCTCAATATAGTCATAACCCCTCCTCACTGAGACCCTACGGGCTCTGAAACTTCATACAGAAATGTTACAAAATGAATACAGTAGTCTCCTCGTTGCACAGTTTGCTGACAGAAATCTGGAACCTCTACAATGTCTTATTTTTGGGTATTTATAGAGAAGACAGAAACTTCCCGAGGAGGAGGAAAACGAGGCACAATTAATGACTCAGTTTGAAACCCAATGGCGGAAAGCATTCGCGCCTTCTCTTATAAATGACTGGCTATAAATGATGGTACTGAACATCCTGTTCAAGAAATAAATCTTTGAGGAGATAAAATCGGTTTATATACAAGATAAGGAGTAATAAAAATATATACAATATATTGCCCGCGGCTGAGGGAAAATCTGCTGCCGTAAGAGATTTGAAATAATCTGCATTTATGTATTGTACTCTCGGCCCTTGGCTTTGGCTTTGAATCCTAGATCTTTAATGCGGGGCGAATTTATCTGGAGGGTTCTGAGAATCCATATCTGTGTCTTCTTTAATGGCGGTCACCTCTCCCACCTACCCTCGGCTTCTTCCTTTAGTGCTGCAGGTATAGTGTCCTTTGATATGCTCTAGATTTTTCAATTGAGGCGGAAAATTAAAGCGCCAACAAAACCAAATTAAAACCTGCAAAACCTGCAAATCGTTAGAGAAAAACGACTCGGCGACATGGAGCGTGATTACAACAGAGGCCATGAAGTCGATAATGTGTTTTAGGCGAGACATCGAGAGGATGCAGGGTGACAGGAAACACATGAACACAATGAAGAAACGGAGAGTGATGAGGCAGAAAATAATGGGGCGACAATGAATGAACGGGCTAAGGGTTCATAAACCATGACACGTCATCAGGACACACGAATGGTGGAGGAATAACGCAGCGTACACTTGTGAAATATGATGACACGGCCACAGGAGGTGGGACCCGAATCGGCAATCGGAATCGGAAAGCAGAGTGGGCAGAGCGGGAGTGGCACATCTTTTATATTCCGATTGCTATTGAAAACAGGGCTGCGATCGACCCAGGACCGTTCGATCTTGAAACAAGATCAACGGCTATACTTGCATCGGGGGGAAATAGAGAGGTGGAGCTATGAAAATCGTCGATCGACTGCGCGCGGACCCTCCACAGAGGTTGATTACCGCACCGTCGATTTGAGCTAGATCGGATGGCCAGTATTGCATCCGACTGTTAAAACAGTAAGCCCCTCCTTGCTTTGAATTGTGGTTCTCTGACCTGGGTCATATGGAGGCCGAAGCGGGAGGGAGCCAAAATCTTAAAGGATCGGCCCGATTGTTTAAATTTGAATTTTGAACTATTGCGATGCAGGTTTTCGGGCGGAGATAGTAGCGTCAAGTAGGGTCATGGGGTTCTAGGCTACGGCAGGGATGAATATGTACAACACCAGTGACATAAGAAACCATTGCGGAAGTCAGTGGATTGCCACAAGTCGGAGAATGCTAGTTTTCAAGGAGAACACCCCCCCCGGAACTCCCCGAATCCTTTCTGCAAGCTAGAGAAAGTATTGCGCAGAAGGGTCGTGGATATGACAGAACTTCATTACCTCATCCATCGGGAGGAGTTGCAGAGGTTGTTATAAAGTATATGACATGTAAAGGAAGATATTCTACCATCTTCAAATATCACCTCCGCATATTGGCTCACTTGCGATTTCCACAAGCAGAGGCTTTTTCAATGAATGTGCCCTATTTTCTGTTAAGGAGCCTTCATTTGATGGAAAATTCGGCTCGAGAGGTGTGACAGGTGTTGGCATTCCTCTCTCACCATGGGTTGGTCTAGTTGCTAGTAATGAATGCCATTGGGAAGATCCTAATTCCGTGGGAACTATTTCAGGATTCCACAGAGGAGGAAATAGTAGCCACTGTAGTTGCTAGGGCAGAAGAACCTGAAGCCATGTAGGAAGATGCACAGGATGATGATTAGGTTGATCAGGAGGAGTCGGAAGAGATGGAAATGGAGACTAAAGAATGTGAAGAAGAGATGGTTCCCCAAGAGCAAGCTGAACTCATGGAATCGATGGAAGTTGCAGAGACACCCACTGGCACTACGGCCAAGGCTGTCCCACAAGAACTAGCCCCATTCGTGGAGTTAGCTGAGCAAATAGATAGTGCGATGGGCACGGAGGTAAACCCACAAAAAATGAAAGAGGGTGAATCGGTCGACATTGCGACTGAGGCCAATTTACAGGGATCTCCTGTCAACATGGAACCAATGGAGGAGGGTAATCTGATTGAAGAAGAAGTCGTGACCACTCCGACTAGAGAAACCATGGAGGAAATGACAGGAGAACTAAGGTTTGAGGCTGATGCTAACCCACAAGAACCAACATCCACCTCGGGGCTGAATGTAGAGGGTTTGTTCCAGTTTCCCATTTTTCTTCCTAAGGGAGCAAGGGTAACTCGTTCCCTGCAGCAAAGAGAGGAAGAAGAATTTTCCATTCCTATGGCTTCGAATTTAAAACAAAGGCCACGACCGAAAGAGGCCCCAACATGCATATCAGCAGGGGAGCATCTTACTGGGTCACCACTGGTCGTGGATAATGTACATGATGAGAGAATGGCCATTGGTGAAGAGGAGGGACCAAACAGAGCGGTCCCAACGAATGAACCAATGGAGTACTTAGGCGTGAAAAGAGTGAAGCAAGAAATAACAGATGAAGAATAGGCAGAGGAGGTTGGACCGACAGAGGCAGTCCCGAGGGATTTACCTCCAGCTGCCGAGGCAGAAGAAACACAAGTCAAGAAAGAAGAGGCAAAGCTGTGTGGTTGACCTGTGTGGACAGTGAAGACTTCCCATCAAATAGAGATACCAACAATAGTTTAAGGAAATAATGCGGCTCAAGATGGAGGTAAGGGATTTGAGAAGGAAAGTGCACAGGATGCAGAAACAAATAAACAAGTACAAGCGGCGAGCCAGGAAATCCAAATTCATCGGGGTTGAAGCAGAAACTGAAATAGACCCGATTGAACAACTGTTCGAAGCTAGAGAGTATGCCTTAATGGCCGAATTACCAACGTGGAAGTATACTACGGCTCAATATAAGAATGAGATCAAAAGAACTGAGGAGAGAACCTCCACAACCATCTTCAGATATGTGGAGCGCATAGATGTTATGAGATTAAGGCATGCGAAGCAGCAGCTCAAGATGGAGCAGCTATAAAAACAAGTGGCCAAATTGAAAGATGATAAGGAACAGATGTTCAATCTGGTGCAAGAGGTGATGGCATGTCGACCCCCTGCTTCTTGTTATTCTTTATTCTTGCATGAATGTTTTCTTTTATTCTGCATGGAAAGCACAAAAATTGAGGTCAGTTATGAAATAGAAGATGGTGTATAATTCCTCTGAATCATGAGGAATCATGATGTGCCAACTCCACATCTGATGTGTGAGTTTTACTTGCATGGGTATCTATTACGTCTGGACAGAGATTTTAACCTAGTCCCGTATGTAGGGGACATCCATTTGAGGGCCCTCACCTCTTACGCTTTCAATCAAATCCATTGGCAAAAGGATTATAACACTTTTGAGTCTAATCAAGTTACAAAGCCATTTATAGTAAGAGGATAACATGAGAGGTCAGATACAATGTGCAATAAACACCATATATTTTTGAAATTTGAGGAGAACAGAGATATAATGTTGAGGACACAAAGGTGGTGCCTCGACCTTTATGTCAATCAATTAACTATTTTTCAAAAAGAGGTCATTGATTGTTGTCAGAGAAGGTGGATGATGTCACCGACAGCTATCCAGAACAAAGAGCCTGTTGGGGCACCCAACTTTGCGCGAGTACTCACCAGAGTACCCAGATATGTGGCATGTGTTCAACATGTGGAATCCAGTGGATGGGGCTTCGGTTTCAGTATCCTGTTATTTGGTTGCCTGCAGAAGTTTACACCCCAGCGTACAATGTTCCAGCAGATTGGTGGAAGGAAGTTCTCCTTTCATATGGATTTAAAGTTCCAGGGACAGAGATGGCTTTAGAGTATGATCTTGACGGGCTTCAGGAAGCTCACAGTTTGCATAACCCAGACCTACGGAGGCGGCAGACTACATGAGGACATGCAAAAGGCTAGTTGGGGGGAGATGTTGGGCTCCAAATCTGGCTACCTTTCTAACCATTTTTATCATCCTTTTTGATCCATTTGTGTTTAATTACCTACATTTGCTATGCTAAACTTATGAGGTAAATACCCCTAACTTTTCCAATTGGAATATTTTAATTAATGAAGTAAAGTCACATATTCTTACCTATTTGCAGCAGTAATATATGTGTTTGACTGCAGTTTGGAGAACAGGAACCCTCGCTGCAACGGTTTGCAACAGATTTGGTAACAGTCAACTATAGGGAGATCGCGCAGCTGGAGTCACGACTCCCTAGGCCTATTCTTGGCCCCTTATTCTATCCTGTACATCTGATGTTTGTGCTATTCCAACTGATGTGTATTTCTGAATGCGCGATTACCACATTCCAGGGAGATCTGTTATTCTCCCACGCTGTGTATAAAATGGATATTTTTCTTGTAAATGGGGGTTCCCAAGGGGATATTGTAATCACATATTACAGATTAATAAAGTACTACTGGTTTTGTTGTTCTAAGTGTCTTTGTGACTAACAAAGCCCTGATCAGAGAGTTGGGCCCGCTCTTCTGATCAGGTGCTGCGCCTGTAAGTGTGTGAATTGTTTCTTTGTTATGGTTGCTGTTATTATTCTTACTGTTAAGATTGCTTTTGAAGTTCAGTATTTGATTTGATCTCACAGCATTGTTTTGAATCTTAATTATAAACCCTTGGTTAAGACATATTATGTGTTTGCTCCTGCATATATCTTGCGCATTTCCTTGAAAGGAAACGCTCCCGGATTGATAAAATTAATGTCGGATTAGTATGGATAAATCATTCTTACCTAGACACCAACAAGTGGATCACAAGCTAACTTGATTTTTGAATACTTTGTTAAGCAGCTAGGCCTTGAAACTATTAGACATCCAAGACCATATCCTTTGGGTTGGATATGCAAGAATGAAAACTTACAAGGAAGTGCTTACTAAGATTCACCATCAATTCAAACTTTATTGATGAAGTTGAAATTGATGTGGTGTCGTTTGAGATATCAAGTATTGTATTGGGAAGTCCTTATATGTATGATAGGAAAGTAGTATTTCATCGCCATGAGAATAATTATCACTTGTTTAAAGATGGTATTGAGTACATAGTTAGAGAACATAAGAAGAAGACAAGTTTGTCTCTTATACATGCAGGAGAAATGAAGAGGTTAGTGAATGCAAGCCAGAATTTGACATTGTTGATGATCAATTAAAGAGATGTTTTGAATCAAGCTTTTCAAAAAGATGCTTATGCTTATAATGAGATATTTTAGGATTCTAACACGTTTCCTTTGAAAGGAGGTGAAAAAGATGTAAAAAAATTGCAGTAGCCAACATCAGTGTTGAGTAGTGTTGGAAACAAGATGTTGGTGCAAGAGAGTGCAAAGGTCAAAGAGAAAATGACAAAGAAGCTTGAAAAAGAAAGCATGGGTTCCACAAATGCTGGTTATTGGTTTCCAAAAGGTACATGGCAATGGAAAAGATACTTGGTCAAGCTTCGACACAAGTACAAAGTGAGATCAACTGAGAATCGCCATGGTGAAAATGTGCAAGGTGAGAGAATTTTTAAGTTTCCTTTGGTTAATGGCCAAGGTAGGAACAATATGGTTTCTGCAAGAATAGCTTGCTACTCTACAAATTCAGAAAAAATTGCAACATGATGGTGTCAATGACAATAAGAGAAGGTCGCAAGAATCAAGGAAAAAGCTGACTTTTTGTGAAAAGCTCCAAATGATGAAAATGGGAAAATTTTAGTGGATAGAGACTGGAAGGGTGATGGAATAGTACCCTCATCCACACAATCAATAATTAGAGAGATTTTTGGGTCCAAAAAGCTTATAGTGGGGAGGAATGATCAAAGGCTCAGTATTTAGCTCAAAAATGAAAGTGCTCAGAAATGCTCCAAACTAGAACGATAGTGAAGAGATCGTCGCTAGGAATCTGACGCAATTCATTTCATCAAAAACTGACTTCAAATGAGGAAGTTATGACCTGTTTTTCGTTTTCTCAAACAACTAAAAAATTTGCAGAACATTGAAAGGTTGATGACACGGCATCCCAGTTAGCACTCCGGGTATATTCAGGGAATATTCTCCAATTTTAGCCCAATGACACTGTGACAAGTGTCACAACCATATTCGCCAATGAACTTTGGAGGTGAAATTTTTTTACAATTATCCTAAGGTTGAAGGATAATTTTTTTAGTTGGAATAATCCAACCAGAGCTGGACATGTGGTGCAGCCATGGGCTGCCACGTGCCCCCTCTAGTGGACCCATCCAACCCTTTGATTATGTTGAAATTTTTAAATTCTGTTTTAAACCAAAGTTTTGACTGCATATATATTTCGGGACATATATATTTTAATCCAAGGTCAAACCATTGGATAGGAAGACATGCCATCAGGCTATATATATATATATATATATATATATATATATATATATATATATATCTGTGTGTGTGTGTGTGTGTGTGTGTGTATATATATATATTAACCTAAGGTCAAACTATGGACAAGCAGACATGCAAAATTATATATTATGCAGGTGGAATATTTTTTTAATCCAAATTTTTTTTACTAAGGGATTGGTGTTATAAGTTGGAACAAAATTCTAGTGTGGGGGTTGGGGTCGAACCCACGACCTATCCCACGCCACTCCAATGCCTTACCGCCTCTGCTATCTGATGGGTCTTAACCTTATAAGGCTGCAACTTCTATTTGAAGTTTCACGATTCCGATGGTGAGGGTTCGGAGGGGGCCAACCCCCTCCCATATGACTGCATTACAAGAACTGTGGGCTAAGATGAATTGAAACTGGTGGAGATTAATGTTTAAACCATTTTTTCCCACTAAACCGCAATTATTTCCTAATTAAAACAGGATTATGTAATTCAAATAATGCATAGTTAAGATGCACTTATCATAGTTAAGTGCATTATTAACTAATAATTGATACCCATGTTAATTGGTGGAAGATTTAGCGAGACCTTCTATTTCGGAAGAATCCACGAAACTGTTAGAGTTATCTAGAGTCTTCTCCAGATTTGGAGGAGATTTCCTAGGAAAATTTATTAGGCCATATCTTGAGAAATTTTCAACCAATTTTGGCTCAGAAAGAGTCATTCCTAGCAGCTTGGCATGATCTGAACACATTGGAACAGGTTGCATAGGTAGAGGAGAAATTATATAGAGGTTTTTGTCACCTTTAAGAATTTTGAAGCCTGGGGCCACCAGGAAGGAAGGCCATGCCTAGATCAGCTGAAGACCAAATTGAGTAAATGAATAGTCATTTCTGATAGATTTCGACATTTTGAACTCATTGGAGTATGTTTCAAGAGAATTTGATGCATGTAAACAATGATTTGAGCACTATTGAGCTATTACAGAGGCCCAAGCCATGGAAGCTGGACCAAGGAGATGTATCCCAAGAGGGGTGAAATCCTTCATCAAAACTTTGTTTTAATGGATCAATTATGATGGTTTTTTGTTCTTTATGTTGCTACTATTCATCATTTTAAATCCATACTTCATGCTCTTGAATTCACTCATAAAAACTCAGTTAAATTACCTGTTTGACACACATAAGCAACAAAGAAACATGTACATCAAGCATAAGATCAAAAAGTAAATTTTTTATATCTGAGGTTGGAATTAGCACTGAAAAACTAACATTCATAATCAGATCACATACATTAAAAGGCTCAGATCTGTGATTAGTACTTCGGACTATGAGCTGTAAAAGAGGACGAAATTCTATAATTTTCCTTCTTGGAGCAATACTCTTAGTCACTTGAAGCAGAAATCCGAACCTCTGTGGCAAGAATCAGATTCTGACCAATAAAAAAAATTTGTGGTAAAGATTTCAGATTGCAATTTGGAGCAACCCTCTTGCCTCTTTGAAGCAGAGTTTTGAAAAAGTTTTGAGCAGAGCCTAAAGTCCTTTTACAATAGTTTTGAGCATTCTCATTAATTGAAGATACCTTGAAGGAAACTTGAAGTACTATTGAAGGAAGAATTGAAAGTGTTATGGAAGTCAATCTTGGAAGCAAATTGGAGCAGTATTAAATATTGTTTTGTAACCACTACTGAAGGCTGCTTTAGAAGCACCATTGAAGGCACTCTTATAATATTGAATATTGTTGAAGCAACAATCATCTTTGGAGCATAGTTTGGTGCAGACTTCTTGGTGGAATTGATATACATCTTGAAGTATATTTGGAGTTGTCTTGAGATATTCTTGAACACATCTTGAAGCACATATTGATTAACTTGTGAAGAAATACCTTGTTGGGAAAGTAAAGTGAAGACTCCCTTGAGAATTTATTGAAGAAGTCCTTGAAGAAGTTTAGAGCAGGTGCAGAACTTGGAGACATCTTGAAGGCACCCCTAGAGATCATGATACATCGTTGATGTCTTCATGAAGTAACCTTGGAGATATTTGTTTTGGGTACCATGAAGAAAAATGGAGACACCTTCATGTGAAGAACAAGGTTAACATTGATGAAGTAACATGGATACTAAGTGAAGGTATTGTTAAATGTAGGCAGGGCTCATTGAAGAAGTCATTGTGAGCCGTGAAAAAAAATAAAACTTATCTTGACAAATTGAAGCTGAGAGTTGGAGCCTCATAGAGACAAAGTTGGTGCCTTTGAGGATAGGGTTGGATCCCTAGAGGATAGGAGTCCTCAAGAAACCAGGTTGGAACCTATACCAAAGATAGGGTTGGAACCTTGGAGATTGGTGCCTCAAAATTGACAAGGTTGGAGCCTTGGGAAGTTTAAGTCAGTGCTTGTCATACTAAAGGTTGGAGCCGTGGAAGTCCAAGTTGGTGCTTGGAAAATGCAAGTTGGAGCTTGAGATATTGAAGATTGGTGTCTTCATCTAGGGTTGGAGCCTTACATATATTGTACTTGATTTATTGAAAATTAATAAAAGAATTTATTCTAATTGTTTTTTTTGTGCTATGAATATAAGTGATCTAACTGGTAAAAATAAAAATTGAAAATATATATTGATTCACCTCCCTCTTATTATTTCCAACAATTGGTATCAGATCTAGTACCTTCATTCAAAGCCTAATAGCTTGAATTTTGGTTCATTAGAAAACAAATGGAAAATCCAAGGAATAAAGTCTCCAAAGCATGTGAAAATGTCTCTTCCTCAGTTAAGAATTCAGATGTAAATCGGGTCAAAAAAGCTCCATTGTTCAATGAAAATTTTGATATATGGGAGGGAAGAATGAGGAATTTATTGAAGACTCAAGGAATTGAAGTTTTGAAATCATTGATTACTAATTATACAATGGACGGAGAATCTAAGGAGTACAAAACAAGAGCAATGAAGGCAATTTTTAATGGGATACCAAACTCTATGAAGGCCAATTTTTAAAAATGTTCGTCAAAAAAATTCATATGGGGCAAACTTCATGATCTTCACTCAAAATGAGTGTTGACAATGATCTCTATTCAAGAATATGATGGAAAACAAGAAAGAAGTCAAAAATCCATCAAGGAAGTTGAAGATAAAATAAATGACAACAAGGCTAAAGAAGGCCTTGAAGATGAAGAGAACAAAGAAGACTTTGAAGAAGATCTCCTAAATAAACATATGGCTTATATGGAAGAGATTAACAGGTTGAGAAAGGAAAATGAGGAACTTAAGAAGAAAGGGCAAGTTGCCGACCAAAACAGGACAAGGAAGGAAGTTGACCTTGTCAAGCTTCAAGTTCAAGAAAGGGATGAAGAGCGCGCCAAACTTAAGGAAGATTTTCATAAAAACAAAAGAAAGCATCATGGAGAATTCATATCCATGACAAATCAATTGATAAGGCAAATAAAAGGGAAGAAACTTTGTCAAGCCACCTTGAACAAAGACTTAAGAGCTTGAACAAATTTGAAGCAGAGATTGGTCAATACAAGGAAGAGGTCTCCTCTCTTAGATCTCAACTAGAAGAAGCTAGGAAACAAGTGCAAGGAGCTGAGAAGGTGATGGAATATTTGGCATTCATAGAAGGAAAAGTTGATGAAGTAGAAAAGGAGAGAAACACCATGATATGCCAACTAAAAGAAAAGAACGAAGAAATCTTCAAACTAAAATTAGACATCAATCTTCTCAAGGTCGAAACATGTGAAGCTACAAGAATGAAAGAAGAAATGGAGAGTAGTCTAGAAAATAAAAATGAAGAAATATCCATAATGAAATCAAATATCATCTCCCATAAAATAGAAGCACATGAAGCAACAAGGATGGTGGAAGAAATGTGATGCAGGGGCATTAGGCTCAAAAGTCACTTTGTACATAAGTAGACATAGGGGGTCCCATGTTCTTAAAATTTCTTGTAAATATTAATATTTTGAATAAATTTGGTAGGGAATTGTAATTGTTCTCAAGTCATTTGAGAACATGAGAAATTGGTTAAGATAGGAATATGAAGAGACAACCAAGGGTATGAGTAGATTTAGGGTCAGTTTCAACAGTTTCAGTTTGAAGTCTAAAATTAGGAACTAGAGAATTTTAAGAGGTTCTGTCAAGAAGTCGAATCGACTCATTTGTGTCTATATAAATGTAAATGCCTGTAGAGTTAGGGACGAGAACCTCTTCAGCAACAGAGCAGGAGGGTAGTGGCCTTTGCATTGAATATCTGGCCAACCATGAAATTGTAAGTGATTAATTTTGAGATTGATCACCTGTATATATATCTATTTATGGAGAATTGTTTATAAGTTCCATGTGCGACTTTATGTCTTCTTGATTGAATTACATGGAGACTCAGTAAGTAAATTCAGTGGTGTATAGAATATAAATCGCTTCAGCATTGTATTGATATTGTTGGTTTAAACTCTGGCTAACGAAGACTGTACGTCATTGAAGAAATCGACTTTCTTGTTGATGTTGTGTCCTAATTGTATGTGCCTTGATTGTATTGAGTTTTGTGCAAAGCACTGCCAGTAATTTGAAATTGGGGTTTTGATCGTCTTCTGTGAGTTATTGGAGGAATTGGCTTGTAAGGTGAGGTGAATCGATCACTGTAAGGATCGATTCCGAGATAGAAGAATTCCTGTGTATGAGAAGTTGAATTCCCGTGTTCTCTATATGAGTGAGAGTTTTAATCCCTTTGAAATTGTTGGGTTGTATGTGATCTGTGCTATTGATATGAATAATCCTGTGTGATTATATGTGTGTTCTCGATGGAGAGTATTCGAATTCTGTAGAAATTAAGAATCTGATGATTGATCATGTTTGTATGGATCGATTGAAGTTATTGTGGAAGTGTGGTTAGCTATCCAAGGCTTGTGAGCATTTTAAAACACTGCCGCAAGGGTTATGTATGGGTAGAACTCTGCGTTGGAGTCGATAGATGAAAAGAACGCCGAGGAATGAGGTGGTAATGTGAAGAAATACAGTGTTGAGATTACACAAGGAGGAGAACCTATTTAAGTAGAATAGGCATAACCTAAGCGTAAAAGAGTAGAGCAGAACAGGGTGTGTCGAAGAAGATGGAACCTTGCAGGAGTGAACAGTAACGACGGTTTGGAGTGAACCCGACAGTTTGATCGCATCGCCTTCGTAAGGTAAGCGGTATTTGGGAAATCAAAGTGATTCCATTTATTGTAAGACACACGTCCTTGAGGGGTTTTAAAATACCGCTTCCATCACGCATTAACCCTCGCGCATGTTGATCACGCAATATTCATTAACAATCGCTCATCCGAAGCTTGGAGCGCGACGTGACGAGGATCGTTGGATCCATTCAACCGCTAAGCCAAGGTACGTTATATGATTAGTGGGACCGGCAGACCTTATGGCTTTAATCTATAGCATCACATTAAACCTTAGAGCGTGGGTCTAAAACAACGTTGAATGCACATAGTGCCTAGGTGTGGGACCGGCCATAGTACCTCAAATTCCATTGGCATAAGGTTATAACCTTATGGTTCGGTATTATGAGCACCGTGTGGATGGTTGAGTCGAAAATTCATGGTTATGAGAATTAGGTAATAGTTCACTCATGATACAAGTGCATATTAAGCCTAAGCATCGAGATGATTTCCCTTTAATACAGTTTACAAGAGGAGGATTGCAATTATAGTTGAGTGTGTTGTTTGAATTGCCAAGGACTTGTTATAGGTTGTAAATGTATTCATTAATCAAATTTTAGGAATTTGATGAATGAATTTGAAGAGGGAATTATGAAGGCCCTTATTAAATGAATGGACAAGACCTGGGTGCTGTGGGATTGCCAGATGGTGGATTGGCTTCGAGAAGAAGAAAATTTGGATACAATTCACACATAGATTGAGTTTGAAGTTTTTGTAAAAATTGGGACAAGTGGATTTTAATGTTATCAAGTGGTATCAGAGCTGGAATAGCTCTTTTTGAAAAGAAAAAAAAAAAGTCCAAGTTTGGTGAATGCAAAGAAACCGGACTTGTGGAAGCTGATAAGATTGCAGCCTACAGGGATACACAGAAGCACAGTGAACAGAATTTGCAGAAAGGAGTGGAAGACAAGATCATGCAGAAATCTTGCAGGTAAATAATTTTAAATCTGATATGTATTTGGTGTTTGCAGAATTGTGGTTGCTGAAAGTACAAACATAGTTCGATAGTGAAGGTAGTGAGCCTGGTATTCAGCTAGAGGCTAGATAAAGAGGACAATTGCAGTGTTCTCTAAAGAAGGTGAGAAGTGTTTGACTCTGGTTGAAGAATTGTTTGCAGAAGTCAGAGTGTAGACAATTGAAGACATCTTAGCAGAAGTAGATCACAACTTTGAGAGCAGTGATAGAAGAGTCTAGCAAGGGATTCTGAAGTGAAGAGCAGTGTGGCAGGACCTGGAAGAGCTCCAACAGAGGTTGGATGAGAAAAGGACAGAGGTGTTCTTGAGGAAAGTTGCAGAGTGAAGCCTAGTGAGCAAAAGAAAGTGCTCCGAAGGTTCCTGAAGAGAAGGAACCAGTACTTGCCAAAAGCCGGATCTGGAGGAATGGATTGGTGAGGTAAGTTGCAGCAAGAGAGCCTGCTGTTGTAGAGGCTTGGTGCAGCTTGTGAGTAAAGAACTCCTGGAAGAGAGGATGGCTACTGACAACCACAGCAGAGATTGCAGAGGTTCTAAGAGAAGCCACAGCAGAAGAGTGAGGGAAGATGCCAAAGCAGATGGCATAAGGAAGAGACTCACTGACGAAGAATGGCTGAAAGAGATAGTTGAGATTACAGAGCAGGTTTATGAACTGGAGAGAAGGATAGAAGAAAGCCAGATAGTCGGTTGGATCATGAAAAAAAGAGTAAATTGGAAACCATTACAACTGATGTTGAGGCAAAAGAATATTTCCCTATTGAGAGAAGAGCTTAGAGCAGCTGAGTTGAAAGAAGAATTTTCTGCTTGTGAAGCGGAACAGAGCACGAATGAAGAGTGGAGATCTGTAAGAGACCTTGTGAGATATGATGAAGACTTGAGGCAGAAAGAAGCTTGTCTTACCGAGGAGGAAATCATTGAGGATTTCCTGAGTTATTGGACAATTCCAGATGATGTAAGGGCTTGTGTTCTCGAGTCTAACAAATGTGAAGTGATGACGGACTCCACAGAGGAAAAAGAACCCCGAGTTCTTAAGGAAAGGATGGAAATCGAAGATTCCATGTGCAGACCTGTTCAAGAGGGAGTTCTTGAGAAAGCAGCCAAGACTGAAAGGTCTTGTGGTTTGAAAACTAAAAATTTGTGTGTGTCTGCAGGTACACCACTGGAAGATGAACAAGCTTCAGAGTTTTTTGATGTGAAGAAGACATTGAATCTGAAATCGGTTCAGATCAATGCTGAGATAGTAAGATATCAGGAAGAGATGAAGAAAGAAGATTCAAATGAATATATTCAACAGAATGTTGAGGCTGAGAGAGAAGGACCATCAGAAGATGGGTCAAGAACAAGCAGAGGCATAAAAGGTTGTGTAAGGTTCCCAAAATCTACTCCAGTTGAAATTTTTGAGTAGGAGGTTGGATTTCCAAAGAAGATAATTGGAGGAGAAGAGGACCTATGCACTGGATTAGTTGCTGGGGAAGCAAGGTAGGAAGATATTCATGGATGGAGTTTATGGAGTAGATGATGGAAGAAAAGTGAGACTAGCTGACAGTCTCATGAAGGATGCATATCAGCCTGCTGGGGTGCTGACAGAGAGGTTGGAAGGACAATCTGAACAACATACTGATGTGTTGTCAGAGGAAAAGGAGACATTGAAGCATTGGAATTTTACTGCTGATGCAGAGAAAGATGATGAAGAACTTCTGAGCCTTGAACCAGACATAGAGTTGCTGGGAGAAGAATTGGTGAGTAGGTCATCAATTGAGATCATTGGGTCTCATGGTTTTAACACTGAAAGTTTGTTTATGTGTACAGGTGATGCAGAAGACAATTCATCCTTTGAAATTGTCTTGAGAGAAGAAAAATTGTTGCTGAAGGAGGATGAGACAACCGTGTCTCATATGCAGGAATTTGTCACTGTCATTGACAAAGAAGAGTTGGCAAGTCTGATGGGCCAAAAACAGATTGAAGAACAGATACTAGAAGTTGCTGAAGTGAGGAAGAATCAACATTCCATGCTGACAGAATATGAGAAAGCAAAGCTCCCAGAACTTGATTGGATGGCCAAAATCCATCAAGAGGATGAGAGGCAATTGCTGAAGATTGCCCACAAGGAAGAAGAAAATGCCTAGTTTAGTTTACGACATGCTGAAGATGTAAAACAAACACAGAAGAGAGGGTTGAAATTCTTGCTGGGAGCATTTGAAGAAGAGAAAGGGATCGCAGACCCTGGAGCAAGGATTCCTGAAGCTGTGAAGAAGAGAGGAGCAAATACTAGCTTACAGAATCAAATTCTGTTTACTAGTATACTGGATGAGAACTTCTTCAGCAACAGAGCAGGAGGGTAGTGGCTTTCGCATTGAATATCTGGCCAACCATGAAATTGTAAGTGATTACTTTTGAGATTGATCACCTGTATATATATCTATTTATGGAGAATTGTTTATAAGTTCCATGTGAGACTTTATGTCTTCTTGATTGAATTACATGGAGACTCAGTAAGTAAATTCAGTGGTGTATGGAATATAAATCACTTCAGCATTGTATTGATATTGTTGGTTTAAACTCTAGCTAACGAAGACTGTGCGTCATTGAAGAAATCAACTTTCTTGTCGATGTTGTGTCCTAATTGTATGTGCCTTGATTTTATTGAGTTCTGCGCAAAGCACTGCCAGTAATTTGAAATTGGGGTTTTGATCGTCTTCTGTGAGTTATTGGAGGAATTGGCTTGTAAGGTGAGGTGAATCGATCACTGTAAGGATCGATTTTGAGATAGAAGAATTCCTGTGTATGAGAAGTCGAATTCCTGTGTTCGCTATATGAGTGAAATTTTTAATCCCTTTGAAATTGCTAGGTTGTCTATGATCTGTGCTATTGATATGAATAATCCTGCGTGATTATATGTTTGTTCTCGATGGAGAGTATTCTAATTCTGTAGCAATTAAGAATCCGGTGATTGATCATGTCTGTATGGATTGCTTGAAGTTATTGCGGAAGTGTCGTTAGTTATCCAAGGCTTGTGAGCATTGTAAAACACTACCGCAAGGGTTATGTATGGGCGGAACTCTACATTGGAGTCGATAGATGAAAAGAACATCGAGGAACGAGGTGGTAATGTGAAGAAATACAATGTTGAGATTGCGCGATGAGGAGGACCTCTTTAAGTAGAACGGGCGGAACCTGAGCTTAAAGGAGTAGAGCGGAATCGAGTGTGTCGAAGAAGATGGAACCTTGCAGGAGTGAACAGTAATGATGGTCTGGAGTGAACCCAGCAGTTTGATCACAGTGCCTTCGTAAGGTAAGCGGTATTTGGGAAATCAGCGCGATTCCATTTATTATAAGACACGCGTCCTTGAGGGGTTTTAAAAGACCGCTTCCATCGCGCATGTTGATCATGCGATATTCATTACCAATCTCTCATCCAAAGCTTGGAGCACGATGTGACGAGGATCGTTGGATCCAATCAACCGCTAAGCCAAGGTACGTTATATGATTAGTGGGACCGACGGACCTTATGGTAATATATAGCATCACATTAAACCTTAGAGCATGGGTCTAAAACAACGTTGAATGCGCATAGTGCCTAGGTGTGGGACTGGCCATAGTACCTCAAATTCCGTTGGCATAAGGTTATAACCTTATGGTTCGGTGTTATGAGCACTGTGTGGATGGTTGAGTCAAAAATTCATGGTTATGAGAATTAGGTAATAGTTCACTCATGATACAAGTGTGTATTAAGCCTCAGCATCGAGATGCTTGCCCTTTAATACAGTTTACAAGAGGAGGATTTCAATTATAGTTGAGTGTGTTGTTTGAATTGCCAAGGACTTGTTATAGGTTGTAAATGTATTCATTAATCAAATTATAGGAATTTGATGAATGAATTTGAAGAGGGAATTATGAAGGCCCTTATTAAATGAATGGACAAGACCTGGGTGCTACGGGATTGCCAGATGGTGGATTGGCTTCGAGAAGAAGAAAATTTGGATACAATTCACACATAGATTGAGTTTGAAGTTTTTGTAAAAACTGGGACAAATGGGTTTTATTTTTATCAAAATGAAGAAGAAACTACTCATGAAAGATGAATATTGTGAAAAATTGAAAGGAGAAATTGTCACTCTTAAAAAGGAGGCTGTCTCACTAAATAATAACTTGAAAAGCTCTCAAACCCTAGATGACATCCTAAGTCATCAAAGATCTCCTCTTGATAAATCAGGTCTTGTGAACCCTCAAGCAAGGATGATAATGCGTCAAACAACAAGGATGCGAGGAAGACATGAATAAATGATACTCTGAGTTCCAGCAAAGGAAAGAGTCAAGATGACATTAGAAGAAACCCTACTCCAAGGAGACTTACAAATGATGTCAAGAATACAAAAGTCAATGAATATCATCAAAGAATCCCAAGGCAAAAATACTTTAGAATTACTTCAAGGATATTTTCATCTCCCAGGTACCAAAGTATATTTCTTGGATATTACTATTCTTGTACAAAATTTGGACGCATGGAAAAAAATTGTAGGGCATATCACAAAGACAAATATTATTGTCCCTATAAATCTCCTAGAAGAAATTTTTCAAGAAGAAGTCATGATTTCTTATTCATGAGCAAGATAGAGTGCTTCAATTGCCATAAATTTGGATATATGGCATGTGATTGTAACTTGACTTGGCCCCCTACACAAGCTAGAACCAAGCCATAGAAGAAAGTTACACAAGTATGGAGAAGGAAGCAAATTGGCTCCGGAAATCTTTTGAACACTCCAGCCAACAACACATGTTGTTGACTTGATGAAGTCATCCTTGATATTCCAATTGATTGATAATGAAAATCTGCCAAAATGATACCATGCATACAATTAGGGGGAGTCTGTGATTCTTGAGCTTTCTTGTAGAATTTATTCGTGAATGGGCCCTATGAAATCTCTTATGAGTCACCCATGGGCATTCATCCTTTGATAGATCATCTCTCATGAGCAACTTCATTGAAGAACATGATTCCAATATTGAATTCTTCCATCTTATCACAAGGCATCAATATTTCTTGATGTTAGAGGAGTTTATGTAGGCAGGGGAGCAGGTTCATCACATGAAGAAATACAAACACATCTATCATGGACCATATTTATAGAAGAAAGATCACCATGACAGGGGGAGTAACATGCTTATGAAGGACTACTATTCATGAAGAAAATAAGTAGCTTGACAGGGGGAGTACTTGGGCACCTTGTTTGCCATTGATGTCAAAGAGGCAGAGAATGTTGGAAGGGAAATAATACTGCCATCAATGGAAAAAGGGGAGATTGTTAATCAAGTTTTTCATTGATGTCAATATGGATTTTACTGAGATTTCAATATGCTTGAGATTCTTGGTTCTAGATGATGATGTCTTGACCTAAGAAGTTTCCAAGTGTCTGACTGGTGATCTAGTCCCTAAATACAAGCCCATGATGTGAAGAAATTTACTTAATGAAGCCATACTTGTGATGATGTTATAATCTTATATGACCACACTTAATGATGGTGTTTGATGAAGATTGGAAGACTAAGTGATGACGTGATTTATGATTGAAAAAAACCTTCCTAATGATACTGCCTATAACATATCACTGCACCACTATGTAATACACTTATTGTTTATGTCCTACCATGATCGTATGATGAAGGTGTTAAACAATAAAGAAGCGAAAACCATGGAGAAGCATATCTGCCCTACCTCAAATTCTGCACTAATTAATGACCGGCCACATTAAAAAATGTATTTTACTATCTTAGAGGCAACCTCTCAATTTGACACCTATGCATTTATTTAGAGAATAATTTTATCTTTCCAATGAGCTATTACTCGGCTTGAAACTCCAAGTTGTTTTGGAGATATGAATTTTCAAGTTAAGGGAATAAATCTATCCTTGAGCCGACCTGTGCCAGCATATTCATGTTGGCCCTTCTCCCATCAGTCATGTTTTTTTGGATGGACAAACCACTATAAATATGTGGGCAGACTCTTTATTTCAGAATCAGAATTTAGGATTTTTTTCTCTAGAATTTCGGTGATTAATTACAGTGATATACCACAGGAAAAACATAGATAGAAAGGCAGAGGAGATCAAAGATTAAAAATTGTCTTGGGATATATATATATTTTATATTCTTTCTAGCTCGGATTAAGGACAATCAAACAATGAACTTGAGCTCAGATTGGAGAGAGACTTAACCTATGGCATATAATACTTGTGAGCAATCATCAGTAAAGGCAGTGTGTGGAGATTAAGGCTTGACCTATAAGCACATACACTAAAAGGTTCGGATCTGTGATTAGTACTTCAGATTGTTAGTTGTAAAAGAGGACAAAATTCTGTAATTGTCCTTCTTGGAGCAATACCCTTAGTCACTCGAAGCAGAAATCCCAAACTCTATGGAAAGAAGCAGATTTTGACCAATAAAAAAATTATGTGGTAAATATTTCAGATTACAATTTCAAGCAACCCTCTTGCATCTTTGAAGCAGAGTTTTGAAAAAGTTTTGAGTAGAGCCTGATGTAATTTTACAATAGTTTTGAGCATTCTCATTGATCAATACTTGAAGATACCTTGAAGAAAACTTGAAGTACTATTTAAAGAAGAAATGAAAGTGTTATGGAAGTCAATCTTGGAAGCAACTTGGAGCATTATTAAGCATTGTTTTGTAACCACTACTTAAGGCTGCTTTAGAAGCACCACTGAAGGCACTCTTGGAATATTGAATATTGTTGAAACAACAATCATATTTGGAGCACAGTTTGGTGCAGACTTCTTGGTGGAATTGATATACATATTGAATAAGATTTGGAGTTGCCTTGAGATATTATTGAACACATCTTGAAGCACCTATTGAAGAACTTGTGAAGAAATACCTTGTTGGGCAAGTAAAGTGAAGACTCCCTTGACAAGTTCATGAATAAGTCCTTGAAGAAGTTTAGAGTAGGTGTAGAACTTGGAGATATCTTGAAGGCACACCTGGAGATCATGATACATCACTGATGTCGTGATGAAGTAACCTTGGAGATCTTTGTTTTGGGTACCATGAAGAACAATGGAGACACCTTCATGTGAAGAAAAAGGTTTTCATTGATGAAGTAACGTGGAGACTAAGTGAAGGTATTGTTGAAGATAGGCAGGGCTCGTTGAAGAAGAGATTGGGAGCCGTGAACAAACATCAAACTTATCTTGAAAAATTGAAGCTGAGGGTTGGAGCCCTAGAGGTTGGAGCCTCATAGACACAAGGTTGGTGCCTTGGAAGATAGTATTGGAGCCTTAGAGGATATGAGTCCTCAAGAAACCAAGTTGGAGCCTATATCAGAGATAGGGTTGGAGACCTAGAGGTTTGTGCCTCAAAATTGACAAGGTTGGAACCTTGGGAAGTCCAAGTTGGTGCTTGGCATAATAAAGGTTAGAGCCTTGGAAGTCCAAGTTGGTGCTTGGAAAATACAAGTTGGAGCTTGAGAGATTGAAGATCGGTGTCTTCATCTACGGTTGGAGCCCTACATATATTGTACTTGATTTATTGAAATTTAATAAAATAATTTATTCTTATTGTTCATTTTGTGTTCTAAATATAAGTGATCTAACTGGTAAAAATAACAATTGAAAAGAAACACTGATTCACCCCCCTCTCAATATTTCCAACAAAGGAAGCGGAGCCACCGAGAAAACTCAGTCTTTGCAAAAACCATATGCAATGACATGCCAAAAACGTATAAGGGCGCAAATCCACCGAAAAAACTACGAGTCTATGCGAAAACCATATGAAATGACATTCGAAAAACATATGAGGGAGCAAAGCCACCTAGAAAACTCATAGTCCATGCGAAAACCATATGTAATGACATGCGAATAATTATTAGGGGAATTTTGAGGTCTAAAATGGGCCTCCTAAGGAAATAATAAAATAATAGCTAAACCTATAAAATAATATTTATGAATTTTCAATTTACTTTTTGCACCACAATCCATGTAACCATAGTTAAATTCAATTCAAAATTTGTACCAAAATAAAATTAATAAAAAAAATTGTATTGATGTGACTATAAATAAGAATGAGTTTTTCAAGAAAAAGTCATTATCATTGAACAACTAATGCATTTGTCCTTTGTACTTAAATGGATTAAAATAAAATATAAATATAAATTTATAAATTATTAATTATATTATATGTTATTAATCAAAATTTATATTATTTAAATTGTATAATAACATGTAATTAATATATTATATAAATACAATACAATATAATATAATATAATATAATAAATGTATAGGGATATGCATTGTTTCTAACAAGAAATATGAAATAACAATAATGTATTTTTATTCAAAAAATGTGAAATGACATTTATTGTGAGTACTTTACTTTGACTTTAAAAGTACTTAAAGCACTGCCATGGTTAACCATGAGTTTTTATCTACCATTGAGAATGTGACAAGTAAGTACCTTTAACTCAATTAATGCCACCTCAACCATTATGGATGATGTCATCCCCTAAAATGTGATTGGTTCTCATAAAGTGAATTTTGATTGTACATTTTCCTTAGGAGGCCCATTTTAGACCTCAAAATTCCCCTAATGGTACAAGGGAGAGGAGCCGCCAAGAAAACTCACTGTTTATGTGAAAACCATATACAATGACATGCCAAAAACATATATACGAGATAGGAATTATTAATAATATAATAATTAATATGATATTGTTTTGATTTAATAATATAAAAATTAATATAATATGGTTTTGATTTAATAATATAATAATTAATATAATATCTTTTTTATTTAATAATATAAGCATCCATGACTCATAATATGATAATCTTAATGTATTGTCTTTGTGATTTGATCTATCAACCTCTACATTGGCTTTCAAAGATCAGCATCGTAGCCCTCAAACATATCTTGAAGTTTATCCCTACAATGTTTTTTCCAAGCATCCTAAAAGTCCTTGAAATTCCCTTGGATGAGCACTTCCCATTCAATCACAAGGTTGGTTTAGTAAGGAGCTCAATACAAATCATAAGCAATACAAACCTCGAGAGTTTGAATCATTACGAGGCTGACAATAATAGGAGAAATATCGAAGACCTGTACTCAAATTCACAGGTCTTGTAACACATTTACGAAAGATCTGAAAATCATAAGTTTTTGTGCAACTCTGTGAAGGTGATCAAGTTATTAGTTAAACTCATCTTTTGTGTACTAGAGGTAGTCCTAATAGGCAACATAAACTACTTTTAAGAAGGACTAGTACCAAACTGTATAGAGGCATTGTAGGCTCATTTGGAAGGTCCGATCCAAAGCTCAGTAACCTTAAAGGACCACAATTATCTTCAAAATTTCTCACTCCATCGAGTTGTGACACTTTGAAGGAAGATCAATTTCACATCCTTTTGGGACTATTGAGAGCCCTAAAGGGACAAACTTGCAATAGAAAACTACAAATATCTCAAGGCACTAGACCTATTGTTAAAGGTAGCAAAAGAAAAAATTATATGTAAGTGTTGAGCAACTACAAAACTTTGATATGAACTCAAGAAGAGGATCAACCTATCACCTTAAGTAGAGCTTCTTGACTTAGCACCTTGGAAGATTCTACTATAGAAAATATTATAGGAAGTATCGAGCTCATGAAGGAAGATATTATTATCATCAGAAGGAAAATAATAGTCTACCGTAAGGCATGTTTGAAAGGCATCTTATGGATATATTGAAGAGTCAACTGCATAGATATAGTTCTATGTGCCAGTTAGAAGAAGACACCTATGAGAGAATCTAGGCCGACTTGAAAAAAATACCTTCATTAGGGGAATTTTAAGTTCTAAAATGGGCCTCCTAAGACAATTATAAAATAATATTTGAAATAAAAAAATAAGATTAGATTACATCGTCAAATTTTAGAGGAAAAAATAAAAAACTACATTTTCAACTTATGTCCCTATGGGTTTACTCAAATTTCAAGCGGGAGCACTTGTTGGATGTAGAATTTGATTCCTTATTCAAGGAGTACCCATGTTGCATACTTTCGATGGACCATGCTACACGAAAAATGAGAAATACGTGAAAACGTGATTGCAATCACGTTTTTTTATGTATTTCTCATTTTTGATATAATAGGGTCCATCAAAAGTATGCAAAATGGATACTCCTTGGGTGAGGAATTAAATTTTTCATCCTACAAGTACTCTCGCTCAAAATTTGAGTAAAAACTTAGGGAGATAAGTTGAAAATACAAGTTGAAAAAGTAGTTTTATTATTTTATTATTTTTTAATATATGTACCTTTTAATCTGAAAAATGGTGAATCATCCCCCATGGTTGACATCATCATCTTGAATCCTATTGGTTCTCATAAAGTTAATTTTGGTTGTACATTTTTCTTAGGAGGCCCATTTTATACCTCAAAAGTTTTCTAATTATAGGCCTATTCTATAATGATATATTAAACCCAAGGCAGCGGGCCTAGCTTGAGGAGTCTTGCTATTGGATATTTTGATTGGACACGAGGAGACCCACAAAGCTCGTAGGTTATAGCTCATAGCCTTACCTTATAACTTTTCCTATCTAACCAAGACTACCACTGGATTAGGACTAACTAGCTTCATGACTTGCCATACGAGAAGGAAGGATAATTAGCGCTAATAAGCCCACAACTAGTAAATAGTAATAAATAATTTCATCTCCTTTACATTTATATATGTTATAATTTTTTTGTTTGATTCTCGAATTATTTGAGTTTCAAAACCTTCCCATATCGTCAATGCATGCACCTACCACAACCATATCAAATTTCAATGCATACAAGCACAAACTGAAAAAAAATTCAATGTTGGCCCCATTCTCAAGTTATGGACAATCATGGGTCGAGATTACTTTTATTGTGAGGGCACCCCATGCCAAGACGGACCGACCCACCAAATCGTCACATGGGCACCTTGGCATGCCTAGTACGTGACACACCCATGGGCACCCCAATGCCCTGCCTTCATGCAGGTGCTCCCAAGGCGCGGGTGTTCGCCCTGTTGTGAAAATCAATAAACAAAAATCATTAGTTCATCAATGAAAACAAAATATTATCATTTTTTATTTCCATGTTGCATGATTAATATTCAATTATAAACTGGCTTTTAACACCTAAACATTAATTTGCTTAATTTTCTAAAAATCATTATGAGACCCCCTTGTGGGAACTTTGTTCATGGGAAGTCATGGGACGACATTACTTCTTTTGTGCGGGCACCCCTTTCCAATTCGGGTCGACTAACCAACTCATTGCATGGGTGCCCCTATCGGGCAGGTTCCCTAGAGTGCCTACCACGCGACGCCCCCATGGGTGTTGGGCGCCTTGGCGTGTCGAACACACGATGCCCCCATTGGTGCTTGGGCACCCCTCCTTTGTTTTCTCATCAATGACTACAAAATATTATAATTTGTTAGTACCATGTTGCATAATCAATCAATTGTAAATTGAATTTTAACACCTAAACATTATTTTAATGAATTTTCTAAAATTCATTATAAGACCCCTTGGTGGGAACTTTGTTCATGGGCAGTTATGGGCCAACGCTACTTCTTTTAGGTGGGTTCCCCTTGCCAAGTTAGGCTAACCCACCGATTCATCCCATGGGCGCCTTAGTGTGCCCAATACACGACGACCCCATGGGCGTTGAGCACCCTGGCGTACCCAGCACGCGATGCCCCCATTGGTGCCCGTGCGCCCCGTATTTGTGTGGGCACTACCGTTTGACTTTCTGTGCAAATCAGCGAACACAAATCATTAGCTCATCAATAAAATAAGTTTTTATCATTTTTTATTTCGATGTTGCATGATACATATTCAATTATAAACTGAATTTTAACACCTAAACATTAATTTACTTAATTTTCTTAAAATCATATTTATGAGACCCCCTTGTGGGAACTTTGCTCATGGGAAGTCATGGGATGAAATTACTTGTTTTGTGCAGGCGCCCCTTGACAAGTCAGGTTGACCCACCAACTAGTCGAACGAGCCCCCTTGTCGGGCGGGTGCCCAGTGCACGATACCCCCATGAGTGTCAGTGCCCTGGTGTGCCCAACACGCAACACCCCATGGGCGTTGGGAGCCCTAGCATGCCCAACACGCGACGCCCCCATGGGCGCCCGAGCACTCCGCCTTCATTTTCTCATCAATGACAATAAAATATTATAATTTTTAGTACCATGTTGCATAATCAATCAATTATAAATTGACTTTCAACACCCGAACATTACTTTAGTCAATTTTCTAAAAATCATTATGAGACCCCTTGTTGGGAACTCTATTAATGGGCAGTCATGGTCAAACCTTCTTTTATATGGGTGCCCCTTGCCAAGTCGGTTTGACCCAACAACTCGTTGCACAGGTGCCCCTGCTAGGCAGATGTCTTGGCGTTCCCAGCTCGCGACGCCCCCAATGGCACCTAAACATTAAAGAGAAGGATAACACCATCGCCAATGCATAGGAGACTAGTTTGTTCAAGACACAAACATATGAGACTAGCTTGTTCAAAGTGAGACACTTTCTGATATATATAATCACGACCATAATAAAAAACATATTGATCTTATTTTGCAATCATCATTGTAATGTCATATTCTTTCTTAACGTCATATTTTTCATAATATAATCTAAAAACTTATTAATAATGCTCCATAAAAGTCCATGACTAACCTCTAAATCCTATAGGTCCAAATTAACCCCCTAAACAATATACATTAACCCCCTAACACCTTAACCATATTCCCCTAATCCCTTAACCCTTAACCCCTAAACCCTTAAACAATAACCCCTTATCCCTAAGCCCATAAATTAATTAACCCCTAACTCGACCTAACCCCTTAATCAACCCCAATGAAAATAATCAAATACTATTTATAGTCCACATCAAGATGACAACATAGTTCAAACACCTCCCAAAAGAATATTATAAAATACATTTACAATAGAAAGATAACACACTTTACAATACAAAGAGATACAATCTAAAATACAATATGCATATAAACATTAAAAAAAACAATCTACAATACAAAGACATATAATAAAAACTTACAAATGGATGATATTCATGTCTGCCTCCAACGTGTCCATAGTCTCTACAATGCTTTTTAGTTGATTTTATTACAATTTTCCTTGACCTCAAGCACATGCAATTTCTACAAGGGCAATGGCATTTTCCATCCTCGGAAGCCCTTGATGAAAATCTCACGTATCCTTGGTCTCCTTGAGGATTGTTATGTGACATTTTTTGTCACCAAAATTTTAGTGATGATTTTATTCAAAAATAATCCTCAAAATAAGCCTACAAGCTTTCAAAACAATTGCAACTACTATATATAGCAACTATGTCAAAGTTATATGATATTAGTGCCTCTACACACATATATTTATATTTATTATATTGTAATGATATATTTAATAATGTTATATATATATATATATATATATATATATATATATATATATATATATATATATATATATATATATATATTTATTTATTTTAATTAGTCAAACTAATCAAAAGCAGTTCCATATTAGATGTTGTTAGCGTAAAAAGCCATTAACGGTGGAATTGAACGTTATGCAACGGTTATTTACCATTTGTGGGAAATTGGACAATACATTTTCATAGTGGATATAACATCAGAAATCAGACGGTAAAAGCAATATTGTCGGTTATTCAATGATCGATGGGATTATAGGAAAATGTCCGACAATCAACGTGATAGGGAATTCTGTTGAATATTCAACTAATAACTAATTTCCATCATATATTTGATGATAGTTGAGATTTTAGAAAAAAAAACATTTAACTTCCGACACCTTTTCTGATTTTAGCCATTCCGTCGGATTCCGCCGTCAAAATTTCCACCTAAATGTAGTAGTGCCACTTGATGTAATTATATTTGTCATTGTAAAGCATATATATATAAATGCTGGAGTCAAAATAAAATTGATTTTGAGTCAAAGTCCCATTGCGACTTTTAGAATATGTAAATTTGAATATTTGAAATGTAATTTTTGGCTCCAAAGTGACAAGTTGGCTTCCCTCCAAGTCAAGTCAGCCCTGGCCAAGGGACAAGTCAATTCACCCTAGACATACCACTATATAAAGGCAGCTCAACCTCCTCATTTGGGGAATTCACATTTCTCTCAATAGATAGTTTTTGGGCAAGAAGGACAAAAAAGAAGGTTTAGTTTTATCTCTCCTCTCCTCTCCTCTACTCTCTCTCTCTAGCAACTCACACATGTGAAGTGATCTCTCTCTCTTTGATTCACATTTTCTAGGGAAGTTGTTGCAGAGGGTTGAAATTTTTTCGGTTATTGGGGCAACTACTACATGGCCAAAATTCTGGAAGTGCAAGATCAGTTTGAGTGACTTGAATTGGAGGAGAAGACCAAGTTTGACCATAGGTTTATGTGTGTGTCTCATTGAATAAGAAGAATTTATCTATTGAAAAGGTTGCTAGGTTTTTTTCCCCATAGCGGGTTTCTCAGGGTAAATCTTGTCTCTTTTGTGCATCATGATCTCTACTATTCTTCTATTATTTATTGTTGAATTTATAAAGTATAATTGTTGAATGATACATTTGAATAAGTTAAAAGAATATCTACATCAAAAGTAATTATCAGATTTTCAAAAATATTGTGCTAACCCCAATTGCACTAGAAGAATCAACAATGCTTGTCTTGAAGCTTGACAAGTGATAAAACACCTAGTAAATAGCGAGAAATAGGTCCAAAAAATTTTCCTTAGTAGAACATGCTCCTCCTCACACTACATTTGTAGGGAAAATGCAAAACTTATTCAAAAAGAAGACTACTATCTAAAAAGAAGAATAAAAGAAGCTATTGAAATATAAAAATGACCCAACACAATGAATGAATGAAGATGATGATTTAAAGCTTAGCAACACTTGGAAACCTTTATTAAACGAAATTATAATAATAAAACATAATTAATTCTCTTTATAAATCGTTAGACATCACTAATCGAAAATTTCATCATTAAATAAATATTTCATTATAGTATCATTAATTTAATATTTAATATTACATTATACATTTCAAACCTTTATCAAACAAATTCAAATATTAAACCAAATTTTAAAAAAATCATTAAAATTAATTAATTATCATTATTAATCCTATTTAAATTAATTATGACTATAAACCAAAAATTAAATAAATTAATCATAAAAATTAAAATTATTATGAGTCGACAAGAGATACATTTCCTCTCTATAACTATTAATAAGCTCTGATATTCACGCTCATGCATCTCAAATTTTAGACAACCATTCCTTGATGGACTCGCCTGGAAAGTATGAAACGTTGGATGAAAAAATAATCACAAGTTCTTCCACATATTTTTCAAAACACCTAGTAAATAGCCCCATTGTCCTAGAAGACACGTATGAAGTCCAACCGAGACTGGCTGAAAATTCCCTTAAATCATAGATCAAGCTCAAGGGTGATTGACTACAAGAAAGTTAGCAGTGCAATCAATTTAAGGCTGGGTAGAGAATTAGAGTCTCAATCTCAGTTGTTAGACTCATCTATAACACAAGACAAATGGTTTACTTATGTTATTGTGAATGACATTTTAAATGTGATGTTATATTGCTATTTTATGGCACATGTTAATGAGAATGGTTTTATTCATTGTATGAATGCTTGAATGATAAATGAACATGTGTGGGAGGCTTGATTCTCCCTGTAACTTTGTCATCCTTATGATAATCACCTATGGCTTCCTAAGTGGTTTTATGTCATGTTATTATGACTAAGAACATCCATGTGTAACTAATTAGATCAAAGGTGTTTGCTTTTGAATCATTCCACCGCTCACCATAGTCAACCTTTTTATTTTATGTCATTGATTCAAATAAACAACTATCACATTGTCCACCATTAGATCTGTATAATAATGAAGATGGAGAGTCAGGGAATGTCCTAATGTTTCTCACTAAAACAAGAAATTTTACAATTAGGAATATCTGCAATTTCCCTACCAACTAAAACTCATACCCAACTAAAACTGTGAACAACAATTATTACACTACGCAAAAAAAAATAGCTTACCTAAATGGACACGGACTCAATTTGGCAATGAAAAGATCACGAGGGTATATTCCCTTCTCTTTCCTTTTTGTTTTGACAATGGATAAGTCGTTATGCAGGGAGCTTCTTCCATTTACAAGGATGACAGGGGCTACAAAGAAACAATCATTGGATTGGGCGTGGGCTTACCCCAAAGTCAAGTAATTCAGTCCCTCGGAGCACTGGTGTCACTCTTCCTGCCATTACCATGGCTCCCTCTACGTCTTTGGGGTATGTAATATTCCTGGTTCTTGTTTATTTAATGTTTGTTAATCTTGCTCAGATGTGTGTAATATGTATGCCATTGACTGTGCATGGGTGTTGCGGGGGATTGCACTTCAGCGAGGTGGTGGCACTGGATTTGAAGGTATATCCAGGATTGTGATTGCCGTTCAGTGTTGGATTAGTAGTCCACTCTCTCGTTTTCACTTGTGGATGAAATAAGGCCCATTTGGTTAAAAGACTTGCTAATTTTGTTCAGGATGCCAACTAATGAAGTTTCAACTTAAACCCATGCAAAACCACTCAAAATTGTTGGAGATGTTACGCTGGAATAGCCCTATTCATATGGATTAGATTCAAAATAGTAGGGGATTTTGTGGTGCAGCTTCTCAAAAATCACAGAGGAAAAAGCTTTGATGCTATATCATACATATACTATGGAAATTTGAGGGACATACATGTTTGAAAACGGTAAATATAGCCTAATATATATTCCATTGCCAATTCATCCATGACTTTGTTGCTTCACAGAAGTCTATTACGGAATCTGTTATACAGTCATTCCTTGCGTCTCTCAATAAGAAAATAATATTTAAAAATTAAAATGTATAATATAAAAAATGAAATAAAAGAATTATAAATAAATGAAACAATATAGAGCATATTTACCAAATTTTAATGTTAATTTCACATTGAGTTTGATATGATAAAAGAGTGAAAGAAAAATTTTCAATTAGAAAAATAATCTATATTATATTAATAATACATTTATTTCTAAAAAAATATTAATAATACATTTTATTTAGTTTAATTTTTTAATATTTTAATAATTATAAATAATATTAACACTAAAAAATTACTTCATCATTTCATTTCAAAATTTAAATTTAATGTATCTTTTATTTTTAAAAACTTAATGTTAATAAATACATATTTAAAATATAAATATTCAAAATTTATTTATATAAATCAATAAAAACAATAAATATATATTTAAAAAATCAGTTCTCAAATTTTATTTTTTCAAATCTATCTATAAAAATAAACAAATTCATATTTAAATTCAATGTTTAAAACTGATTTTTTATGAATAGAAATATATATTATAAAAACAATTTCTCCTATCAAATTTGTTTATCCACTTTTAATGTTTATTTTTGAATTCTTTTTTCACAATTTTATAAACTTTCCATATTTTTTTAGCTTTTTATGTTTACAAAAAAATAAAGTCACAATAAAAAGATTTCTCATATATAATAACCTTCCCATTTCTTTCTACTTTTAATGTTCATGTTTGAATTCTTTCCTTCAAAATTTTATCAAGTTTCCATACTTTTAATGAAAGAAAAAATCAAAATCAACTTATGTTTAAAAAAAAAATCAAAATAATTTTTTTTTCCAAATATATAATAACCTTCACAAGGTTCTGGCTATCTTCTTGTGAGCGATTCTCCTATCCATTGTGTTCATATAGTATTATAAACAAAAAACCGTTCGTTTCGAATTGTCCTATTGCATGTTCCTCCAAGTCACGGTAAACAGAAGTATTCATGTCCTCACAATCACATGTTGTTATAGCCAATTTCCAATATTTACATGATTAGCACATGGCTTTTAGCCTTTTGATATTGCATTAGCGAGATTATGTGCAGGTCCCACATGGTTGTGGTTAAAATTTACATTAGCAGATTTTTGGGGCGCTGCACTCCCAATCCTTAAATTTGGGATGCACCCAATTGACATATTTTGGTGATAATTCATTCAGGATGTTGTATGCATAACCACAAGACAAAATTGCTACTTCAAGCACAACAATGAAGGACAAATCTTCCCAAATCTTGACGAAATGAACTACCTTCGGTCTATCTTTGCACCTTTAGAGGCGACTGCTAGCTATATATGTATATATGTGTTAAAGCTTGTGAGAGATAACCCAAAGTCTCTAAGTGTCTAGAAAGGGTGTTGATAAGCTCAAGAGAGATATGCTAATAAGGTTGAGCGTTGAGTTGTCCATATACACACACACACACCCACAAAACTCAAGAGGGATAAGTCGCTAAAGCCAAGCGTTGAAGATGCTTTTGTTGACACACACACACACACATAAATGTTTCGTAATCACGGGGAGGATGATCCATATTCAACTAAGAATCAAGAGCATCCATGTTGACTATTATCTATGTGTTAATCTCATGAGGGATAGCCTTAAATGACCGTGTCAAAAAAATTCCTTTGTAAATGAGTGTAAACATTTAAATGTCAACTCAAGAGATATTGAAATGTTTATAAAATGAAATATTACATCAAAAATAATAATAATAAAATATAATGTCAACTCAATTAAAATATTAATAAAATATAAAAGAAATAAAAATAATAAATAAATTCAATTCAATTCAATTTGTTGTATTTTAATTTTATTTTTATTTATAAAATTACAAAAAATCATAATATAAATATGACATTAAATACATTTAAAATATACATATAACATTAAAATACATTAAAATAATAATAATTTAGTGTTAGTAACCCTGATATTTTAGAATATACAATTAGTACACTAAAATTTAATAATTTAATTAATAACCTTATAATTAAAAATGAAATATTCCCAAATATAAAAATATGAAATATCTTAAATATAAATAATGAATAAATAAATTAAAATGATAATTCATATTCTTAATCATTATATTTTAAAATTTCATATTTAAATTTAATTAATAAACATATAGTACTTAAATATTTATAATTTTTTTTCTAAGCTATATATCTATATTTATATGGCATTTAAAAAGAGATTTATATTCATAAAATTGATCTCCTTGGAGTTTGGGTAGATCAAGAATCAACACTTATTTTATGATACATCTCACAAAAACTAACTAAATTCTTTACTTTACAATGGAAATTCTTAATTTAGAAATAAACTTTGTTACAATACCATGATTTATTAATATCACATGTGAACCACAACAAATTTCATGACACTTATTCATATGATAATTTTTTGAATTAATTAATTTAATAAAAAAATAATAAAAACATAATTACTTTGGAATAAATCTCAAACTTTGATATGTATATATTACAAAAACTATTTTATGGAGGTTAAATCTCTACCATTCACCCAATAATTATTAATAATTAAATTAAAATTTAAAAACCCAATTTCAAAAAAAACTTATCTATTCATAGAAAAATATATTTAAAAAATATAATATATATTTAAGTAATAAATAAGTAATTAATAAATTATATTATAACATCAGTTTAGATATTAAAAAAAAATTATATTTTTCATAGTTATTATATAATTTTATATTCATTACATTACCTTTTCAATTTTTATATCTTTTACAATAAATTTTCGTGGAAGACATTGGAATTATTTTTAACCATAATTTCATAACTTCATTTTCATCTTCTCCCATTAAAAAGATGGTTTCATCAGAAAGCTATCATTAAAAACTATCATCTGTATTTTCACAGCCCTCCGAATTAAAAATAATAAAAAAATCCAACATTCAGAGTGATTTGAATTTGGCACGGTTCCCAGATAATAGGGATAAGAAAATAAATTCCAGAATACTTCCCATTCGAGGGATTTGAATTTGACACGATTCGCAAATAATTGGAATGAAAAATTTTCAATTCAATAAGTTTTTCTCATTCGAGGACTGTTGAGAGTAACATACGCAGAGATGATCGGCCTCCGCCTCACTTGTCCCTGTTTCTGCACAATACCAACGACCGCCTTCCTGGCCTCTGCCTTTGAACAATATCAACACCCACCTCCCTGGCCTCTGCCTTCCCAACACCCGCCTTACCGGTCCCTGCTTCTGCACAATACCAACACCCACTCGACTAAGCTGCCTCTTTTTCTTCAACTAATAAATTGCATCAGGGAATTCTTTACTTCCGTAATTCTGCTTCCCAGCCATATCTAATGCGCTAAACGATCGCTATCGATGCAAAAGGGTGAGGTTAATGCACTGCTCCCTGTGCTGGTGATCGGATCAGAGAAAGAGTAATTGTACTAAGCGGAAATACTCTTTCATTTTTAACCGAAGCCCTGAGTTTCGAAAGGGGGCAAATTTTATATGGCCAGCGAAACGAATCATGCTGAATAATTTGCCAGACGAACCGAATTCCGTACTAATTGGCCTGATGCGGCCAGATTTGGCTTCTATGCTTTATTAAAGCACAAGAAACTCGTTAATAATATTTGTCTCTATATTTTTAATGCTTTTCCTGCAAACCTTTCCAGTCTTCAATCCAATTAGATATCCACTCTGTTATCTGCTCCCAATCAATGGTTATCTACAACCATAAAGTTGAGATCAAAATAAACAACTTTTGGAAAATCTACAAGGTGTATAGGAGTAGCTTGTAGAACTATTCTTATGACATTTATATTGTGACGGTTATAAGAAGCACTTCCAGAGCTGAATGAAATGCAGTTTATCTGATTGTATATTTGCATGGATTTAACTAGATCTTGGCATCTTGACACGCAAATGGAAGATAGATCTTAATCATTTGATTTTCATCTTTTTCCTCAATTGAGCTATTTTGGAAAACGTTGGGAGCCTTTTTGTCTCCTCACATTTCAAGAACTTCCTGAAAACATCAAATTACAATTGAAAGAGCGGAACTATTTCAGTTCCCTTAAAATATTACAACCATGGAACATCATACCTTACAGCAAGTTATTCTAGTGTCGGTACATAGACAGTAAGTGATAAATGGGGAAGGAAAATGCATAAATACAGCATGATGTTTTAACTTCTTTCATTCCTTCTAATATCTAGGAACAAACATATCATAGGAAAGTCATAAATTAACCTATTGCACATATAGCCCATGTTTCAAGAAAGCAGGAGCTATTTTGCATCATTATGGCAAATATCATCTAGTTATCAAATAAAGAATAATGAATGCCTCCAGTCTGCTGTTTCTGATGCTGGTAGGCAGGAGCAATAATCCATGCACATATAAATGGTAAATTTTTGGTGGCATTTGCTACAAGTAACCTTGAGAATTAAGCCACCATAGAGCACCACGTGAAGCGGATTCCATTGCCAACCTCTTGTTCTTCTTGGGTTCTCCCAAGCACTCAATACGAATGTTTCCAGGCAGTTTTAACACAGCCATATATGTAAAGCTGCAGCAACAATAAAACGGGCTCAGCTTAATGTTTACAAATACTTGATGTATGATAGAAAAGTTACATGTGAACTCTCTACAAAGGCACTTTAGGTGTAAAATCTAAAATCTAGCCTCAACATAAAAGAATTATACTTTTCCTTTTCAATCTATTCACGCTCTATGGCAGTAGCTGACAGTACATATGAGTTACAAGGTTGCTGATTACCTTTTTTGGTGTGGCATGCCTTCCTCTTTGTAGCAAACCCAGTCAGGCACTTCCCAGCTTCGCTTTTGACAAAACTCATTGAGGCTTGATTTTGCAGATCCCAGAAACTGGTCTATATCTGCATTTTTGTAAGGTCAAAGTCCAATAATGTCATCATAATATCATTCATTTTGCAACTCTTACAATATCGCTTAGATATTTAAGGACGGGACTTGTGCATATTTCCAATAAAACAAGCTGACAAACCATTTACTTGCTTAGAACAGTGTGCATGAATGAAAGCCTTTTGAAACAGACCTGTGTCCCAGCTTGCAGATGGCCACTGATACTCAGCCGTATTAGCTATGTCATAATGGTGATCACTGTTTGTATATTCTTGATCAGCCTCCCGGTTCTGATTAGTTGAGGACATGTCATTTTCTGTCAAGGAAGTTGAAAGCAGCTGAGGCTGCTCACAAATTGTCGTTGCATTCGTCTGTAGTGATGCCGTGCAAGGTGGAATAAACTCTGAAGTGCTTCTAACACTATGCAAATCATGGGAACAAGAAGCTCGTGAAGGAAAAATTTTCTGTTCTTCCAGTTTTTCTGTGATTATAATGTTTGATCTTGATCTTGCTTGTCCTGCTTTGTTCTTACCAACAAGCACAGCAGAGCCTTTGCGACATGTTCTGATAAAAACTTCTAATATTTTATGTGGATGTTCTAATCCAAAACCCTGGGAAAAAGAAAAACATATGAATGCTTTAATGGTTTAGCACATGAATCAGAACTTACATGGAAATTTATAGAACAGGAGAGCACATTCCTTTCAGAAAACTACAAACATCAAGGGACCTCGATTCAAACCAGGGCCACAGGAAGAGATGAAAATACCTTTCCATTATTAAAATATGCAGTTCAATCATTATATCTCTACAACATGCATTTATATTTGCACCTTATTACCAAAATGGAGTTGGATCTCGGCTTGATATTTTAGAGCCAAAATATATCATGGAGATATTTCTAACATTAACAACCCAACTAAAAGATTTGAAATAATCATATTTTTGAAAGGTAAAACAAGTTTGCAAAAAGCTTTATTTTAATATTAAATTCTTACTCTTGCTTTTATCATGGGAGATATTGTTATCATAAAATACTTTTGTCATAGTTCACTGCTAAAGGTCTTGTTACCTCTCCTTTCAGCAAGGGTACCTCTAGTAATTTTTTTGTTGAGAACAGCAGTTTAGTGGCATGGCATAGCCCTCTTTGATGGTCTAGTTTCATTCTTATATTTGGGTACTTTTACGTTTCCAAAGGTACTTCACAAATCCCAAGGCATTGGTCACACCTCCCGAGGCATTATTGGGGCTATTTGGCACATGTGGACATCTTCATAACATGCGACATGGAGAAACAGCCAGTCCTTCCTTGACTATTATCGTAGTTTGAGATGATCTTAGTGTTGGAAAATATGGAGACTTGTAGATTAGAACTTATTTTCCTTTTCATGATAATTACTTGTGATGTTATTTGGTTCTTTATTACTTCTTTAGATCTGTTCATTAAGCAATTACCAAAACAATGAAGATCACAAAGAGACAGTACACAAGATGTAGGCTCCAAGCTAGGGCAAAACCTCTCCAAGGGGAAAACCCAGAAAATATTTCTCTTCTTCTTTAGAATTTGCTTACAAAATCCAAGACCCAAAGACCCAAGCCAATAAACCTTCCAAGCCCCAAGCCAGCCCCTAGCAAGATCTTCCTTGAGACAGCGTCTAGCATTTCAATATTGCTACACTGCTACTGCAACTTCAACCCTTGCAACAAAATTTCGGCCCTGCAATCTTGGCCCCCTGCAACTGCTACAAAATTTCGTCCCCGTGTAACTGGCAGCTTCACAACCCTAACGACACAAGAGAAAAGCTTCCTTGACAAAATTTTGACTTCTTCTTCATCCTCCTGGCTACTCTTCTTCTATTGCAGATCGAACTTGCTTGAGAGATGTGTCCAAATGAGGTCGAGGTCCCTTGTATTTATATCCTTTCTTGGGGGTCGAATACCCCTCCTTTAGGCCGACTTGGTCTTGGGCTTATCCATGGTTTTTTCTCGATAGAATAAATATTTTTCTTCATTACAATGAGTCCAAATGGGACTATGACACAGGACCAATATTATTCTTTATCCTAGAAAGTCCTAGAAGACCTAAAAGCATGAAGAACATGCTTTTGACTCAAACTTGAGTATGAAATCCATACTCCAAAAATAAAACATAATTTATTTTTATTCCTTTATAAAGAAAATACAATATCATGATTCCAATGAAGACCGAACCTAGTTACAATTTTCAACACTTTCTCTTAACTAGAGAGCTAAGAAACCGGATTCGTACTTCTAAGGCCATGTGTCTCGAATTCGTCGAATCAGACACAATTCGTATGGCTTTGTGTCCAGTAGAGCGAATCCGATCGTGTCCGTACAAGACACGATTGTGTCTCGATTCGCCAAGCACGACCCACACGGAAAAGCGTCCAAGGGTTATAAAAAAGCGATTTGCCTCTCATTTTTTTCACAATGTGTTGGCTATGAGTTGAGAGAGGAGCAAGGAGCAAGGGAGCGTTTTCAAGGAGATTCAAGCAGCTGGTAAGTGCATTGTCCCTCTATATTTTTTCATTCGGTTTGCATGTGCATATGTTTTACAAATTTTAGAGTTTTTTGTTTACTTTTTACAGCATTTATAGCTCTATCAAGGGCAGCAAGGAAGGGGCAAAAGAAGGGGAAGAATATTCGCATTGGAGATGCCCCTCCTGTTCCTATTTCATCAGGGTCTGCAAGTGTTCCACCTACTAGAAGTGGAGCTGCAACAGCAGCTTCAAATGTTGAGGGAAGGCAACAACCTCAAGACCACAAATATCCATTGTGGAAATATGTCACAAGAGAGGCAGGGCCAGGGAGCAAGATGAAGGAAGGAGGCAATGTTGCTTGGAAATACAGTTATTTCCACAACCATTTCATGAGCACATATTACTGTGTGAAAGCTCATTTGTTGACTTTACCTAGTTGTGGAATTTCAGCTTGTACACAAGTGTCTTTAGCAAAGAGGAAGGTAATGGAAAGAGGCATTTGTTGGTGTGGTAAATGTGGCTGCAAAAACAAAACAAAACTGGAATGATGACCCCCTTCCATTCTTGAGGAAAAGCAACAAGAAGTTCACATTTGAGAGTTCTAGTGGGGGACAAGCAGCAAAAATAAAGGCAACTGCACTTGGTCCAATGGATAAGATTTTCTAGAAAGAGAAGTGGGAAGAGCTTGATTTCACCATTGCATTTTTTTTCTATCAGAACATCATATCCTTTAATGTTGCACGGTCACCTCTATTTATTGAGATGTGCCGAGCTCTAAGTCAAGGGGCTCCATCAGGGTATGTGCCTCCTAGGTCAGAGAAGCTTAGAACTACATTGTTGACAAAGGCAAAGAAAGAGGTAGACAAAATGCTTGACCCTATTAAATCAGCATGGACAACATCTAGGGTTAGCATTGTTTCTGATGGATGGATAGATCCAACACGACACTTACTCATCAACTTCATGGTGTCTTCCTTGAATGGTCCAATTTTCTTGAAATCAGTGAATGCACTTGGACAATACAAGGATGCACAATATATGGGTGAGTTGTTTATTAAAGTTATTGAAGATGTAGGCGTTGATTCTTGTGTGTAAATCATTACAGATAATGCCCCTGTTTGCAAGGATGCTGGCATAATTGTGGAAGCTAAATATCCACAAGTATTTTGGACACCTTGCATTGTCCATTCATTGAACTTAGCACTGAAATCTATTGCCTCTGATGTGCTTTGGATTGGAAGCATTATTGAGGATGCACGACATATCCACAACTTTGTACAAAACCATACAAATGCCCTCACTATCTACAAGTACACCAATCTATCATTGTTGAAAATTGAGGATACACAGTTTGCCTCTTCATTCATCATGTTGAAGACGTTGAGGGAGTCAAGACCGCTCTTGGGGCCATGGTTATTTTAGAGTTTTGGTCTTTTTAGAGAAAGACAAATCAAGCAGCCTCAAAAAGAGTGAAGGACACAGTTTTGGATGATGCCTGGTAGGAGAGGGTAGATCTACTTATTCAGATCATGGACCCTATCATTTCCTTGCTTCGATTTGCAAATACAGACCAACCCATCCTAGGAGAGGTTTATGAGAGATGGGATTCCATGATCGAGTCTGTGAGGAACATTATTTTACAGAGTGAGTGTCCCGAGTATGAGACATCACCAGAGGCCTTCTTCACCAACATACAAGATATTCTCGTCAGCAGATGGGACAAGAATTGCACACCTTTACATTGTTTGGCTCACTCCTTGAACTCAAAATATTACAGCGATGAGTGGTTGAATGGTGGAACTTCCCGCAGATTCCCTCCTCACATGGATGATGAAATTTCACAGGGGAGGAAAGATGCATTCAAGAGGATTTTTTATGATAGGTCATCCCTTGATGAGGTGGAGGATGCCTTTGCAGAGTTTTCAACTGGCACTAGGCGATTTGCAAGTTATGATGTGATTAGAGACAGGGGGGCTAAGAAGCCCTATTCTTGGTGGGCAACTCATGGGGCAACAAGCCCTCCTCTACAACAGTTAACCATGAGGCTCCTCTCTCAGGTGACTTCATCCTCTTTTTGCGAGAGGAATTGGAGCACATATGGGAATTTATATAGTATGAAGAAGAGCAACCTTGAGCAGTCCAAGGCAGAGACAATGGTGTATGTGCACACCAACCTTCGTCTTATTTACAGGCAGAGGGATGAGTGGTTGAAGGGAAAGACAAAGATGTGGGATGTCTTCCCTGATGATATGGGTCTGGACAATAGTGTTGACTAGGCATTGGCCAACTTGGATCTCAATGAGCCAGTGCTAGAGCTTGTCACATTTGATGATGGTGATACTATAGAGGGGTCATCCTCCACACCAGCAGATGCAGAGATGACATTGGATACAGAGGAGGAGGATGCAAAAGAGGAGAGCAGTGGTGACCATGATGATGAGGACAGTGATGCTGATTGTGATGATGAGGATTGATGACTCATGACTCATGAGCTACCTACTGTTGATTTTATAGCATCAGGAAGTGTTCTAAGTCTCAAATTTGGTGGACAAGCTTGGACAACAGTTATCCAAAGAACCCATAAATCATTTGTGTAAATTCCACTCAAATCTTGCTTTATTAAAATAATTAATTATTTTAATGTGGTCCCTAAGTCTAAACATAGGGAAATCAAATAATTAAAGGGTGTTAATAAAACAATGTGAGAATCTTCTAGAAAAAGAAGATCAAGTCATCTTTTAATCTGAGCCATTGATTAAAGTTATAATCTTTGTCGTTGATTCATTAGTGAGAAGACTATAAGAAGAGGCTTGAGGGTCATCTGAAAACAAGTCGGGCACATTCTCAGTATTCGAAGGAAATTGATTCTGAAGTAAGAGAATTCGATTTCAGTGGGTGAGTTTGTAGAGGCGGGGTTGTAGAGACAGAAGGAGGGAGAGATCAGCAAACAGAGAAGAAGCAGAAGGCAGAAGGGTGAAGGGGAGGCAGTTTTGAGCAGCAGTATCAAGCCCTCCATGCAAAATTATACAGTCCCTTCTTGGACTGCACAGAGAAGCTACACAAAATGACGCAGAGGGTCTAAGAGGACATCCCGTGTGTCGGGAATTCTTCTAGGGTGTTTGGGAAATTCACATCAAGTGTATGCTATTTTATTTTGCTTGCCAAGACTTCTGTAAAAGATCTTTTCACTGCTGAAGATAAATACAAAACCTCATCTGCTGCACCGATTTTCCCGCATTGGGGTTTTCCAGGGACAATTGTCCAAAAATAGTTGTGTTCATATGGTTGTTTCTATTGTGCTATATGTGTTATTCATGTTCTTTTGCTTTTGATTAGAGTGAAGTACTGCAGCTGTATTTATTTCAAAATTTACTGAAGCATTTGTAAATAACTTATCAAATAAGTAGGTAAAATAAATCAATCACTGCGGTAATAATTTTCAGATTGAAAAATTCACAAGGTATCAGAGCTAAAGGCTAAAGATAGAAAGGGAGGATCTGCCATTGACCAAAGATCCGATACTCGAAAAGGCCCATGCAATCAGAAGGACTCACGCAGTCCTCTAGAGCACTTAGAAAAACAGAGGGAACATGACATGACTATACTGGCATCCAAACTAGAGGAGGATTTTGCTTGTGTATCAAGCACGACCCCTCCAGGTGTTTTGTATATTGACAACGAAGCATCTGGCCATATGATGGGAGTTCGAGAATGTTTCTCGAGCAATCAAGAAGAGTAGATGAATTTCCAGATTACAATGGGAAACAAGGCCAAGTGTACTCCCGTTTGACGAGGTACCATAATATTTCAGACTGAAGCTGGCAACAAGATTCGGGCCACAAATGTTCTGCATGTACCGGGGTTGGGGATGAATCTACTCTCATTGTCTCAGCTCCAGAACAAGGGTTATGATGTATACTTTATTAGAAATAAATTTTATGTCAAACATCCTGGCTGGAAAATGAAGGCACAAATTGGAGGAAGGAGCCATAAACTTTATAAGCTTTAGCTTGAATCCCCAGTGGCTCTGATTGGCAATATAGACGAAAGGGATTTAAATGAATTATGGCACCGAAGAATGGCGCACTTACATCATGGAGCCTTGAAGATTCTCAAGAAGATTGTCATAGGAGCTCCAGAACTCAGTACAAGGAAAGATGAGGTTTGTAGGGGATACTAGGAAAGTATGCCAAAGCAGCATTTCCGAGAAGTGGCAGCAGGGCCAAGAGTGTCTTGGAATTGATACACTCAGATATTTGCGGTCCAATGTCCACAACCGCTCTTAATAGTGCAAAGTATGTTGCTACGTTCATTGATGACCATTCCAGGAAGACTTGGATCTACTTTCTCAAAACCAAAGATGAAGTCTTTGAACGTTTCAAAGAATTCAAGGCACTGGTAGAAAATTCAATCAGAAAGAAGATCAAAAAGATGCGATCAAATAATGGTGGAGAGTATATCGATAAAGACTTCACCATTTTCTACACAAAGGAGGGCATCAAGAGAGAATGGACAACTCCCTACAATTGTAATATTCCAGTTAGGAAAACTACAGTAATACAAAGAAAATAAAAACAATAATGTCGGAATATCAAAACACCATGAATAGAACCAGAAATAGCTGAGCCATTTTATTAATAAGGAGGTGGAACACAAATACAACAATGCTCAAGAGTGATAGCACTCAAGCCGACAGAGATGGCTAGAATGTCCCTCAAATTCCCCCATTGAGAACACTATGCAACTGTTGCTCTATTGAAGACCCTCACTGCACTACCCTTGCTAGAAATGTAACTGCTGGCTGAAAAGGGGTGCATAGATGAGGTTGTTCCGGTGCTCGGAAAATGCCGAGATTCGGACACTGGCTTCTACTCACAAAACCCAGAAAAACCCAAAAAGGATTTCCAGATTGGCAGACCCCGGAAAATCACCCTCCTAGGGCATGGAAACGCACTACTGCTAGCTATGCAGTATATGAGTTGAATTGACAAATAAAATGCTGCAACAACTCCTCCATAGCTTAACTGTTGATGGGTTGATCACCTCACTAGATTCCAAGTGACAATGCTATGGAATCTTACCCTCCTCTGGATCTCTCTACTGCTGCACTGTGTAAGTCACTGGGTGACTACGCTGCTCAAGAGGGTTGCAAATGGTCAAATGCTGAAATACTGAAATCTGCTCACAAGATAGAAGGATTCCTCTCCTAAGCGAGCACTCAAAGTCCCCCGAGGGCAAGGTTAGGATCTCCGCTCGGAGACACCCATGTGCTAAAAAGCACTGCAGACTTGACTAAACAGCTTAAGTGTGCTCAAGTTGTAAACGACAAGAAAATAATAATAATGCAGAATGCTTTCCATGGCTGCCCTCACCCTCTTCTTATTCTTGTGTACCCCCACACCTCTGGGCGCACATCATAAATGTGTTGGACTCTTGGTCCATATCCTCCACATAAACTGCGCTGCTCTATTGGCCTCTTGGCCCCATCCACTACTGTGCTGATCCACTGTCACACTAAGTGGTTTTTCTTCCACTACTGGGTTTATGGGCCCCTCCACCCTTTTTATTCATCTACTTAATTAAGAAAAGAAAAAATTACAATTCTAACTAGCTAAAAGCTAATTAGGAATATTACAGTCCTCCCCACCAAAACATTGTTTGTCCTTAAGCAACTGCAAAGATGTGGACCACCCTGTTGGCCCAATGCAACTGAGACTCAATGCTCGGATCCCATACAAACCCCTCAGTGTGGCTATGCCCCTGTGTCAGGCTACCCGGAATAGACCCCTCAATCCTGGGATCCCAAACTGATCTCTCACCACACCTGTCATCAATCAATCATCCCGGATCCCAATGCCAACATGGCCAATCATCGCCCAAGTCCATTAACTCGGACAACGTACTGCATCTGGCTATAGCTACTACCTCATGAGGTGAAGATTGCCAACATGCATCAATGCTCCATGGCTCCTGTTGTGTCGTAGCTTTGATTGTATAAGCTGCCCCACCAACTGCGTACCCAACTCATCACCTCTCTCCAATCCAACCCCTGACTCTATCCAATGCTAATCCTGCTCTCCCGAAGTTGGGATGGACTGCTAAAGAGCTTTCAACATGTGCCCCATTGCCAACTGGAAACTGTAATATCTGTCATGTATATGAGTCCCTGCTCTACTATGCTCTTGACTAAGAAGATCATACCATCAATAGGATACCAACTCATTATATCATGCCAGTCTATTCTGGTCGAAGAATCCAATGTGGTGATATCTGCATACGGAACACGTGGGTGGTCTCCAACCCATACTCAACTCATGCTGCTTTGTCCCACCTGTTAACGGTAACTGCCTGAAAAGGAAAGCCCCTCTCTCTATAATAGGCCCAAGTGGGCAAGGTATGCTACAAGCCCCATCGATGTACTACTGGAGAGTGTTGCTCCCTGAAGGTACTGCAGTCTTTGTTAGGTCCCTATATTACTAGTATAGTCCCTTATTGTTATTAGTGTGGCCCCCTTATTGTTATTGTTGTACCCCTGTAACCCCAATATTGTTATTATTGTGCCCTTACATTATTATTGGTAGGTCGGCTAGGATTATATTGTGACCCCACGGACTCCTATATATAGAAGGAGGTTTTGTCATTTGTATCATCCAAGAATTGTTCATTTATGTAATGTAAAGGAGGTTGCCCTCTCGAAGTGGCTTATTTTTAAGGCGTTGATCTCTCTTTTCTTCTATTTTTGGAGCTAGTTTCATAACATTTGGTATCAGAGCTTTGGATTCTAGGGTTTCGCTGCTCCAAACAGGTCATTGCGGCATTTTCGCTATAACTTTTTTTCTATGAAGATTCAAAAGCTGAAATTTTTATCATGCGAAGCCGAAATCCTGAGGAACGTCGTGTAAAAATTTCAGATCTTGGTTCGCAATATTTTCAGAGATATGATCTGTGGAATTTTAGGTTTTTTTAGGCTCCCGAATTTCATCTCAAAGAGGTGACCGTGGGAAAATCGTCATACCTCTCTCTGAGCATCGGATTAGGATTCTGTAAAAAGTGGCCGAAAATACACGGACTGTAGTTTCCTGTGTATCAATTTCAGAGCCGAAGGAGACAGTGACATGTGGCACGCCATACAAGTTCGCTCTACTGAACCAGTCCATAATCAGGTCATTGTGGGAGATTGGGAATAACGTTGTCTTGAAGCATCCAAAGCAGGTCAGACTTGTGGCATTGGAAAGAAGATTCAGATGGCTAGTACAGGATCGAATTTCAGATATTGAAGATCTGAAATCACAGAGATAATTCAGTTTCAATATCAAGCTCCTCAAAAGCAAGAAAAAGGTGTATTTTGTTTTCAAATTGCGTAAGTCTTGTTTGAAAAATCAGTTTGAAGTGATTCCAAAGGAATATTGAAAAATAGATATCAGTATGAAGTTCTAAAATGCCACCTAAAAGGAATTCAACACCCATTGAGCCTTCAAAAGGCTCTACTATGACTCATAAAGAGGAAGAAGCGCAATATGACATATCAAAATTACAAGAGCAAGTGCAGCAAATTTCGCTCTCGCAAAGAGAAACAAAAAATGAAATGGAAGTTTTGAAGAAAGGTGTGGAAGCTAAGATGGATAGTTTGAAGAAAGGCGTGGAAGCTAAGATGGGTGGTTTGAAGAATGGTATGGAAGCTAGCATGGAAGCTAAGATGGATGACATGGAAGCTAAGATCGATGAAAAAATGAAAGACAACATGGAAGACATGAAAAATGATCTAAAAGCAGACATGGAAAGTTTGATGACAAGGTTGATACAAGAAATGATTCCTAATGGCGGAAAGATAGTAGAGGAAACTTATGATGAGAACAAAATAAATGTTAATCGTGATTTCAAACTCTAATGTTGGATTGAAGACCCACCATATTCCAAAGATCGATATGAGGAAGTTTGATGGCAAGGATCCCGTAACATGGATACTACAAATGGAGCAATATTTTGATCAAAATAATGTGCAAAACACACAAAAGGTACACATTGCAACTTTATATTTAGAATAAAATACATTTGTATGGTATCGATGGCTTTGCTCCCATAAAAAATTTGTCACTTGGTCAATTTTTACGGAGGAAATGATAGCACATTATGAGGATACAAAGAGCAACACTTCTTTAATCAATTGATAAATCTCAAACAAAAGGGTTCAGTGATGGAGCACATTGAGGACTTTCAAAAATTGAATATAAGAGCAGCTGATATTCCAGAGGAACACAAGATTGATGTCTTCATAAGGACTGTAAAGGATAACATCCAACATGAGGTTCGAGTTTGGGAACCTAGTTCATTGGAGAAGGCATTCAGGTTGGCAAGAAAAATTGAATGTAAAATTGGCGACAAGGAAGCCTACCACTCACATATATAAAAATGGAAGTGTTGCTACTCCTAGACTTCCACAACCTACAAGGTTGACACCACAACAATTGGAAAAAAAAAAGAGCAAAAGAGCTTTGCTACAGTTGTGATAGCAAATACACTAAAGGTCCTAAGTGTGTTGAGAAGAAATTATTTTACATAGATTGTGAAGAAGAGGAAGAAAATTAACAAGAAACTTCAAAAGAAGAGGATATACACCAAGAACCAACCCTAGAGAAAGAAGAAATGAGTCCGACCATATCATGTAATGCATTGGCAGGAATTACCACTACTCAAACTCTCAAGATAGAAGGACATATCAAGAAGAAAAAGGTAATAGTACTGATTGATTCGGGTAGTACCCATAATTTTATTCATTGTAAGGTAGCCAAGGAATTGAATTTCTTCCTATACCCAGCACCAGAATGTCAAGTGATGGTTGCAAATGGAGGAACTATAAATTGCTCTGAAAAATGCCATAATATCAAGCTAGCCATGGGGGAATATGTATTGAATAGTCCAATGCTTTCTATTCCAATGGGAGGTGCTGATGTTGTACTAGGAGTACAATGATTACAATCTTTGGGGATGGTAGCTTTTAATTTTCAAGAACTTTTCTTGAAATTTTTTTCGGAAGGAAAGGAAGTCGAATTACAGTGTATCATAGGGAAGCCGAGAAAAATAATAAGCTCTAATGTCATGACAAAGCTTCTTAAGAAATAACAACGAGGCGTACTTGCACAATTATGCTCACTAGAAGTTCCAACATCAAAATCATCTATTTCTCCAGATCCCCAAAAAGTCTTGGACAATCATTCCAAGGTATTTGAAACTCCCAAAGGACTTCCACCTATTCGTGATCATGATCATCCTATTCATTTGATTCCAGGAAGTGTTCCTCCAAACATCAGGCCTTACAAATATCCTTATGTCCAAAAGAGCGAAATTGAACGTATGATTGCAGAAATGTTAAAGGCGGGTATAATTCAACCTAGTCAAAGTTCTTTCTCTGCTCCAGTAGTATTGGTGCACAAGAAGGATGGATCATGGCGCATGTGCCCAGATTATAGGGCGCTCAATAAGTTCACTATTAAAGATAAATTTCCCATTCTTGTGATCGATGAATTATTGGATGAATTTCATGGAGCAATTTATTTTACCAAGTTGGATCTTCGTTCAAGATATCATGAAATTAGAATGAAGACTGAAGATATTCCGAAAACAACATTTCAAACTCATGAGGGTCATTATGAATTTTTGGTCATGCCTTTTGGCCTTACCAATGCACCTTCTACATTTCAAGGGTTAATGAATTCCATTTTCAAACCCTTCCTTAGAAAATTTGTGTTGGTATTTTTTGATGAAAGTGACATCTATAAGCGGTATTGGAAGAACTTCATTAATATCATTAACAGAGTGTTTATGTGTTCTTCAGGAAAAGCAGAGTCATTATGAATTACTGATCCTTTGGCTTCTATTACACCTTCAATTCATAGGGACAATCAAATTATTTTCAAGTATTCATCATTAAATGTCCCCATTTCAAAGAGGTTGAATGATCATTTCCAAACCACTATTAGGGAGTATGTTAGTATTTTTGATGATATACTAATCTATGGCCAGTCTTGGAAGGATCATATTTCAACATGTTGACAGTGCTCAAACTATTGGAGGAGAAACAATTATATGCAAAAACCTCCAAATGTTTCTTTGGAGTACAAGAGGTGGAATATATGGGTCATATTGTATCTCACGAGGGTGTTAAGGTAGACCCTAACAAAATTAAAGCCATCAAGGAATGGAAAGTCCCCACAACCCTAAAGCAATTGCGAGGATTTCTCGGGTTAACAAGGTATTATCACAAGTTTGTTATAAATTATGGGAGAATAGCAGCACCTCTAACAACATTATTGAAGAAAGATGCATTTTCATGGACTCCTCAAGCAACTAAGGCCTTTGAACATCTTAAAGAGGCAATGTGCCTAACACTAGTCTTAGGTACACCAGTCTTCATAGAAACCTTTATTGTGGAATGTGATGCCTCCGGAAATGGAATTGTTGTTGTTTTAATGCAAGAAGGAAGACCCATTGCTTTTGAAAGTCGTCCAATCAAAGGAAAATATTTACAGAAAGCTATTTATGAGAAGGAAATGTTGGCAATACTACATGCACTAAAGAAATGGCGACCTTACCTAATGTCTTCAAGGTAAAAATTGATCATGATAGTCTTAAACACTTTTTGGAACAAAGACTATCTTTAGAAGAGCAGCAAAAATGGGTCACAAAGATGTTGGGTTATGACTTTGAAATCATCTACAAAAAAGGGAAGCTAAATGTTGTTGCAGATGCACTCTTAAGAAATGATGAAGAGGTGGAAGCATTGATTTGTTCCATTTCTATTATCCAACCAGATTGGATAACCAAAGCAAGGGATGAATGGAAGAAAGACGAAGAAGTGTGGACACTCATGCAAAAGTTGCAGCAAGAACCTAGTACATCTGATACATTTAGTTGGAAAAATGATTCCTTATGGTACAAAGATCGCATATATCTTTGTAATAATTCCCAACTAAAACAAAAGATTCTTTTGGAATTGCACACTTCTCCTTTAGGAGGACACAAGATTTTTAAAAACTTACCATAGGGTGAAGAAAGAATTTTTTTGGGATTGCTTTAAATCAGATATTCAAAAGTTTGTGGCAAATTGTTTGGTTTGCCAGCAAAATAAAGTTGAGACAATTAAGACATTCCAAGTCCAAGTTGTTTGGATAAAGTCTTCTACAACCTTTATCCATTCCAAGTCAACGATGGGAGGAGATTTCAATGGATTTTATCATAGGTTTACCTAAGTCCGAAGGAAAAAGTGTTATCATGGTGATAGTTGATAGACTTACCAAGTATGCACACTTTTGTGCATTATCTCATCCATTTAAAGCAAAAACAGTTGCTACTGCATTTATGGAAACAATTCAAAAGCTACATGGAAACCCAAATATTATTGTAAGCGACAGAGATCCAATTTTTACTGGAAATTTTTGGATGGAATTATTTTCTTGTTTGGGTATTCAACTAGCTCATAGCTCATCTTATCATCCTCAATCTGATGGTCAAATTGAGATAGTGAACAAATGTTTGGAAGGATATCTTCGTTGTTTTGTATCTGATAAACAAACACAATGGGTCAAGTGGTTACCTATGGCTGAATGGTGGTATAACACTTCCTTCCATACTGCAGCAAAAATGACCCCATTTATAGCACTTTATGGATATTATCCACCGTCCATCACATCATCTTTAAGAGAAAATTCTAAAGTTCAAGTAGTGGAATATCACATCGAGCATCAAAAACAAGTTCTTCAACTCTTAAAGGTAACCTAAATTTGGCACATAATCGAATGAAACAACAGACAGATCAACATCGCAACGAGAGAAGTTTTGATGTAGAAGACAGGGTATTTTTACGGCTACAACCATACAAACAAATGTCCCTCAAGCAAGCTAAGAAGGATAATAAATTATCGCCAAAGTATTATGGCCCTTATAAGGTGTTGCAAAATATTGGTACTATGGCATACAAATTGGAGCTTCCTGCTTCTTTGCGAGTGCATCTAGTTTTCCATGTTTCATGCTTAAAGAAGGTTACAGGTGACAAACTTCCAGTACAGACAATATTGCCAGAACTTGATGAGGAAGGAAAAATCATATTGGAACTTGAAGCAGTCACGGATACAAGAACTCGGCAGCTACGAAATCGATCAATCTCAGAGTATCTCATCAAGTGGAAGAACTTACCCACTGAAGATTCCACATGGGAGGATGAGAATTTTATACATAAGCATCCAGAGCTACTCAAGCGTTGAGGACAACACATTTTTTGAAGGACAGGGGCATGTTAGATCCCTTTATTACTAGTATAGTCCCTTATTGTTGTTAGTGTAACCCCCTTATTGTTATTGTTGTACCCCTGTAACCCCAATATTGTTATTATTGTGCCCTCACATTATTATTGTTAGGTCGGCTAGGATTATATTGTGACCCCATGGACTCCTATATATAGAAGGAGGTTTTGTCATTTGTATCATCCAAGAATTGTTCATTTATGTAATGTAAAGGAGGTTGCCCCCTCGAAGTGGCTTATTTCTAAGGCATTGATCTCTCTTTTCTTCTATTTTTGGAGTTGGTTTCATAACAGTCCTGCTAACTGTATGTGCATCTACCGACACCTCATCAATGGGTCGGCCCAACGATGGATTCTCCACCATCTCCAACAACTCCTCCTCAATGGCTGACGCCAAGGTTAGTCGCATATCTAGCATTGCCTCATTGTGAGCCTCCATCTGGCTCTCCCCCAAAGGACTTTCATACATGATGTGCATAGCCTCCTCCTCAGCTGCCCCATGCTCCACCATATGTTGCTCAAGCTGAATCATCACAAGTGACTCATCATCTTGAATATCTCTCATTGAGTCCTCTAACTGCTCACCCTGCACGCTGGAAGACAAATCTGACCTACTCTCATCAGCTCCACATGACTGCTCATGCTCCCCAAAAGCATCCTCATATGACCCCATGGAATCATCTGAAGAAGAGTCCTCGTCCTGGCATACAGAAGGAATGTCCTCTTGCTCTATCTTTGCCACATCATCTGCATCACTCAACCATGAGTGATCAAGCCTCAAAATTTCTTTGTAGATGAAGCAAAGTCCCTTCCTCCTCAACTCGCTCTTGTTGCCTGAATGCTCAAGAGTAGTCCTTCGGATGACACTCCCTCTACCTCAGATCTGCCGATAACACGCTCGTAGCCCTGTCTCTACTAAACGTGGTGTCTCTCGATGCTCAACAATATCGTCATCAATCCTAGGTGAGTTGCATCCTAGGGTACACCTAATGCCCCTACCCATAAGTCCCCTTGGAGGCAATGCTCCAAGTGCTTGCTGTGTCGTATCATGGGTCACTGCATACCACCAAGTGTCTCCGCACTCCTCACCATGCCATTGTATGCTGCAACTTGCCCCTGTACACCACTAGATACCGTTGGTTACAACCATACCATCCTGTACCGTATAGTATCCTGCAATGGCCAAAATATCCACCACTCTGCTAGTAAACCCCCCATGAGGTGGGCTACATCTCCCCATCTGCTCTAAAGGATCAAAGCGGCCTGAATCCTCACATGCCAATGCCAAAAACATCACTGCTTCCATCCTCCATAGCTCAAGTGTACCATATACCCATGAGAGAGCACCATCTCTATGTACTGCCATGTCTGGTGGCCTGCCGATGCCACCTCCTCCGACTAGCTCCTACCAAAGTAGGCTAATCACCCTGTGACTCCATGCACAGTCGATATGCTGAGATCATAGTATTTAAAACCATCCGGTCTGAACCAGTAACTGGTCAAACCAGTCGGTCAGGGGCCTAGCCAGTCGAAAAACCCGGTTTGAACCCCTCCTTCGCACTTTTTCCCAGTCAAACCGGTGCTGACCAACCGGTTCCATCCTTAACCAGTCCGTCAGCTGCCAAGGACGCAAAGGGACCCACACATGGAGTTTTGGCCGGTTTAGAGTTGTTTTGGAGGGAAGAGGAGGGTTGTTTCCCTCCAAAAAAAACCCTCCCCAATCCTTTATAAGCAGGGGCAACCTCTCATTTGTCTCACACCATCTCATTTGGAGCTTTTGTGCGTTTGATTGAGAGCTTGGAGAGTGTTAAGTTTTTGTTGGAGTAGTGGAACAACATAGAATTTGAGCTAAATAGTAGCCATCATGCCTCCAATATCCAAGGATATTGCATGAGCTCATTGTGTTATAACTTATGATTGATGGAAAAATTATCTGCAAATATTGCCAAAAATCTATTGTAGGAGGCGGTATTTACAAGTTCAAGCAACACTTGGCTGGGATAGGAGGCCATGTAAAGCCATGTGGAGCACCAAATGAAGTAATAGGGCATATTAGGGCAGAATACCTTCAAAAGTTTCAGACTCAAGTCACTGAACCAATAGAGAAGTTTGTGACTCGAGCAATTGTAAAGTTTGGCAGTTGAGACTCAACCAACTGAGTTTGATCATGATGAGAAGTTTCAAGTGCTAATGTTGATCACTAATATCATATATGTAGATTTGTAGTAGGCTGTAAGCCAATGGCCTCATAGCTTGTAACATTGTTTTTGGACTTTATGGGCCATTTGGAGCCTCATTGCCAATGTATTTTTTCGATGATATGTATTGCACTCTGTGCCAATTTGATATATTCACCTTTACATGGTATATAAATGAGCAAAATTTGCATATTTTGTCTCTATTGGCTTGGAATCATGGTTGCAAATCTTAAAAATAGATTTTTTTTATTAAAAATTAATTATTTAATGTATTTTTTAGAAACCGGTTCATTTGGACTTGACCAGTCCCAGTTAGACTGGTTCCATTCAGAAACCCGGTTCATTAGGTCCACTGGTCCGGCCATCGGTTCCGGTTTTTAATACTATGGCTGAGATAGCTCCTGAAAAGGGTGTACCCTCCTGTCGAACCATCCTATCACTAGGGATGTCCAGGGCTCTGATAGAGATCTGAAAATGTGTGTGCACCCAAACATCAGACCCATCACACAACGCCTACCATCACCTACTGACTCTATCATATGATGGGAAATCCCACCTGGATCCCAACAGTAATCTGGCCCTCGTGTCCCTTTGGTAATCCATGGACTCTGCTGAAATGTGGCCATGGATGTATCCAGTTGCCTAGCCTGCTCCATGAGGTACCAACTCAGTACCTCTCGCCATCCAACCTTGAGAAAAGAATCAAATGCAAGAATCCCTGTACATAGAATAATCCCTCCATCCTGCAAGTGCTGCACCTTGTCTATGTATCCCTGAAGGGGAGTGCTCTGAAACTCCAATGTGCCCTCTAACTGCACCATTAGGGAATCCAACCGTTCCCCAATGTGGGCCAACTTTGCCGCTGACTTGGCACAAACCAATCTCATGCCCTCCAGCTCCTTGTTTTGTCGTAGGATAGCCTCTCGCACTGATGTGGCCTTCTCCTTCAAAGCTAGAAGGTCGGCCCGAAACTGATGACACTGTTGTGTGCGACTATCGCCTAATACTACCGTATCTCCTAGCGTCTCATCAAGGGTGGATACATCTCCTAGCACCCCACCCATCTGCTACGTGCTGCTATCCTGGTCATCCCCTCTAGTATGTCTAGAAAACTTTGCCTCTCTCAATCCAATGCGTAGGGGTGGGTTGATAACATTGTAGATCTTGTCAGCGTGCCTCTGAAGCGAACTGTGCTAGAATCCCAATGTGTGGTCTCTATGTTGCCCCTCATCAATGGGTAGGCGAAAGGATGCCTGCACATCCTCCCCCATCATTGGCTTGACATGAGCCTCTAACTACTCCTCCATAGACAACCCAACATGAAAGACATGTTCATCAATCAACTATAGATGGTTGTCATTCTAAAGCTCTGTCATAGACTGAGATGCCTCATCAATGGATGTGTGCTCAACTACCTCCTCCAATCTATCTACTGGGGCTACTAAAGGCAACTCCAAAAAGGGTGACTCTTGTGTGCCATTAGCCTCATGCTCAATTGGCTGGAACGTAGCTAGATGAAATTCGTCCTCCATGAGTATGTTCTCTCTCATCTTGTCACTAACTCTGCCTCCCATCTTGGTCTCTGCAGTATTATTATTAGTGTTTCTTTCAATAATCATGCTCTTCTTATTTTCTTCATCTGTAGGTCGGCAACTACTGTTTCTTCTTGCTACCCTTGCTAACAACCACCCTTTGAGATGCCCCGCCAGTCTCTTGAGGCTCTTAGTAACATTTTCAAATTCCTCCTGCTGAGACATTTTTGGGCACAAGTTCAATCTGGTATTACAGTGGGAAGAATTTGGAAAATGACCACCACAACAAATTTGAGAAAATCATCTTCAGAGAACCTTTTGTTTCTCTCAATCCAGACCGAATTTGGAAAAAATACCTGACCAGAAACTGAATTGGTTTGTTTTGCACATAAACCATGTCTCGGATTTTCAAGATTCATCTTCATTTGCCCAAAACATCCAACGCAAAACTGTCACTTTTTATCCCAGCGAATTTGTGTGTTTTCTGTTTTTGTATCTCTCAGAGAACCTTCGGTTTCTCTCAATCGAGACCGAATTTCAAAAAATTGCTCCTAAGGAAATTGAATTCATATGTTTTGCACAAAACCCATGTCTCAGATTTTCGAGATTCATCTTCATTTGCCCGAAATATCCAACACCAAACCATCACTTTTTATTCCAACGAATTTTTGCGTTCTATGTTTTTGTATCTCCTTGTCTAGTCTGTAATGTATTCTCTATCTTAGGGTATCATTGACCAGTTGTTCCATAGGCTGAGCCAAGTCTATGAGCTCTGATACCACAGTAATATTCGAAATAGGAAAACGATAGTAATACAAAGAAAATAAAAACAATAATGTTGGGATATCAAAACACCATGAATAGAACCAGAAATAGCTGAGCCATTTTATTAATAAGGAGGTGGAATACAAGTTCAACAGTGCTTGAGAATGATAGCTCTCAAGCCGTCAGAGATGGCTAGAAGTTCCCCCATTGAGAACACTACGTAACTGCAGCTCTGCTGGAAATGAAATTGTTGGCTGAAAAGGGGTGCGTAGATGAGGTTGTTTCGGTGCTTGGAAAATGCTAGGATTAGGACACCGGCTTCTACTCACAAAACCAAGAAAAACCCAGAAAGGATTTCCGGATTGGCAGACCCTGGAGAATCACCCTCCTAGGGCATGGAAACACACTACTAATGGGTATGCAGTTATATGAGTTGAATTGACAAATAAAATCTTGCAACAACTCCTTTGTAGCTCAACTGTTGAAGGGTTGATCCCCTCACTAGATTCCAAGTGACAATGCTATGGAATCTTACCCTCCTTTGGATCTCTCTACTACTGCACTGGGTGACTGCACTGCTCAAGAGGGTTGCAAATGGCCAAATGTCGGAATACTGAAATCTGCTCACAAGGTAGAAGGACTCCTCTCCCGAGCGAGCGCTCGAAGTCCCCAGAGGACGAGGTTGGGATCTCCTCTCGGAGACACCCTGTGCTAAAAAGCACTGCAGTCTCGGCTAAACAGCTCAAGCGTGCTCAAGTTGAAAACGACAAGAAAATAATAATAATCCAGAATGCTTTCCATGGTTTCCCTCACCCTCTTCTTATTCTTGTGAACCCTCACACCTATGGGTGCACATCATAAATGCGTTGGACTCTTGGTCCATATCCTCCACATAAACTGCGTTGCTCTATTGGCCTCTTGGCCCCATCCACTACTGTGTTGATCCACTTTCACACTACGGAAATGGTTTTGATTCCACTACTGGATTTATGGGTCCCTCCACCCTTTTTATTCATCTACTTAATTAAGAAAAGCAAAAAATAATATTCTAATTAGCTAAAAGCTAATTAAGAATATTACAATAATCCAGAGCAGAATGGAGTTGCAGACAAGAAGAACAAGACCATTGTAGAAGCTGAAGGGCAATGCTATATGACCAAGACATGTCCAATTTTTTGTGGCCAGAAGCCTGCAATACAACAGTGTATGTGCAGAATAGGGTTCCCCATAGAGCATTGGGGAAAGTAACTCCTGAGAGTGTGTTCACAAGCAGCAAGCCAGAGATGAGCCATATCAGGATATTTGGCAATATTGCTTATTGCATGTACCAGATCAGACGAGGAAGAAGTTCGATTAGACTGCAGAAAAGGGTTATCTGGTAGGCTATAGGGAGAATGCGAAAGAATATCGCATCTACATTCCAGAAAACAGAAAGATCGTAGTAAGGCAGGACGTGAAATTCATGGAGGAGAGAGGCTTAAGAAAATCTTGGGAAATGGCTACAGATACGCAGATTGAGGAGGATCCACTAGTTCTATCGCAAAGGCCTATAGAGGATGGGTCAAGTGCCTCTCCGCAACACAAGGATTCTAAGGAGAGTTCCTCTGAAGAACATGCAGGAGAGCAGGTAAGACCACCCACTGCTAGTGGGAGACCGAGCAGAGAACCCCAACAAATTCTGAGGGACGCAGAGGATTTTGTTGGAGCACCCAGAGATGGGAAGAGGGTACGAAAACAACTTGAAAAATACCAAGCACTAGTAGCTCAAGTCGGAGAACCCTCTAGCTTTCGAGAGGCAGCTCAGCATCAAGTGTGGGTAGATGCCATGGTGGAAGAGTATAGCTCCATCATGACAAACGATGTCTAGGAAGTAGTCCCTAGACCACATGACAGATCAGTTGTAGGATCAAGGTGGATCTACAAGATGAAGTATGCCACAGACGACAGCATAGAGAAGTTCAAGGACAGATTTGTGGCTAAGGGGTACGCACAGAAAGAAGGGATCGATTATGAGGAGACCTTCGCCCCTGTAGCTCAATACACTTCTATCAGAGAAGTCATCTCTCTAGCAGCACAGATGGGATGGGAGATTCACCAAATGGATGTCAAGACAACGTTCTTGAATGGGGTGATAGAGGAGGAAGTGTACATCGAACAACTTGAAGGCTTTGAGGCTCATGAGCAGAAGGCTCATGTTTGCAGGCTTAAGAAAGCCCTGTATGGTCTAAAACAAGCCTCCAGAGCATGCTACGGGCGAATTTATAGCTATCTGCAGAAGATGGATTTCGTCAAGAGTGACGCAGATCCCAATCTCTACTACCTGAGAGTAGGGGATGAGTTGTTAATCCTGGTATTATATGTGGATGATCTGCTTCTTACTGAATCATCTAAGCTCATCAAGGACTGCAAGGAAAATCCGGCTACTAAATTTGACATCAAGGATCTAAGGCAGATGCACTATTTTCTTGGTTTTGAGGTCTGGCAATAGAAGGGAGAAATCTTCCTTGGGCAAGGAGATACACTGCAGAGATCCTGAAAAGGTTTCAGATGGAATACTGTAGACCCATGGCCACACTGATGATTACAAACTGGAAGAAGATAGACACAACAGAGGATGATGAGGCTGATCCCACCTTGTATAGGCAGCTCATCGGATCATTGATGTATCTAGTCAACACTAGATGTATTTGGTCAACACTAGACCAAACATTTGTTATGCAGTGAATACCCTTAGTCAGTTCATGGTGGAACCAAGGAGGGCTCACTGGGCAACAACCAAACATGTTCTCAGATACTTAAAGGGGACAGTCGAGTATGGATTGAAGTACACCAGGCGCAATGAGGTCCAGTTAAATGGGTTTATAGATGCGGATTAGGCTAGAAGCACAGTGGATTGGAAAAGTACCAGTGGGTATTGTTTCAGCCTCGGATCAGGAATGACCTCCTGGTGTAGTAGGAAACAGAAGTCCATCGCACTGAGCTTAGCCGAGGCAGAGCATATGGCAGCAAGCACAGCTTCGTGTGAGGCCATATGGCTTCGGAAATTGCTCTTGAACCTACTCAAGAAGAGGATGGAACCAACCGGGATTATGTTTGATAATCAGAGTTGCATCAAGCTCTCTGAGAATCATGTGCTTCATGACTGGTCGAAACACATTGATATTCGGTGCCACTTCATCAATGACTATGTCCAATGAGGAGTCGTGTAGTTGAGGTACACTCCTATAGGAGAACAGGTGACAGATATCCTCACCAAGGCTCTGAGTAAGATTAAGTTTACTTACTTCAGAGAGAAGACGAGGATAGTCGAGAACCCCTTCCAGTAGAGGAACGGGTGGTACACAGAGTCATATGGAGCTGCAGTACGGATGAGGCAGTGGTAGAGATAGTGTCACAAGCAGCAGTACAGAGGGCAGCAGCGCAGAGATGAGGGGCAGCAACCAAGACATCAGCAGTGCAGCAGATGCTCTAGAATCAGAGCAATACAGTTGGTACCTTTCTTGAACACTTTCCTTGCTAAGAGGGAGTGCTGATTTTATAGCATTGGGAAGTGTTCCAAGTCTCAAATTTGGTGGAGAGGCTTGGACAACAGTTATCCAAAGAACCCAGAAATCCTTTGTGGAAATTCCACTTGGATCTTGCTTTATTAAAATAATTAATTATTTTAATGTGGTCCCTAAGTCTAAACTTAGAAAAATTAAATAATTAAAGGGTATTAATAAAGCAGAGTGAGAATCTTCTAGAAAACGAAGATCAATTCATATTTTAATCTAAGCCATTGATTAAAGTTATAATCTTGGTCGCTGATTCATCAGCGAGAAGACTATAAGAAGAAGCTTGAGGGTTCATTTGGAAAGCAAGAGAATTCGATTTCAATGGGTGAGTTTGTAGAGGCAGGGTTGCAGAGATAGGAGGGAGAGATCAATAGACAGAGAAGAAGCAGAAGGCAGAAGGGTGAAGGGGAGGCAGGGATGAGCAGCAGCATCAAGCCCTCCATGCAGACTTACGCAGTCCCTTCCTAGACTGTGCAGAGAAGCTACACAGAATGATGCAGAGGGTCTAAGAGGCCATCCCGTGCGTCGGGAATTCTTCCAGGGTGTCTGGAAAATTCACATCAGGTGTATGCTATTTTATTTTTCTCACCAAGACTTCTGTAAAAGATCTTTTCATTGTTGAAGATAAATACAAACCCTCATCTGTTGCACTGGTTTTCCCGCATTGGGTTTTTCTGGGGACAATTGTCCAAAAATCATTGTGTTCATATGGTTTTTTCTATTGTGCTATATGTGTTATTTTTTTTCTTCTGTTTTTTATTAGAGTGAAGTACTGCAGTTGTATTTATTTCAAAATTTACTGAAGCATTTGTAAATAACTTATCAAATAAGTACGCGAAATAAATCAATTTCTGCAGTAATAATTCTCAGATTGAAAATTTCACACATACTACCTTGAGGTTTCTAGACTTGTAGTTGTTTTTTATTTGCTATTTCTATTTCGCATTTTCCATTGGCATTGTACTACCTATGTAACACATTTTGATTTTGATGGTTTAATGAAAAAACTATAGTATCTTGTCTTTCTCTTATTGGATCATTCAACATTGATGAATATGTTTATTATTTTGTATGATTGTATAATATATCTTTGTAAAACTCACATCTAGATGAAGATCTATGTTTGAATCAATGAATTTGTATAAGAAATATCTAATTTTTAATATATATATTAAAAATTAGATATTTCTAGATGAAGATCTATGTTTGAATCAATGAATTTGTATAAGAAATATCTAATTTTTAATATATATATATATATATATATATATATATATATATATATATATATATATATATATATAACGTGTCCTGTTCTAAGGGGTCACCGTGTCTATGTCCAACACTCAAATCTGTGTGTTCTTCGTGTCCCATGTCCCCGTGTCAGGTGACTTAACTAGAGAGGTATTCATGGTACAAGGAATCTCAATCTTGAACTATTCTCATAAGAAGAGTCGGATTGATAAGCCATCTTTTTTTCAAACATCTTTATCATAACCAACATTGTCCTTGAAGGCCTTAACTAGACAAGCTCATCTTAAATTATGAGCTGTTGACCACTCTGTCTCAACGACCCCATAGCAGTACACCCCCATTTTTTCAATGGGATTTATCATGTTCGAGGTATTCATGCCATTCAAATTCCATTATCAGTCGACAATTTTATAAACGATGTAAACCCATTCTATGTGTTTATGATGTAAATGATCTAAGTAAGACCATCATGTATGTAACAACCTATATAAGCCTAGTATTTTGATGACAATCTCTATCCTAGGAGGTTTTTTGTTTCACTGATTCATTTGTGTTTCTCGACACAAGTGATCGGCAGAGTTTTCCCCTCCAGCCTCACCCCAAAGCTAGGGTGGATTTTTTCGTCAAAATACTATGTGAGTCCTAGTGTTTTCTGTCGAGTCTTTGTAAAAAGTAATTTGAGAATAATCCTAGCTAATTGGCTAGATTATTTTATTACAAATTACTTGGTCTACTAGATCATATTTTGAGTCGCAGAATTGGGTAGCTATTTGAAGGTCTATTTCAAATGGGTTTTCCCCTTTTCATGTGTCAAATTGTAATATCTTGCTTGTAAAATATTTTAGTGCATGGTCTTTCACAGTTAGACAGCATGGCTAAAGTATTAGAGGATTGGAAAAAATTAATTAATCCCCTCATTAGTCAATTAATTAAATTTTCTGGCCAAATTAAATTAAAAATCCTAAGCCAGAAATTTAATTAATTTTATGTCCTAGGTCAAATTAAATTCTTCAAAGGCAAAAATTGTGGGTCCCTAAAAAATAAACTTTAGAAGGTCGCAAGCCAAGGGAATATTGAAAATTTTGAGAGATTTTGAACCCTTCGGCCTTGGTAGTTAAGTCAAATTATTTTTGAGTTAATTAAAAATGAATTAATTGAAAATTTCGAAATTCCTCAAAAAATTATAATTTTGACGGACGAGATTAAAAGATAATCAAATCCTTTTTGATGGGGATCAAGCGAACTAGTTATTGGAGATTTTAATCTATAAATTAGAAGTCTTTGTCCATCGTTTGCATCCGATCTCTTGATCGTGTACTTGCTCTTGAAGCTTTCCTGTAATATTTTTTGAATAATACAAACGAAGTCTTTGGGGTCTTATTTCAATGGTGGTGTTCCTCTTCAACATTTTATGGTAAACTTGTTCTTTATATTCTGCCAGTAATTATTTTAATGAATTGTTGATTGATAGCTCTTGTAGAGTAATCTATTGCACATGTATCTTGCTTATATTACTAGATTTAGGGTAGGAATATTAATTGGATTGAGTTAGCAGCTATCTCTAACTCTTGAAAGTTTTATTTTTATCTTATTTCTCTATTGATTTAACGGTTTAACTTTAAGTGTTTAGAAATCTTTCGGATCTAGAATTGGGCATTTGGGAAAGTCCTCGGCTAGACCAGCTGACTCCCAAGGAAATAAGATTTGAAGAGCACTCCGGATCTAATTCCTTAGTTTATCTTAAGTTCTCTTCTTGCAGGGTTTTTCTAGAGCTTGTGCCTGAATAAAAAAAATTATCTTAATCTTTTTTTAATTTAAAGATAGATCTAACTAGTAAAAGCCTTAGATCTTCAGATCTGGGAGCGAAGTCAGACTTATGCTCCTCAGATCTGCAACTCTTGTGCATAGATCTGTAAATATATTGTATAGATCTGAAGTTTTGTAACATAATTTTGAACTCTAACATTTGGGTTTTTAGGATTTTCTCTATTATTCTACATATTGGGTCTTTGGTTTTTTTTTTTTTTTTTTTTTTTCACTTGTGCAAGAATAGATCTGAAAAATCAGCCAAGGAAATCTTCAAATCTGACCCAGATCTAGATTCTGGAGGGCAAGATCTGGGCTCAATATTTGTTTGCAGGAATAGATTTGAAAAATCAGCCAAGGAAATCTTCATATCTGAGCCAGATCTAGAGCCTGGAGGGCAAGATCTGAGCTCAATATTTGTTTGCAGGAATAGATCTGAAAAATCAACCAAGAAAATCTTCAAATCTGAGCCAGATCTAGACCCTTGAGGACGTATAGGCTTTTGAGGCTATTTTTATAGGATTTTGGTTTCCAAAATTCTAGTTTTCAAGCGGCAACATTATCCCAAAATTTCAAAGATTTTCAACAGTGGGATTTTCAAAGCCTTGGGCTAAGGGTTTGATCTCTAAACCCTTATTTTCTGCAAATTTTATTACAGCAAGCAAATCACAAATAATTAGGCCCCAAAAAACACATTTTATATAGGCAAAATTGTTTAGAATTGCAAAATCTCCATTTTCAGAACTTTTGGCCATTTGGGCATCTTTAATTTTGCCTATATCTAACTTTGAAGCTTGTTGGAAATTATTGCATCGCTGTGAAAAATCATATTTGAATATTTCTTATGCATATCCTAAATAAGGTCCAAAAAATTTAAATTTTCAGTTTTTCGGCAAAACTTACTATTTTTAAACATTGTGGGGATAATTTTCAGTATTTTCAGTTTGCTGATCTGTTATAAATTTATTGTTGTTATAAACTTATTGTTGAGAATTTGGAGGGCTTAAGGTTAATACAAACTCTCTTCTTGATAATTGCTTGTGAGCTTGCTTGTGTTGCTTATGTCTTCTCTTAGTTAATCTTTCATCAAGTCAATTATCAAAATGCACAGGACACAAATGTTAGGCAGGAGTAACACTTTTATTGTGGGAAGGTAAATCACAGATTTACCTTGCTTACTTTACACTTCAGAATTCATCATAACCCTTTTTGTTTAGAATTCATCATAACCGCAATCTTTCCAGAATTGACCGCAGTTTTTCCTTCTTATCAATTCGCATCTTTTTCTGTTCTGGAGCCCTTACTTGTATTCATATATACTTCTGTATTATACTCATCTAGAATTCTGCATTTGTCATTGCAGTATGACTGCAGTCCTTCTTGAGACATTTGCTTATACCAACGCTGTATTACCTTAGAGACATTCGCTTATACCAACGTAGTATGATCGCAATCCTTCTGTATTATACCAACGCTGTATTACATTAGAGACATTCGTATTTTCTGTTCCCAAGACAGATCTGCATTTTTCTTCTTTTTAACTTATTTGTATACGGACCTTTATTTGTTGTAGTCTTAGAACTATCCGCAGCTAGATGATCTCTGTACTCTGTAGAGGAATCCGCACTTCTCTACTCTTACTTCTTCAGAGCTGTCCGAAATTCATGTTAGACCTATCCGCCATCCTGTCTCTATATGTACCGAAATCTTCTATCAAATGATTCGCAGCTTTAAGTATATATATATACATGACTGGTCCAGCTATTGGGCCGACCATCCATCCACTTATAGAGCCGACTGTATCACTGATATTTAAGCCGACTGGAAAGAGGTAATTCCAGCGATTGAGAGAGGTGTTCTTCACGGTTTATATATCTTGACTTCCATCGATGATTGAGAGTTGTTTGTGAGCTTGTCTTTCAGCTTGACTTCCATTATTCTACAAGGACTTGGAGCATGAATTTCTAGATCCTTCATATATGACACTTATTACATAGTCAATATGAAGACCGACCTAGTTACACTTTTCAACACTCCCTCTTAACTAGGGAGGTATTCATATAGGTACATGGTCACTTTCAAACTGAAGAATCTCATAAGAAGAATCGGATTGGTAATCGCATTTGTATAGCATCATATCAATCAGCATTGTCCTAGTGCAAGGCCTTGACTAACAGCCCCATCTCTCAACGAGACAATGGGCTACAATGCTGGTGAGACACATGACTTATAGACACCATCGTCATTGTCTCTCCAAGGTACATACTCCACCCGGGTGTTCCCAAAGTATGACCTTGGAATATTCTTCTCTTGGGTAGCTAGCCCTCAAAGAATATCGGTTCCCGACTACTCTTATCTTGAATGCCCTAATACATTCTCAAAGAATATCGAATGCCAGATGATTACCCAATCCTCCATTCTGTCTTCCCAAGTGAAGACCAGAATGATGTGTCTATCTCTCCCTCTCAACCAGGGAGGACCTCTTCCACAAGGGAACGTACTCATTCCTATACAAGGAATGTACCTAAGCTCATTCTTAGGAATTACCAAGTTTCCTCCAAGTAAGAAACTTATCATCAGGCTCCCTCTTAACCAGGGACCTCTAGCAACAATGGTGAGACACCCAGTTGCTCATGAAGAATTCTTGTCCTCGATGTCATGGATTTCGATATTGAGGAATCTCCAACTTTTAGCTTCATAGGGCACAGATCATCCATCACTTTCATCCTGAGTCATGTTAGCTATCAGAAAGTGATTCATTAGACTTCCTTATCTGGTCCACTGTTATGTCATGCTGCGTTCCTTTGAATCATCTCCAAGGATCATACATCCTTTCTCATGATTAGCAGCCTTGCACAAGTTCATCCAGATAAACATATACATATGAACTTTTAGAACAAAAGTTACCTTAGTGACGATCTTTCACCATGACATCTTCTTGTAGGTATCGGTATCCTTCATACAAATTAACACATCTCCTAATGATATCCTTTTTGCCAAAGGTCTTCTTCTTTACCAGACTTCCGACAAAGTCTACATATCTTTCCAGGAGATCTCTTAGTCACATCTTTTTGGCTTCCGGATGGTAACTGCCTCCTGGCATGGTTGCATTTCATGATCTCTTCCTCTTTGCACATTCTTTATTCCCAGGAACTTACAATCTTTCTAGTTTCTTGTTCATATACAACCACCTCATATTCCATGAGGGCATATTATGTTGATTTATCTGTCCGTGCACTAAGAGATACTCCTCCATAGATCATACCTCTAAATACAGAAGTTCATTACTTGCAACCATATGACATGACTTCACAACATGCAATGTTTAGCATATAAATATATACATACTTCATACCCTTTTACCCTTAAGTCATCTTCAAGAATGAAGAGCTTCATTCTCTTGGCATGCTCCCTCAATATCCCAGAAATGTGTTTCCATGATGACCCTGCTCTTGATGACTGCTTTATATTTGTAATGTTATCAGAGAGGGTTTCCCAGAGCTGATTCACCAAGAGCTCCTACCATGCTTTCATCGGGATGCTACACTGCTTCCTAACATAAATCTTTTTAATGAAGAGGATGATCTCAATCGTAGTGTACATCCCTTGCTTCTTCTTTCTTAGATTTCTTTTGAATCGGGTTCTTCCTTTTCTTCAAATGTTTGAGTTCTGGAAAACTATTGCCTTCAACTTGTCTTCTTCCATAGAATCCCTAGGTTGATGAGTGAGGTAATTTACTTATCCCATGATTTTGTTACCCTCATGATCATATGAGTTCTTGTTTCTTATACTTCGATGATGTCATATCGCATCAAATCTTAAGTAGTATCTAGGAGCCATAAATAAACTTATTATGTGGGAGACTAGTCTTAATGATCTCTTACTCCCTCTTTCCGTCCACTCCTTTTATCCTTTCCGGTGACATGAACTTTCTTGTACTGTTCATAATTCTTCTTTCAGCTTCTTTTGTGTCTCCAATGTTGTTCATGTGAGAGAACCTTAAGAGTTTTTTTCCATGGATTCAAAGGCAACCCTTATCTATGACTTCGATTATCTATGAGGTCCATGACTATGCAACAATCTTTGGTAATACAACCACCTTATGTATCTCCTTGCATATCAAAGTCATTTAACCAAAATTAAAATGAAAATGAAAGATACTTGGCAAGTGGAGAGGAGATCTTCACCTTGTTCTTCCTTGAATGATCTTCTTAGGTTGTTCTAGACTTGAGATCACATGTCATCCATTCGTATAGCTGAACTCTCAGACTATATTCTTCCAAGGCTGTGACCACCACTGGTAAGTTGAGGTCATGCCATTGAGTTCAACAATATATAAGAATTATCTTTATTGGAGGAAACACCGAATCATATATATAGAATTGAATCAGTACTGTAAGTGCATTTCACTGATCTGTATTCGCAAACCCTTGTTGTGGTAGTATTGAACGATCCATGCCGAATTATGATGGTGTCATAGTTCTATTACTGTGGTAGCACTAATGACCGGAGTCTTGTCTATTTAGTCATGCTGAGAATGTTACTTGTAATCTTTGTGATTTGCTCACTGATATCTTTATATCTCTAAAACTGTGCTATCCGAGTTATGCTTCTTTTTTCAAACTTATATAACATCGAGAATCTCAGATTGAGTCCGAACTGTGGGGATGTATGTATGTCAAGACTGTGTAATATTACCTCATATACATGCATGCCAAACTGAAGTATCAACGAACTTGTGATGTAGGTGACATGTTTCGTAATATTTTGCTATAATCACTGCAATGTAACCAAGCTGAGATTGTAACCTCCAAACTGAAGTGGATTTGTATCACTGATAGCCCTTTCTTGTAACCAAAGCTCTGATACCATGTTGAGAATTTGGAGGGCTTAAGGTTAATACAAATTCTCTTCTTGATAATTGCTTGTGAGCTTGCTTGTGTTGCTTATGTCTTCTCTTAGTTCATCTTTCATCAAGTAAATTATCAAAATGCACAGGACACAAATGTTAGGCAGGAGTAACACTTTTATTGTGGGAAGGTAAATCACAGATTTACCTTGCTTACTTTACACTTTAGAATTCATCATAACCGCAATCTTTCCAGAATTGACCGCAGTTTTTCCTTCTTATCAATTCGCATCCTTTTCTGTTCTAGAGCCCTTACTTGTATTCATATATACTTCTGTATTATACTCATTAAGAATTCTGCATTTGTCATTGCAGTATGACAGTAGTCCTTCTTGAGACATTCGCTTATACCAACGTTGTATTACATTAGAGAGATTTGCTTATACCAACATAGTATGATCGCAATCCTTCTATATTATACCAACGCTATATTACATTAGAGACATTCGTATTTTCTGTTCCCAAGACAGATCCGCATTTTTCTTCTTTTTCACTTATCTGTATACAGACCTTTATTTGTTGTAGTCTTAGAACTATCCGCAACTAGATGATCTCTATACTCTGTATAGGAATCCACACTTCTCTACTCTTACTTCTTCAGAGCTGTCCGAAATTCATTTTAGACCTCTCAGCCATCCAGTCTCTATGTGTACCGAAAAATTCTATCAAATGATTCGCAACTTTAAGTATATATATATATATATATATATATATATATATATATATGACTGATCCAACTATTGGGCCGACCATCCATCCACTAATAGAGCCGACTATATCACTGATATTTAGGCCGACTGGAAAGAGGTAAATCTAGCGATTAAGAGAGGTGTTCTTCACAGTTTATATATCTTGACTTCCATCGATGATTGAGAGTTGTTTGTGCGCTTGTCTTTCAGCTTGAATTCCATTCTTCTACAAGTACTTGGAGCATGAATTTCTAGATCTTTCATATATGACACTTATTACATAGTCAACATGAAGACTGACCAAGTTACACTATTCAACACTTATCAGTTCTGAAAATTACTGAATCAAACTCTCTTAAAGCCATAAAATTGAAATTTTCAAGTTTTAATATATTTTTGCTATTTCTGGAAGTATTTGGCAGCTATTTTGGGCAATTTTATCTTGCTGATCTGTCAATGTTTCACTGTTGAAATAAAAATATAAGATCTGAAATTTCTCTTAATCGAGCCCTAAAAATTGATATTTCTTCAAATTCAACAATTTTTACTATTTTTATTCATTTTGGGCATTGGTGCCAATATCGTTTGTTCGCTGATCTATGGTTTAAATTACTGCTGCAATTTATATTTCAGATTTGAAATCTTGCTGAAGAATATATCCTAAGTTTGACTATAGGAGAAAATTTAATTTTTGGATTTGCATTATTTTAAGAATATCATTTAATCCATAAATTGTTTGAAGAAGTGTTTGTTTAGCATTAAAATTTCATGGTGTTTATTGATGATTAATTATTGACATTTAAATGCTAATTATTTTCTTATGCTTCAACTGGGTTTGATGATTATTGGCATTTGAACTTTTGAACGTTTTCTATCGATTAAAATTGCCTAATGTGTAATTAAGTATTGTTTCATTTACTTGAATTATTGAATTGTTATTGAATATTTAAGTCTTAGGAAATTCTTCAAGTAAGTGTGATTGATATCTTATTATTGTAGATCTGTGACGAATTGTATAGCTTCTAATTGAGTAACTTTGGCATATTCATAATTGGCACTCTTGCTTAAGTACTTAGTGGTTAGATCAGTTATTTATAACCTAAGTGCTTTAGGCTTTTAACATCACCTTGCATCTTCGAAGCTTGTTTCATCTCGCCCATTCAAATCATTTTCCTTGCATTGCATAGCAGTAGTTTCTCATCAAATACTTGGTTGTAATTTCCTTAGTAGGATAGTTGACTCCATAAGTCACTGGTATCAGTCTTTCAAATTCAATCGAATCCTTTAATCTTTCTAGATCTTTCACAATTATTTGGTCGTTTAACTGTGTCTCCCGAACTGGTTGGTTCCCAACCAGTTCTCATTCATTCCATTTCAATAGGGTCTACTCCCCTTAGTCTACTATAAGGAGACAACTTAAATAGAGAGATTGGGGATTAGGGTGACAACCCCCGATCTGAGTCGTTGTCGCGGTGCCTAGACATTCTGTGCGACAACATTTTTTTGAGGTTGTTGTCGGGGATAGAGTTTTTTTGCCCTTGGTCTTAACGACATCTTCTAATCTTCTAATTTTTTTTCGCCATTCATTAACCCATCACATGGCATAGCATTTTCTGGCGTCATTTCATCTCTTCATCGTTTCATCATCATATGTTTCGTCATATCACTAATCCTTGCATCTTCTCTTACACCTAGACATTTCGGTTGGTTTCTTGTTTGGGTGGCGACTCCACTTATTCATCTATTTACTCCCAGACAAGAATCCCTCCCTGATGTCCATCTGCTTCTCTCAACTAATTTTTCAATTTTAGAATTAGATTCATGTTCAAGTGGCGACTCCAACTCTTTCATTTCTTACAAGAATTTTTGCTAAGAAGCTCACTTCTTGTGGATCTCTTGACTTTTCTTGAACAAGGATCTATTTCTCTAACATCCATTTGGTTATCCCTTTGAGCAAGACATCATGCACTTGTTTGCCCCTTGTAACTTTGCTAACATCCAAGGTTTTCCAAATGGCCTTCCTAACAATGGCATGTACCTGTTACCTTCTTTTCAAGGAAATGGCTCGCTCATTTGTTTGCTTTTGCTAGTTGGTGGAATAAATTTGCGGTTTTAAATAATGATTTCGACGATGTAAAGATGAAACTTTTTATTCTTACTTTTGAGCAAGATGCTATGGAATGGTTTACTGAAAAACCTAATAATTCATTCAATACTTTTGAATCAATTATAGTTGCCTTTAAGGATAAGTTTGGTGATAAAAAGGAAGATAGGCATCTGGTTAGAGATATTAGCATCATAGAGAAAAAAAGAAAATGAAACAGTGGAGGAATTTAATAAGAGGTTTAATGGTATTATTAAAGAATTACCCCAAGATTATAGACCTCCTACCAGGTTCCTTTTTGTTTGTTATATTGATGCCTTTGATGTTGATACTTCTTATGAGTTGAGACGAGCTAAAGTTAATGATTATATGGCCGCCTAGGTTTTAGCTGAGGAGATTGGAAAGGATAAGAAAGCATCTGGAATGTCCAAACTCTAGATTTTGATAGGTTTTCGACAAAATCTAAGGGAAAAGAAATTAAAGAATTTGATGAAGACCCGATGCATAAATTGATGCAAAAACTTGAAAGCATGGAACTTGATCAGGAAAAGTTAATATCTAATCATTCTAAACAAACAAGTGTCTTACAGGCTAAGTTGGTCCAAAAGAAGGATCTCAAGCACAAAATTGCCAACCTGGAAATAATAATGCTTTGCAGAAGAGAGACCCATCTAATGAGCAGAGACCGCCAAATCAACTTGAGTCTGCAAATCTTGTGGATGAAGCTCCGCCTTATTGTAGAACCTGTAATGCTCTTCATGAAGAGGTTACTTGCCATGTTGTTAAAAGAATTATAGATAGTAGAATGGCAGGGGAAAGCCATCAAATTAATGTTGTTGGTAAGGACTATCACTATCCCATCTCATCACAGGGAGGACACCTTTCCCATTAAGGAAAAATTAACTATTATTACAAAGGACATTAAGAAAGACCAAGCTTATGTGTCACCATTGACAGAGTATATTCAGAATAAGATTGGTCACACTCCAGGTTCTTCAGATATTTCGTATGAACATCTTCAAGATAAGGACAGGAAATCTATAGTGGTCTCATTGTTGACATCACAACCCACTAAGAAGAAGAGAAAAAAGCAGAAAAGAAGAAGTAAGTGGCTAGATGCGTCTGATTACCGAGAGCAGCTCGATATTCGGATAAGACAGAGTCCTACAATATGCAGGATCGGGCATGGCACATCTGGAAAGCAACCCACAGACTTGCTGAAAGCAGGCAAACGCTCAATATGCACTATATTGAACATATTTGATGCCACAAGGCATCCTTTGTATTCTATCCCTAACCTTACACTTTGTCCTTTCAACATTTCGTTTTGTAGTTAGAGTAGATTTACATTTCATGTTGGTAGAATAGTCAATAAATGAAGAGCTTCTATTTTCAAGTGCTTAACGTTATATGATGATATTTGAATGGATGCTACTTCTGTAATTTTCGCTTGGATGCAGATTCTGGATTCTCACATTCCTTCAATGAAGCAACGTGTCCCCAAGTAGAGCCAGATGTTGACCATACTGTGTCAATGACCCCATAACAATACACCCCCATTTTTTCAATGCGATTTATCATGTTCAAGGTGTTCATGCCATTTAGATTCCATCATCAGTCGCCAATTTTATAAACGATGTAAACCCATTCTGCATGTTTATGATGTAAATGATCTAAGTAATACCATCATGTATGTAACAACATAGGTAAGCCTAGTATTTTGGTGACAATCTCTATCATAGGAGGTTTTTTGTCTCTGATTCATTTGTGTTTCTCGACACGAGTGATCGGCAGAGTTTTCCCCTCCAGCCCCACCCCAAAGCTAGGGTGGATTTTGTTGTCAAGATACTATGTGAGTCCTAGTGTTTTCTATCAAGTTTTTCTAACTAATTTGAGAATAATCCTAACTAATTGGCTAGATTATTTTATTACAAATTACTTGGTCTACTAGATCATGTTTTGAGTCGCAGAATTGAGTAGCTATTTGAAGGTCTATTCCAAATGAGTTTTCTCTTTTTTATATGTCAAATTGTAATATCTTGCTTATAAGATATTTCAGTGCATGGTCCCTCATAGTTAGACACCATGGCTAAAGTATTAGAGGGTTGGAAAAAATTAATTAATCCCCTCATTAGTCAATTAATTAAATTTTCTAGCCAAATTAAATTAAAAATCCTAAGCCAGAAATTTAATTTAATTTTATGTCCTAGGTCAAATTAAATTCTTCAAAGGCAAAATTCGTGTCTCTAAAAAATAAAATTTTAAAGGTCGTGGGCCAAGGGAATATTGAAAATTTTGAGAAATTTTGGACTCTTGGGCTTTGGTAGTTGAGTCAAAGTCAATTTTGTTAGGTAATTAACTCAAAAATATTATTTTTGAGTTAATTAAAAATAAATTAATTAAAAATTTCAAAATTCCTCAAAAAATTATAATTTTGATGGACGAGATTAAAAGATAATCAAATCCTTTTTGATGGTCGAGATTACTTTGGCAGAGATCAAGCGAACTAGTCGTTTGAGATTTTAATCTATAAATTAGAGGTCTTTGTCCATCATTTGCATCCGATCTCTTGATTGTGTACTTGCTCTTGAAGCACTACTGTAATATTTTTTGAATAATACTAATGAAGTCTTTGGGGTTTTATTTTAATGGTGGTGTTCATTTTCAACATTTTATGGTAAACTTGTTCTTTATATTCTGTCAGTAATTATTTGAATGAATTGTTGATTAATAGCTCTTGTAGAGTAATTTATTGCACAGGTATGTTGCTTAGTTAACTGGATTTAGGGTAGGAATATTAATTGGATTGAGTTAGCAGCTATCTATAACTCTTGAAAGTTTTATTTTTATCTTATTTCTCTATTGATTTAACAGTTTAACTTTAAGTATGCAGATAATCTTTTGGATTTAGAATTGGGCGTTTGGGGAAGTCTTTGGCTGGACCAACTGACTCTCAAGCAAATAAGATTTGAAGAGCACTCCGGATCTAAGTCTCTAAGCTTATCTTAAGTTCTCTTCTTGCAGGGTTTTTCTAGAGCTTGTGCCTAAATAAAAAAAATTATCTTAATTTTTTTTAATTTAAAGTTAAATCTAGCTAGTAAAAGCCTTAGATCTTCATATCTGAGAGCAAAGTCAGACTTATGCTCCTCAGACCTGACAGATCTGCAACTCTTGTGCATAGATCTGTAAATATATTGTATAGATCTGTAATTTACATGCATAGATCTGAAGTTTTGTAACATATTGGTTTTTAGGATTTTCTATATTATTGTACATATTGGGTATTTGGTTTTTCTTTTTCACTTGTGTAGGAATAGATCTGAAAAATCAGCCAAGGAAATCTTCAGATCTGAACCAGATGTAGACCCTGGAGGGTAAGATCTGGGCTCAATATTTGTTTGCAAGAATAGATATGAAAAATCAACCAAGAAAATCTTTAAATCTGAGCCAGATCTAAACCCTTGAGGACGTATAGGCTTTTGCGGCTATTTTTACAGGATTTTGGTCTCGAAAATTCTAATTTTCAAGCGGCAACGTTATCCCAAAATTTCAAGAATTTTCAATGGTGGGATCTTCAAAGCCTTGGGCTAAGGGTTTGTTCTCTAAACCCTTATTTTCTGCAAATATTATTACAGCAAGCAAATCACAAATAATTAGGCCCTAGAAAACACATTTTATATGGTCAAAACTGTTTAGAATTGCAAAATCTTCATTTTCAGAATTTTTGGTCATTTGGGCATCTTTAATTTTGCCTAGATCTGACTATGAAGCTTGTTGGAAATTATTGCATAGCTATGAAAAATCGGATCTGAACATTTCTTATGATATCCTAAATAAGGTCCAAAAAATTTGAATTTTCAATTTTTCGGCAAAACTTACTATTTTTAGACATTGTGGAGATCATTTTCAGTATTTTCAGTTTGTTGATCTGTGATCAATTTATTGTTGTTATAAACTTATCAATTCTAAAAATTACTGAATCAAACTCTCTTAAAGCCTTAAAATTGAAATTTTCAAGTTCTAATATATTTTTGTTATTTCTGGAAGTATTTGGCAACTATTTTGGGCAGTTTTATCTTGTTAATCTATCACTGTTTCACTGTTGAAATAAAAATATCAGATTTGAAATTTCTCGTAATCAAGCCCTAAAAATTGACTTTTCTTCAAATTCAACAATTTTTACTATTTTTAGCCATTTTGGGCATTGGTGCCATTATCGTTTGTTCGTTGATCTATGGTTTAAGTTACTGCTGCAATTTATATTTCAGATTTGAAACCTTGCTGAAGAATATATCCTAAGTTTGACTATAGGAGAAAATTTAATTTTTGGATTTGCATTATTTTAAGAATATCATTTAATCCATAAATTGTTTGAAGAAGTGTTTGTTTAACATTAAAATTTCATGGTGTTTATTGATGATTAATTATTGACATTTAAATGCTAATTATTTTCTCATGCCTCAGTTGGGTTTGATGATTATTGGCATCTGAACTTTTGAACGTTTTCTATCGATTAAAATTGTCTAATGTGTAATCAAGTGTTGTTTCATTTACTTGAATTATTGAATCATTATTGAATATTTAAGTCTTGGGAAATTCTTCAAGTGTGATTGATATCTTATTATTGTGGATCTGTGACGAATTGTATAGCTTCTAATTGAGTAATTTTGACACCTTCATAATTGCCACTCTTGCTTAAGTACTTAGTGGTTAGATTAGATTATTTATAACCTAAGTGCTTTAGGCTTTTAACATCACCTTGCATCTTTGAAGCTTGTTTTATCTCGCCCATTCAAATCGTTTTCCTTGCATCGAATAGCAGCAGTTTCTCATCAAGTACTTGGTTGTAATTTCCTTAGCATGATAGTTGACTCCATAAGGCACTGGTCTCAGTCTTTCAAATTCAATCGAATCCTTTAATCTTGCTAGATCTTTCACAATTATTTGGTTGTTTAACTGTGTCTCCTGAACTGGTTGGTTCCCAACTAGTTCTCATTCATTCCATTTCAATAGGGTCTACCCCCCTTAGTCTGTTATAAGGAGACAACTTAAATAGAGAGATTGGGGATCAGGGTGACAGCCCCCAATCTGAGTCGTTGTCGCGGTGCCTAGACATTCTGTGCGACAACAATGAGCATTATGCTAGGAGGGTTTATGTGAGCTGCCACACCACCTCTCAAGGCACATACCTCATCCGAATATCTACAAGGTATGTCCTTTTAGGACTATTCTTATCTTGGATTCCCAAACCTAGGTCCTCAAAGAATATCAGTCCTCTTCAACTACTCTTATCTTGGATGCCCTACCTCATCCTCAAAGAGAATCTATCAATAACTTCTTTCCCTGGATTTCCACCATCCATAAGAAGTTCCTATCTAGATGCTTATCCAATCCTCTAGACTCCATTCTTTCTTTATGGCCTTCACTAAGACTTATGGATGTTAGTCCTAGTCTAGTGCTTGACCCATAAAGACAAAAATTATCCAACGAAGTTACTGGAAACCTAAGTTACCAGGATTCTGATACGGATACGGATCTGCTAGCTTTTTGAAAATCCAGGATCCGGATATGGCAAGGATATATCAAGTACAAAAACATTAAAATATATTATATTTTTTAAAATTAAAAAAAAACACTTTAGAGTTCAAAAATCAAATATTCCCTAAAACCATCAAACACTTTTAGAATTGAAACCATTAGATATATTATAAATATGAAGACTGAAACAATGAAATGATGCATCCTCCCTCATACAAAGTAACAAAAAGGATAATATCATAAATGATAATAGTAAATACATTTACATATCCTCAAATGGATCTACATTATTTTCTGCATATTGCAACTCTACATCATGAATAGATGATGGGGGTCCTAGAATGTAGGAAGTTGCATCAGTAGGCTGGACTGGTGGTGAAACAATATCCTCAAGTAGGTTGAGGTGAGTCATGGCATTCAGTGTCAAGTTCAAGTCATAGATCTCAGGCTCCACATCCCGCATCCTGCTCGAACTTTTTTTATACTCTGGTTCAACATGTGATAGAAGACGGAGGTTGGAATGAACATACACAAGATCCTCAGCCTTTGTCACTCCCAGCCTATTTCGGTTCACTGAATGGATGAAGCCTATGTACTCCAATTCCTCTTAGCTTATGAGGAACTAACAACCTGTGATAACAACCTGGTGGCTAGAGTGGAGAGATGGATGTTATCCCCACCATGAAAACCCCACCAAGTAATAGAATCAAGATGCTTTCGATCATCCATAGTTACTGGATCTAAAAAGCTACGAGTAGATTGTACAAATCCTCCAAATTCTTAGCGTACTTCCATTGCAACTCCCATATCTCTATAAATTTTCCTCAAATTTGTCGTGTATCCTTGTACCACTTCAGAATCCTTGTTTGGCGTTGTTCTACCAGGTAAAGACAAACTTTTGGAATGATAATATTTAGGGTGCAATTCATAGGCCAAAAGGTGTAATGGTTTGGCCATTTTGTTCCACATTTCTGTAACTATGTCTTTCACTTCATAATAAAATGTTTCAAAAGGGTCATTTTCACTTCTCCTAATAATTTCTCTTATCCTCTCCAACGCACTATCAATGCTTTCATAAACCCCCCCAAGCAAGGTGTATCTGTGTCAAATGTCCTAATCAAGGTCAAGATTGGTTTAGTGAACTGCAGAAGGTATTGGACCTTGTCCCACCATACATCATCAAGAATGATGACTTGATTTTTTTCCCTTTATCAAAAGCGTAAGTCATTCATGATTCCCAAATAGGGTCAATGACCATTGCTTGTAATGCTTGTCTCACCTCCAGAAGCCTCTTTATGACAAGAGTGTGGGAGGAAAAACAAGTTTCAGCAACTTACAAGTTTCAAAAAGTCAAATCTCAAATGAGAAATCATATATAGATTTGTAATTAAAATTAAGAATTTCCAATACAAATTTGAAATAATATTGATTAAAAAAAGAGTACCTTCAGTAGCTCCAACTTTGCAAAACCTTGATATATGGCTTGAGACATTGAATGATTGGTTATGAACATTTGGATTTCTTTCGCTACTACATATATTTTATTAATCCATTCAATCTCACCAATATTGGCAAGCATAAGGTTCAATGAATGTACTGCACATGGAGCCCAAAAGATGTGATCATATCGACCATCCACAATCAAACCTACAGCTTTACAAACCAGTGTGTTGTTTGTAATGACTTGGACAACATTATGTGGCCCCACACTTTCTATTACATGAATAAGAATTGTGGATATGAAAAATGAATCTTTCTCTATTCCACTGCAATCAACAGGCTTCAAAAACATTGCCCCTTGAAGGCATACTGCAACAATATTAATTAATGGACGGTTTCTTTGGTCTCTCCATGCATAAAAAATGATGGACACCCCTGTTTCTGCCCATGTAGCTTGTATTTCCTGTAGTTGTCTACCCACGAATTGTCTCTCTGATGCCAATAAAGTAGTGCGGACCTTTTCATATGCAAGGCTTTTGTACCCTTTTAGCGCTTCATTGATTTCCTTAATCATTTGTTGCCAATAAGGGGAACGCGCCAAATGGAATGCTAGCTCATTTGCATAGATGCAACGAGCCACATGTTCATGGGCTATGTCTCTACCCTGATTATTGAAAGTTGTTTCAAGAGGGCCTAGAGTGGGATTTTTATTAGTTGTGGCAGCAGACCTAGATGGCAATGGAGGCTTAGTTGTAGAGATTTGCATAGGGTGTTTTCCCTTAGCAAGCTTCCTATCAGCAGTTTCTTGCAAAGATGCATAGAATTTCATTTTTCCAAGAGTCAAACCTTGGCTAGGTTTTCCATTTGCATCTTTTGGCCCGGTGCATACTTGCACCCCTGTGTTTGTTTGACCAGTGAGATGAGCCTTCACTCTAGTATATGAACCATTTTTGATATCTTGGCATTCATTGCACTTCCATTTAAATGAACCACCTCTGGGATTTTTCCAATAATCTCCACATACTGCCATAGAAGAGATTTTGGCTCTGTTTTGATGATTTTCCCTTCACTTTGCTCAAGCTGTGATGGTTCCATAATGATAATGGTATATAGGTTACCTTACTACAATATATTATCAATACACAATTAAAAATTAAAATACACTTGTGAATAAATAAACCCCGATGTGATAAATAGAAACGAGAAATGCCAAACAAAATCAAGCAATATGAATATTACAATATACCTAGGCTATATGGATAAGGTTTATAAATTAAAATTATTAATAGGCCAGTGTATTCGTTATAACTTTTTTTTTTTCTAAATTATGCTAATTCTATTATAGAAACATACTGTTACAAAACTGCCTCAGTTCAGCTGTGGGAGCCTGAAAACTGGGCTTGATGTCCATGCTTTAACAGAGTGACGAACTGCCCAGTATGGGAAACCAATTCTTTTAGGAGAAGTTTCACCGCCCTTGAAAGGGAAACCGATGTATAGTCCATTACATACATCATAAGAAAACAAAAAAAGACTGCAGTAGCATGCAGCTTTTGCTGTTGTAGACAACTAAAAAAAAACAGTGTTTCTTGCAAAATAGTGGGACGTATGTACCATGCTGAACCAAGGCAAACCGGAGTGACTACTCGTGGGATGGAGAAGGCGGCTCCTCCACTATGCGACACCAGTACTTTTCCTCCGAATCTTCTGCAGCATCGTTCTGATCACCATCGTTGCCTGTGGTCTTTGCGTCCATCTGCATTGAGTGTTGACCCAGGTCGGGAGAAGCAATAGCACGAGGGGCAACCGGACATTTAGAAGAAAACGCAGCAGGGGCAGGGCGAGGACCAAGAGGTGAGGGGGGTGGTCTGGGCAAAGGAGGAGGACAGAGAGTTGACTCTTCTCGCAGGGTGACCGTAATATAAGCAGTGACGGTGGGGAATTTGTAGGAACAGTTAAAGCGGAGCTCCGCCCTCTACGAGGTTTGCCTCAAAATATGACTGCCTGAAGGACGGGGGGCAGGGGAAACGGGACTCAATGGAACAACAAAAGGATGCGATGAGTTATGATGAGCATGAGCAGAGCCAGAAGGGCTATCTTGGCCCCAGTGACAGCGGGTGTCCTCAAAGGAGGTCTCTTCGCCGGGACTGGATGAGGGACGCGAGCTCGCAGGCCGGCCACGAGTTGCACCTCGGCGGCACCTCATTCGGTGTCTTAGCCTAGGCATGGCGAGCGCAACAGCTTGAATTGGCCTGAGACAAGTAGAGCAAGCCGAGATTGGACCGAGCCCACAGTGAATTCCAAGAGGAACCTGCAAACTGGAGTTGGAATAACAGAAAGCACTGTGTGAAAAATGACAACCAGGCGTAGTTTCAATACAGCTGAGCAAAGAGTAGCGACGCCCTGTCTGTGTGCAGGCACTGGGCTTAGCACAAGCAACAGGACATGCGCTGCATGTAAAATGCAAAGAGCGGCAGGAAGAGCCAGAATGATCTGGTGAGCCCGAGACAGAAGCCATAATGAACCGACTGAGCAAGACGAGGAGGAGAGAGTGCCGGCGTTGGAGAGTTAATGCTCTGAAAGCTAGCGGATTAATGTCGAATTTAATGGAGCCGTTGGGGGCCATATGGCCATCCCATGCGAGTCTCCTTGGGATATGCCCAGGGATGGATGTCCCGTCATGCCAATCAGTCATCCGCATCAGGAGGTATTCGTTATAACTTATTAAGTTATATAATAATAAATATTATGATGCTACAGCAATTAGATGGTAAAATGAAAATCTAAAATCTAAAATTTTAGATGCCTAAACCTATATTCTTAAATGACCATATTCATATATATTTTTAATATATTATTAACCAAATAAATGAAAATATCTATGGAACTCCCATGTCCATAAGCCTAAGGTTATAATATATATTTATTATTAACCTTAGGCTTATGGACATGGGAGTTCTATATAGTATAGATATTTCCAATAATTATTTAATTTGGTTAACATGTTTGTAGTCACTGGCAGGATTTAAATTCCGGTGTGGCCTTTGAAGTTTGATGGTCTTATTTCTTCATAAATCAACACTTGACTGTTTGTGTCAATCCTACTGTCTACTTGTATGGGTTCTTTCTATGTGTGGCGGTAAGCAGTTATAGCCTTAGGTTAACGTCATGAAAGCTTAAGCGGAAAATCAAAACACCAAAAATGTTTCATAAATTATGGATGAATAAGTATTAAGCAACAGTAATCACACTTTGAAGTTTGCGTTACTATGCTGGAAAGTCTACCTTGGTCCACCGCTGAGCCGGTGCTAATGATGCTAAGCCACTGATGAATGATGATGCTATGTCGCTGATGAACGGTGATGTTAAGCCGCTGATGAACAGTGTTCACTGCCTCTAGAGTTTGTTCCACCGAGTTGATCAATTTTCACTGAATAATAACAGTCGGTGTTGCGGTGAAGAATAACGCCAAGTCGATGCCTGTAGTGAAGAATAAGTTGAATAGCACAAATAATAATCGTGTGGTGAAGAATAACGCTATGAATAACCTTTAACGAAAAGTTGAAACCTAAAATAGAAACCTAAAAGCTGCATTTGATTTTTAACATTGGAAGGTTCTGGCAAACTACGCGGGATCCGTTTCCGTTGCTAAGATCCGTTTCTGAAATTCAATGATTTGACTTCATGGCATATTTTTCCCATATTTCGGCGGATCCAGATGCGAATCAGATCTGCGGATCCAATCATCTTGCCCCTCCCCTTGCCGGATCTAGTAACTTAGCCAGAAACAATTCCCCAAACTCCCAAAAACGATGATCGACATTTCGGATACGGAAACGCATATGAAACGGACTGGAAATGACATGGAAACGTTTTCTCCACATTTCACTTTTTTGGAAAAGGCCAACATGAGAATTGAAACCTTTCAAAGGAGTTTTAAAAAAATTGATCAGTTTCCAGAAAATTTGGATACATTTCTAGAAAATATGGATAAGTGTCCAAGTTTCTAGTTTTCTAGGTGTCCAATGTTCTAGGCACTTTATTGCAAGAATATATTCTAGGTTTGTTTGTCCAGAGCATGTAAATGCAACTGAATTCTTTGCAGACCTTATGTCCACTGATTACAACTCATCTAAAAGTGAACATTTAAATTGAAAAAGGACTCGTAACATGATAGAGGTATTCTCCAACAAGTTTTCAACAATGCCATATCTAAAGGATGTAAACCTAGAATTTGGAATGGAAACTCATAAGGTATCTATGAAATCAAGAAGGAAAGTTGCTACCCACAAAGTTGGCTGCTAGAAGCAGTTCCTTTGCATTAGGTTAAATTTCTCAGCATTTCTTTGCTAGTATCATACTTCACAATACTTAATTGCTTAAATTGTGGCATCTTGATTATTGGTCATATGATCTTAGGTTGTGAATAAATAAATCCAACTTACTTCTTTCTATGAATTTCAGAGCATCTCCTGTTGTAGCTACTGGAATATAATGTGTAGACGTTGTTATTTACAATGATTAAATTTACATTATATTCAGTGTTACTAAACAATATTTTTATGTCATGACTCCTTTTGAGTCTAGACCAGTGCAACATACTATTTACAAAGTCAAATTCACTATGTTGCCTCTGTGTTAGTGTTGTCAAATTCATTAGAAAAATATATAATTTCATGAAGTATGATGTGACTCTGAAAAAAATCTCATATTCCTTTAAACTATGAGTGGGTATTGACATTTTAATCAAAGGTGCCAACTTGAATGTTATGATAGTCATTGGTGATGATGATGACAATGTTTATACTGAATTGACGATGATGATGATTTGTTTATGTTGAATTCATGATGATAATTATGTATTTTTAAATAAAGAATCTATATTCTAAAGACTAAAAGATGAATGATATATATGTGTGTGTGTCGTTTCCTTGCCTTATCGTATCCAGATTCTTTGAATTTTTTCCATATCTGTTTCAAACCCTATATTCATATCTGTTCCCGTATCCATTTCCATACAACTTAGCTATCTGATTTCACTCCCTCTCAATCAGGGAAGAGATATCCACCAAACCAAGCTTACCTCTCAGGTACTCAAGCTTCTTGTTTGGTAATGCTTTAGTTAGTATATCTGCTACCTGTTCATCTGTAGGTAGATAGTGCAGCTCTGCGACCCCATCTTGTACCAAGCTTCTGATGTAGTGGTACTTGTTGTTTATATGCTTCATCTTTGCATGAAACACCGAGTCTTCTGTCAATCTTATGCAACTCTGATTATCACAATGTATCCATGTAGGGCTAAGCATCGTTCAAACAAGTCTGATAGTAACTTCCTAAGCCAAACTGTTTCCCGACAGACCTCACTAGCAGCAACATATTTGTTGAAAAATGTAACTAGCTTCGGTCTTCATAATTGTACTTGTCAAAAGAAAATGACTTATTAAAGCATGAGTTTCATGCTTGGGTCAATGTTTTCTAGGTCAAAGTCCCCATTGAGGACTTCTAGGTTTTGTCTTGAGTCGTTAGAATCATTGTCATTATTATTAGACCCTTCTTGGGCTTTTGTATCATGTAAAAAGAATTATTTTTGAGTTAAAAAGGTAATTTGTCAAATCCACACCAAGTTGTCCCTGCCCTTGACAAGTTGGCCTTGATTAGGGTAATTCGACCTCACAAGAAGCCTATATATTGAGCAGATCGATTTCATTTAGAAAACATTATTAACAAGTTCGATCTCTAAGAAGCAATAGCTGCGAAAGAATGCAAAGTTGTTGGAGAAGAAGGAAAGAAGTTGGAAAGAAGAAAATCGAGTCTTTAGGCTACCTTTCTCTCACACATGCGAAGTTATTAGGTTGAAGCTGGGTCCAAAATTCTGTTTCTGTTGCAGGGTCGAAGTTTTGAAGTTGGGGGGCCAAAAATCTATTGTAGGGGCTGAAATTCTAATCTGAAGCTGCACCTTGAAGTGTTGACACTTGGAAGGCTAAGAAAAGGACATCTACAAGGGAGGGTTGACTTGGTGGTTGGTGGTCTTTGTTTAGGTCTAGAAGTTTGGAAGTGTCTCATCTTCATTTGAATCTACTCAAGGAAGAGTTCTTCATTGGCTTTTCCCCTTATAGGGGTTTTTCCCTAGCTATGCACCTACATCTTGTGTCTCTTGTTCTTGTGATTTCCTACAAATATAATTTGGTAATTGCTTGATGAAAGATAAACTAAATAGGAAGTAAAAGAAGCCAACTTAATTCACAAGTAATTATCAAGAAAGAGAAATCAAACCCTAAATCCTAGTAGCATTGATTTCTCAACAATATTCAATTTCAACACTACTCAAAGCAATCATATCCTGCTTTCTGCTCATCCATGAGACCATGGAAGATCCTAAGCTAAAATATCCACATGTTATGCTTTTTCCATCTGTCTCACTGCCACCCCAATCTGAATCTGAATATCCCACGAGTTGAACTTCATTACCTATGTATTGGAAGCAATGATATATAGTTCCACGTAAATACCTTAGGATATGCTTGGCTGCAATCTAATGATCATGCTTTGGCTCCATCTAAAACTGACTTAGGACATTTATTGCAAAACAAATGTCCGGTCTAGTATTTACTAGATACATCAAGGACCCAGTCAATTGTTTGTAGCAAGTAGAATCCATCGAACTAGATCCTGAACTCCTCAACTTATTTAAACTGGTAATCATAGGAGTCTTCATAGGCTTGCAATCCATCTTGCCATACTTTTGAAGCATCTTGATCACATACTTACCTTGACCAAGATATATCTCTCCCAACTTCTGCCATACCTCTAGTCCCAAATAATAGTGCATAATCCCAAGATCCTTTATATCGAATTATGTTGCTAACTACTTCTTGCATTCTTGAATCTGATGCTATATCCCTGTAACTAGTAAATCATCCACATACAAGAGTATCATAACCGGCTCATCTTGGACCACCCTGATATGTAGGTTAGGATTTGCAGTACTCTTGGCAAAACCAAGTTTCAATAAATATGCATCCATCCTTGCATACCGGGCCTTAGGTGCTTGCTTTAATCCATATAGACCCTTCTTTAACCTACAGACACGAGTCTCCCTTTGATTTATTTCAAATTCTTGCAGCTGCTCAATGTAAACCTCCTCATCAATGGTCCCATTTAGGAAAGTTGTCTTGACATCCAATTGATGGATCTTCCATCCCATAGTAGCAACTAACGAAACAAGAAATCTTATTGTTGTATAACTAGTTGTTGGAGAAAAGGTTTCCTCATAATTAATTCCTTCCTTTTGCGAGAAGCCTCTTGCTACAAACATTGCTTTGTATTTGTCTATGCTCCCATCTGCAGTGCGCTTTATCTTGTAGATCCACTTTGAAGTGACTGTAGATTCGTCACTTCACCCAGGGACAATCTCCCAGACATCATTCTTCATTATGGACTGGTATTCTTCCTGCATAGCATTCCTCCATTCTCGATGTTTAGCTGCATCTTCATAGGAGGAAGGTTCCACTTCAATAAGCCTTGTCATGTATGCAACATACCCAAAATACCTCTTTGGTCTTTTACTTTCCTTGGATGTCCCTAATGCTTTATGTCTTTCTGCCTCTTGAAGAGTAGCTTTCAACCAAATAGGTCTCTTCCGATTTTCTAGAACAATTACTTATTGTATAGGCTCACAAGGACCTTCAACATCTTCTTGAGCAAGTCCTCATTCTTGACCAACATTCTCCCTAGAGATATCCTCAAAGATAGGTATCTCTTCTTCGCCAGAGTCAACTGGAACATCCCTTAATTTCTTGTAAGCTATGCTCTCATCAAAGATGACATCCCTTCTTCCTTCAATTAAACGATCCCCCTTGATATAGATTCTATATGTTTTTGATGAAGCACTATATCCCACAAAGATTCCCTTTAGACTAGTTGGATCTAGCTTCTTCCTCTTGTCCTTGGGTATATGAATATACACAGGACACCCAAATATCTGACGATGATCCACACTTGGCTTTTTTCCTGTAAATGCTTCTTCTGGAGTCATGTTGTTAAGAATCCTGTAAGGACTTCAATTCTGTAAGTAGATAGTTGTCATGCATGTCTCTCCCCATAGGAATTGAGGGAGATCTTGATCATGTAGCATAGCCCTAACACATTATTCAATAGTATGGTTCTTCCTTTCTGCCATGCCATTCTGTTCAGGATTATAGGGAACAATGATTTCCCTCGTGATTCCTACTTCCTTGCAGAAAGCTATTAGCTCTTTGGAGGTGTATTCTCCACCATTGTCTGACCTTAGAATTTTGATCTTTCTCTCGGTTAGGTTTTCCACTTCATTCTTGAACTCCTGAAACTTCTTGAATACATCATCCTTGTTCTTGAGAAGGTACAACCAAGTCTTCCTTGAGTAATCATCAATGAAGGTTACATAATAGTATAATACTGATGCCCACCAAGAGACTTTACTGCCTTAGGTCCACATACATCCGAGTGTATGAGATCTAAAATTTCTTTAGATCTAGTGTCACTACTTGCAAAGGATTTCTTTACATTCATGCCTAAAGCACATCCTTTACAGATACCTTCATGATCTTCCTTTATTTCGAGGATGCCATTGACCATTTGACTCAGAGATGGAAATATCTTATAATGAAGGTGTCCCTACCTTCTATGTCATAGTTCTAAACGACTCACTTCTAGGTGAACTAGGGCTTGAGCTAGGGGTGTATAGAGTCTATACAATGTCTCCTCACAAATCCCAATCACCCTTGCTTCATTGATATTAGAGCCCTTACACCAAACCAAAACCTTGCCATTAACAAAAGCAACTCAGTCACCCTTATCCTCTAGACAAGAAATAGAAAGTAAGTTTTTCCTCAAACCTGGAACATATAAAATGTTGTTGAGGTGAATGCTTCCACCTGACTCAAGCTCCAATGATATAGATCTAATGCCTTTCACTAGATAGCTCTTGTTGTCTCCAAGTTCAATAGAGTGATGAGTTTCCCTTAGATAGGGTATGGATTTGATTGCATTCTCTCGTCATATGTCTGGAATCACCACTGTCAATAACCCATGCACTCTCAACCTTGAATGTGCCTGATAAAGAGGAGAATAAGCTTCCATCTAATACTTCCTTTGCGAGCTTGGAGATGATATTCAATAGATAATCTTTGATAGATACAAAGAGGTTTCCAAGAGCCTTTAAACCCTTGACATAGTGCCAACAAAGATATGATCTTCAGTCTCCTTCTTGCACTTTAGCTCTGATACAATGTTGGAAAATATGGGGCCTTGTAGACTAGAACTTATTTTCCTTATCATGATAATTACTTGTGATGTTATTTGGTTCTTTATTACTTCTTTAGATCTGTTCATCAAGAAATTACCAAAACAATGAAGATAATAGAGAGACGTAGTACACAAGATATAGGCTCCAAGCCAGGGCAAAACCTCTCCAAGGGGAAAACCCAGAAAATGCTTCACTTCTTCTTTAGATTCTGCTTACAAAAGAGACTTCCAAGACTCAAAGACCCAAGCCAATAAACCCTCCAAGCCCCAAGCCAGCCACCAGCAAGATCTTCCTTGAGACAACGTCCAACACTTCGATATTGTTACACATCTATTGCTACTTCGACCCTACAACAAAGTTTTAGCCATGCAATTTCAGCCCCCTACAACTACTACAAAATTCCGTCTTGCAACTGCTACAAAATTTCGTCCTCCTGCAACTGGCAGCTTCAAAAACCCTAGCGAGACAAGAGAAAATCCTCCTTAACAAAATTTCGACTTATGCTCTTCTTCTTCGTCCTCCCAACTACTCTTCTTCTCCTTCGCTATTGTAGATCAAACTTGCTTGAGAGATGTGTTCAAATGAGGTTGAGCTCCCTTGTATTTATAGCTTTTCTTGGGGGTCGAATACCCCTCCTTTAGACCGACTTGATCTTGCTCTTGGGTCGAGTTGGACTTGGGCTTATCCATGGTTTTTTCTCGATAGAATACATATTTTTCTTCATTACAATGAATCCAAATGGGCCTATGGCACATGACCAATATTATTCTTTATCCTAAAAATACCTACAAGACCTAAAAGCACGAAGAACATTCTTTTGAATCAAATTGAGTATGAAACCCATACTTCAAAAATTAAATATAATTTCCTTTTCTTTCTCTTTTATTTCTTTATAAAGAATATACAATGTCATGATTACAATGAAGACCAAACCTAGTTACAATTTTCAATACTTAGACATTGATAAGGATTTAATCATGGTCATTGGGGATCTAACAAGAGATTATAAGAGCAGGTCGATGGGAATGAAGAAGACACACTTGAGCACAATTGTGAAACACAGAGAGGGAGAGTTCCTTGGCAGATTGAGATATCTAGTTGCATAGTTTGAGCTAGAAGGAAAGCAAAATCAAGAGGGCACAGAAGCAGTGATTTCCGGTGGAGTTCCAGTGTCGAAGAGTCAGTAGCAAGAGGACCGCATTATTTCCACAGAGAGGTTGCGTAGAGGCAACACAAAAGCTTTAGAGGGAAGATCGATTATGCTGAAGAGGAGGTCGATTTAGGTGCTACTGGCTAGGAAAATTTCCAAGAGGCGAATTGAGTCATCTCTAGAGGCACAGTTAGGTAGAACCACAGTTTCCGAGCAACTCTACAACATAGTATTCAAAATCGGTCGGTTTGAACCGTAAACTGGTCAAATCGGCTAGTGTTGAGGATTTGTATAGTTGGTGTAGCATCGGGTGTGCTTTAGCCCTGAAATTTTGTGGAGGGGCTAGGACACACTTGAACTCCAAAACCTAGAAAGTGTTTTCATAAATTTCAGTTGGTGTTCAAGTAATTCAAATAATTAATTATTTTAATGGATTTCCTAAGTCTAAACTTAGGAAAATTAAATAATTGAAGTGAATTAATTAACACATGAGCTGAAATGTTCTAAAAGGCACGGATCAAGCAGACTTTTAATCTCAGTCGTTGATGAGTGTTTTAATCTCGACCGTTGAAGGGTTCGACGAAAAAGTATAAGAGAAAGGCTTGAGGGTCAATTGGAGACAGACACACAGTTGCAGAGCTGAGAAATATATATGGAATTCTAGGGCAGGGTTTTCTAAGAATTTCTGGAGGAATTTTCTACAGCGAGGGGTAGTATTGGCTAAGGGGATGATCTGATCCCAGAGCCAAGAGTTATTAAGAGGCAGCGGAGCAGCAACAAGGACAGCGCAGAGAAGCAGAGCAAAATCTATGCAAGTGCTGCGCAGCTGCTATGCAGGTGCAACGCAGGACAATGCAGAGGCTCCAGAGGGCTTCAAAAATTACGCAAAGGGTCTCCAAGGCCAGCGTAAGGCCTATGTCACCCTCTCAGGGGTTACACAGTCCTTCTCTAGGCAGCGCAGTGGCATTCTGAGGCTAGCAGGGCTAACGCTGGGGCTTCAAGGGCAGCACTAGGGTTTCTAGGGCTAGATCCGGGCTAAGTCTTGTAAATCTCATTTGAGGGTGTGGATCAGTCAGATATTTGGTTCTAGATCTACAGGTTAGCTGCAGAATTGACTTCTTTTATTCTCTGTCGGGATTTCTAGATTTGGAACCCAGATTTACCATACTCAGAATCTATTGTACTAAAATTTTCCAGATTATTGTACTCAAATTTTCCTACTGCATAATAAATAAGCTCTCATCTACTGCACCGGTCTTCCCTTCGAGGTTTTTTAGGGGACTACTATCCAAAAATATTGGTGTCATTTTTATTGTGTGCACATCTGTTTTCTCAGTTCCAATTTAATTTTCGCATCGTAATTTTATTGTGAAGAATTGCAGTGTGATTTATTCGTTGTTTTCCATAGCAAATAAACTGATAAATTAATTAGTTAGAAGAATAAATTTCTAGCTACTGTAATTTCAAGGAAATTTTCACATGGTAACAAATCATTAAAGATCAGATCATAGGCTTAGTAGTGAGAGGGAGAAATTTTGCAGTTTCAGAGGAAGTTTCTAGCAAAATTTCTCAGATCTACACATGCCACCTGGAAGTGCGAATTTGCAAAGGCAGGGGGTTCTATATCCAGATCCAGGAAGGAGGAAAATTCGATCAACCTCAAGAGCATAAATTTGCAGGTTATGGATTTTCCGGATAGAAGATTTCAGTGAGCAGATTAGCCAGGTCGATCTGGGCACAATTGATTTGCAGCAGCGAATCAACGCTAGGTGGAAGAAAAAACCACATAGAGGAATTTCTAAAATTTCTCATAGGGTTTCTAGATACAGTTTTCAAGAGGAGAAGCAATGTTGTAGTTTGGCCAGTTAGCCAATGCAAGCTTCAGGAGCAACAGATCATGTGCCAAATTCTGGAGAAGGACTTCCAGATGGTTGAGCAAGTTTCCTAGTTGAGTTAGTAGGCAGTGTGAGGACCGAAGGGCATCCGGAGGCAGACAGTAGCAGATTTGCACATTCTAGAAGGGAGTGCGAGTAGCAGAGAGAGAGGCTGAGCGGGAAAGGGAGGATATTCCTGTTTATTTCCCAATCTTTTTTGTTTTCGTAGGGATGGCTGCAACAATTCTCAGAGATCAGGATAGACTTGATGGTGCCTCGAACTTTGGTATCTAGAAGTCTAGGATGCTATTCCTATTAGACAAGCATGGCTTGAAAGAGTTCGTGACAACAACCATAAATGTACCGACAACCCCTATCTAGTTCCACGAGTATAGGAAGGATATGGCCAAAGCCAAGAGGATGCCCTTGGAAGGAGTCCGAGATCATATTGTTCCACACATTGCAGAGAGAAACAACAAAGGACATGTGGGTGTCGTTGTAAAGTTATATCAAGATACATCTGAGAACAATAAAATGGTTTTCAAGGAGAAGCTGAGCAACCACAAAGATGATGAAGGGTGAAAGGGTAACAGTTAACTCCTTATCTCACCAGAATTCAAGATGTTCAAGATGAGCCAACAACTATAAGAGAGAAACCAAAGGACAGTGAACTTGTGTGAATAGCACTAAATGGGTTTACCAAAGAGTGGGCCATGTTCCTTCAGGGAATTACTAACGAGAGAAAATGCCTGATTGGGAATGCCTGTGGACCAATTTCACAAAAGAGGAGCTTAGGTTCAGTCCTGTCCAGGGCACTACCAACAACAGTAGCAAAGGACCAAAAGGTTGAGAAGGAGGAGGAGAATGTAGCCCTTGAAGGAAAGGCGAAGAAAGGTCCCAGTCAAGGACAAGGCTCAAAGGGAGGAGAGAAGAAGAAGAAGGATCTGTCAAAGATGAAATGCTTCATGGGTGGTGAGTTTGGTCACTATACCACCCAGCGTCCCAATAAGAAGGGCAAGAAGGGGGAGCAACAAATCTTAGCTTCAACAAACATAGATGAGTTTGCATTAATAATAGCTATACCTCAGGATGGAGGAGCATGAGGCTTCAAAGGTGCAAGACTAGGCAGAGTCCAAGGAGGAATGAATCAGACTAGTGTTTCCTCATGGATCATCACCCTTGCTACAGGGGCCCACAGTTTTCAGTAGCAATAGGATCAGTGTCAGTAGGCGCAGTCAGGTCTTGAGAGACAGTTGCAGAGACTAGTTATAGTCAGTTATTTGAGGGGTGCAGAGACAGTTAGGCACAGATAGTTACTCAGTAGACAATGCAGATACTAGTTGCAATCAGAAACTCAAGAGACAGTTGTAGAGCTAGTACAAAGACATAGTGGATCCATAGATTGGTTCTTAGTTGCAGTAGTTGTAGCAACAACAACATGAAAACAGATGTAGCGCAAGTAGTGTTGGTAGCAGCGTAGGGAGGCACAGAGCTGTGTTAGCAGCAGTCAAGATACATGATGGTTCAACTACAGGGTTAGCATACAAATCAGAGTATGCACAGTGTCTTGGTGGACAGTGAAGGGAAGATGTTATGGGAGAGAACGCCTTCCTTGCTAAGCGAGAGTGCTAGTTTTTGTAGCATTGGACAAGTGTTCTAGTCTCTATTTGTGTCTAAGAGACTAAGGAACACAAGATCTTCAAACCCCAGAAAAGGTTTCACAAGATAAGCGTGTGAAACGCCTTAATTAAATTAATTAGCCATCATTTAAATTTTTCCTAAGCCTAACTTAGAAAAACTGGTTAATTAATAGTAATTAATTAAGGAAAGTTGAGAAAGCTCTAGAAACTCACACGAATTGAGTTTGAGATGATCGTTGATAAGAATTTAATCATGGTAATTGGTGATCCGACGAGAGACTATAAGAGTAGGTTGATGGGGATGACGAAGACACACTTTAGCACAATTGTGAGACACAGAGAGAGCGATTTCCTTGGTAGATTGAGCTATCCAGTTGCAAAGATCGAGCCAAAAGGAAAATAGAAGCAAGGGGGAGAAAAAGCAGTGATTTCCGGTGGAGTTCCAGTGTTGGAGAGTGTTGAGATTTTGGGGTAGCATCGAGTGTGCTCTAGCTTCGAAACTTTGTGGAGGGGCTAAGACACACGAGATCTCCAAGACCTAGAAAGCGTTTGGAGAAATTTCATCCGGTGTACGAGTTATTCAAATAATTAATTTTTTTAATGGGGAACCTAGTCTAACTTAGGGAAATTAAAAAATTAAAGTGAATTAAATTACACACGTGATGAAATTTTCTAAGTGACGTGGATCAAGCTTTCTTTTAATCTCAGTCATTGATAAGAGATTAGATCACGACCATTGGTTTGCCAACGAGAAAAGTATAAGAGAAGGGCTTGGGGTCAGTTGGAGAATAGACACACATTGCAGAGCACTGAAGCTAAGTCGAATTTATGGGGCAGGGTTTGCTGAGGAATTCGAAGTGAGTTTGTAGTGCAGTGAGGGGCAAAGATCGACAAGGGATAATCTAATCCGAGGCAGAGAATACAGCAGCAGAGAGGCAGTATTGTACCAAGGCAATGCAGAGACCAGCCAGAGAGACACAGTCAAGCCACACAGAGAGGCAGTATTGTACCAGGGCAATGCAGAGACCAGCCAGAGAGACATAGTCCAGCCACGCAGAGAGGGACGCAGGCCCATCTGGGTGACATAGAGGCAACACAAAGCCTTCCAAAGTGACGCAGGCACAGTCTGCGCTGCGATGGGCCAGAGGGTTGACGCAGATGCTAAAGAAGGCTACGCTGAGGTTTCCGGTGGGCCAAAAAGGGCTTGAATTCGTAATTCCCCAGAGAGGGTTGGATCAGCCATATTTTCTGTCTCCGAGTGAAAGGTACAACTACCGTGTAATTTCTCTATAAGGAAAACTGTTTCTGGTGCCTATATAACTGTATTCAAATTCTGCATAATAATAAAACCCTCTAGAGTTGTTGCACCGGTTTTCTCGCATTGGGTTTCTCCGATGACATTTGTCCGAAAAATCTGTGTAATTTTGTCACATGTGCGTGTTGTTTAGTAAATGATATGTAGATGTGTAGACTGCAGTTTGTATTTGCTTTAGTGTTTTTCTGAATATTCAGATTAATAACTTGTTAATTAATCAAACAAGTAAGTGAAGTAGATCAAGACACTGCAGTAGGGTTTCTGTTTTGAAACTTTCACAAAGAGTCAGCAACGAGGGCTACATTATTTCCTCAGAGAGGCTGTGCAGGGATAGAGCAAAAGCTTTAGAGAGCAGATCGATTCAGCTGAAGAGGTCGATTCATGTGCTAGTGGCTGGGAAAATTTCCAGGAGGCCAAGCGAATCATCTCCAGAGGTAGGGTCAGGCAGAATAACAGTTTTCGGGCAGCTCTACAGGCAGTGCAAGCAGGGCTTGCACTAGGCTTGCGCAGAGATTGACCCAAGGGATTTTGAGTGGCCCAAACTGAGCGAGATCAGTTGTTGGGTGAGGCAAATTGTCTCACAAATAATTTTCCCAAATTATTTTGCTACAGGATTGCCAATTTGGGCATCCAAATTATTGTACACAGATTTTGCTGCTGCATAACAAATTAAACCCCCATCTGTTGCACTGGTTTTCCCAGGGACTATTGTCCAAAAATATTGGTGTCATTTTTATTGTGTATGTGCATCTATTTTCTCAGTTCCAGTTTATTTTCCGCAACATAATTTTATTCTGAAGAACTGCAGTGTGATTTATTCGTTGTTTTCCAGAGCAAATAAACTGCATAATTAATCAGTTAGAAGAATAAATTTCCACTTGTTGCAATTTCAAGGAAATTTTTATATTCTACCAGAGCACTGAAGATCAAATCGGAGGCTCAATAGTGAGAGCGAGAAATTTTGTAGTTTCAAAGGGAGTTCTGAGCAGAATTTCTTAGATCTTCGCAAGCCACCAAGAAGTGCGAATTTCAGAGCCTGAGGGTTCAATTTCCAGTTCCAAACAGGAGGAAAATTCAATCATCTTCAGGAGCAAAAATTTGCAGGTTTTGGATTTGTGGGGTAGAGGATTCCAATGAGTATATTAGTCAATTCAATCTAAGTGCAATTGATTTGCAACAACAAATCAACATTGGGTGGAAGAGAAAAGCACACAGAGAAATTTCCATAATTTGTTAGAAGGTTTCCAAATCCAATTTCCAGGAGGAGATTTGATATTCCCAGTTGCAGTGAGTCGTAGCCATTTTTCCAGTCAGCCAGTGCGAGCTTCAGGAGAAACAGATCGTGTGCCATATACCAGAGAGGGACTTACGAATGGTTGAGCGATTTGCCCAGTTGAGGTAGTAGGCAGTGTGAGGACCAGAAAAGGACATCTGGAGGCAGATCAATGCAGATCTGTGCATTCCAAAAGGGAGTGCAAGTAGCAGAGAGAGATTCAAGTCGAGCGGGAAAGGGAGTAGATTCCTGTTTATTTTCCAGTTTTTCAGTTTTCGCAGGGATGGTTGTAGCAGGTCTCAAAGATCAAGATAGACTTGACGAAGCCTCGAACTTTGGTATCTAGAAGGCTAGGATGATATTCCTGTTGGACGAGCATGGCCTAAAAGAGTTCATGACAACAACTATAGTTGTACTGGAAGACCTTATCCAGTTCCACGAGTATAGGAAGGATATCGCCTAAGCCAAGAGGATGGTCTTGGATGGAGTCCGATATCATATTGTTCCCCACATTGCAGAGAAAGAAACAGAAAAGGACATGTGGGATGCCATTCTAAAGTTATATAAGGATCCATCTGAGAACAGGAAAGTGGTTCTCAAGGAGAAGTTGAGGACCACAAAGATGATGAAGGGTGAAGGGATAACTCCGTATCTCACCAGAATTCGAGATGTCTGGGATGAACTAACAGTTGTAAGGAAGAAACCACTGGACAGTGAACTTGTGCGAATAATACTAAATGGGTTTACCAAAGAGTGGGCCACGTTCTTTCTATGAATTACTAGACGAGACAAAATGCCTGATTGGGAACGCCTATGGAGCGATTTCACAAAAGAGGAGATATGGCTTAGTCTTATCCAGGGCACTACCAGCAACAATAGCAAAGGACCAAGGGTTGAGAAGGAGGAGGATAATGTATTCCTTGCTAGATAAAGGAAAGGCGAAGAAAGGTCCTGGTTAGGGACAAGGCTCAAAGGGAGGAGAGAAGAAGAAGAAATATTTGTCAAAGATCAAATGCTTCAAGTGTGGTGAGTTTGGTCACTACAACAACTAGTATCCCTAGAAGAAGAAGGACAAGAAGGGGGAGCAAGAGACCGGTGTGGTGAGTTTGGTCACTACAACACCTAGTATCCCAAGAAGAAGGACACAAAGGGGGAGCAACAAATCGCAGCTTTGACAGACATAGATAAGTTAACCTCAAGGATGGAGGAGGAGTTTGCATTGATAGCAACTATACCTCCAAATGGAGGAGGAGCGTGACTCGTGAGGCTTTAAAGGTGCAAGATTGGGTAGGGTCCAAGGAGGAATGGATCAAACAAGTGTTTCCTCATGGATCATTACCCTTGCTACAGGGACCCACGGTTTTCAGTAGCAGCAGGATCAGTGTCAGTAGGCACAATTAGATCTTGAGAGATAGTTGTAGAGACTATCTATAATCAGTTATTTGAGGGGCGTAGAGACAACTTGGTGCAGACAGGTACTCAGTAGACAATGAATATACTAGGTACAGTCAAAGACTCAGGAGACGGTTGCAGAGCCAGTACAAAGACACAATGGTTCCATAGATTGGTTCTTAGTTGCAGTAGTTGTAGCAACAACAACAACATGATATCAGATGTAGCGCAAGCAGTGTTGGTAGCAATGCAGGGAGTCACAAGGCAGTGTCAGCAACAATACAGATACAAGATAGTTTAGCTACAAGGTTAGTAGATGAATCAGAGAATGCGCAGTAGCTTGGTGGATAGTGACAGGTTGTTACAGATGTTTGACATCAGCAACATGAGGGAAGATGTTATGGGAGAGTACACCTTCCTCGCTAAGAGGGAGTGTTAGCTTTTGTAGCATCAAACAATTGTTGTAGTCTCTATTTGTGTCTAAGAAACTAAGGAGGATGAGATCTTCAAAACCCAGAAAAGGTTTTGCGAGATAAGTTTGTGAAACGTCGTAATTAAATTAATTAGCCATCATTTAAACTTTTCCTAAGTCTTACTTAGGAAAAGTTGGTTAATTAATAGTAATTAATTAAGGAAAGTTGACAAAGGTCTAGAAACTCACACGGATCAAGTTTGAGATAATCTTAGATGTTGATAACGATTTAATCATGGTCGTTGGTGATCCAATGAGAGATTATAAGTGTAGGTCGATGGGGATGAAGAAGACACACTTGAGCACAGTTCTAAGACATATAGAGAGTGAGTTCCCCAGCATATCGAGCTATCCAGTTGCGGAGTTTGAGCCAAAAGGAAAAGCAGAAGTAGTGATCTCCAGTGGAGTTCCAGTGTCGAAGAGTCAATAGCAAAAGGGTCGCATTATTTCCTTAGAGAGGCTGCATAGTGGCAACACAGATCCTTCAAAGGGAAAAACGATTCAGCTTAAGAGGAGGTTGATTCAAGTGCTAGTGGCTGGGAGAATTTCCAAGAGGCCAAGCGAGTCATATTCAAAGGCATAGTTTATTAGAACGACACTTCATGAGCAACTCTACAGGTAGTGCATGCAGGACCTGAGCTAGGCTTGCACAGGGGCTTTCAAGTGGCCCAGACAAAGCCAAATTTGGAGTGAGATCAGTTGTTGGGTGAGACAAATTGTCTCACAAATATTTTGGCCAGATTATTTTGTTGCAGGATTGCCAGTTTTGGCATCCAGATTATTCTACTCAGATTTTGTTGTTGCATAATAAAATAAACGCTCATCTGCTGCATCGATTTTCCCTTTGGGGTTTTTTTAAGGACTATAATCCAAAAATATTGGTGTGATTTATTTTGTGTGTGCATCTATTTTCTCAGTTCCAGTTTATTTTCCGCAACGTAATTTTATGGTGAAGAATTGCACTGTGATTTATTTTTTGTTTTCCGTAGCAAATAAACTACATAATTAATAAATTGGAAGAATAAATTTCCAGTTGTTGCAATTTCAAGGAAATTTTCACACAATGATTAGCAAGGGTGCAGTTGAAGCAAAGGGAGACACCAGCAACAAGTGTTTCAGTAGGAAGAATTAAGGAGTGATTACCAAAGAAATTATGCACGAGATTCCAACATTCCAAGTGAAGGGAATAGAGGTTGAATTATTCTACAGAGAGGTCGCACTAGCTAGTGCGAGTTAGCCAATGCGCATTACTGGGAAGTTGTTTGATTTCCAGTTTCTAGAGACTGGCCGAGATGAAGAGCGAATAGCTTAATGGAGTTGCAGACAGAATAAGGGGTTGCAGGAACCGTTTTCTTGATGCAGTGTAAATTCTAGGAAGTGTGCACTTCTAGATTGTGCAAGTGCAAATTGTAGGTAGGAGTGCAAGTTGCACACAGGATGCCGATTTGATTTGCAGAGGAGATTGTGTTTCCAGATTATTTTTCCAGTGGAGAAATTTACCGGAGCTTTGCTAGTGTCAAGCAAGCAGTGGACGCAATTTTTAATTTGCTGAAGAAATAATAATAAAATCTTTATTTGTTGAACTGGTTTTCCCCACATTAGGGTTTTTCCAGGGACTATTGTCCAAAAATACCAGTGTAAATTTTTTTATGTCTGCATTATTTTCTCAATTCCTGTATTTTATTTGTGAAGATTGCAGTAGTGAATTAATTGTTATTTGTTGTAATAACTTCTAAAGACAAATAAACTGCATAAGTTAGAAGATTAATTTCTAGTTGTTGCAATTAAGGAAATTTCACAGAGCATAATAATATGAATAAAGTGGTGATCGAAATGATTGGTCGATCTTGACTGTATTCTTGTCCCTTCACTTCATTTGGGAGCTTATTCTTTCACCCTAGTCTAGTGGGACCTCCTCTAGGCCCTAGGGTTATAGAAAGGACACTACTCGGGACACACTGCTTGAAGTAGCATGCCCATGATATTCCATATCCATTCTCCAACATTGTGGTCATTGGTCATGGGGATTGGCACCTTCTCATTCTCATCCTTATGTCTTGGCTGGAAAAAATTTCCCTAGAGGTTGATGCAACTAAAAGAAAGATAAGGCAAAGAAATTAGTAATGAAAGAAAAGAATAAAATGCATAATATGGTTGGGACAAAAATTAGCTTGTGGGAAAAAGCCTAGCATGAGCTCTACCACCCTCATTAGCCATCATCTGGTTCCTAGAGCACTTAATGCTCCAACCCTAATGAATGATAAACTTCCTCAACATTAAGGGGTAACAAATGCTAAATATCTCAAATGCAAGCCTAGGTTCTTGAGCTATGCACCTATATTGAAGCATTATCATAAAGAAGTAAAAGGCACACCAAAAGCAAGCCAAGCAAAGGGTTAACTCATGCCTCCACGATTGCTCCCTCACATATATACACTTAGGATGTTGGACCACCATTAGTTGGTCACTACGCTATGGCACCATGCACCTATGGATTGATGGGTTAGCCTAGGTCCTGTCACTTCCCCTTGGGGATTGGAAACACGTAATAGGGTTATCTTGCTAGCCATACCTAACATAAGAGAGGGAACACTTATATGAGACTTGGTCTAGTTAAATATTTGAAGGTGATCTTTGTGTGAAGTATTGGTTGTGCCCCTAACATTAAGTATGGTCCACTATGATGCATCCATGATTTTTATTACCTAATGATTGTTGATATAAACTCGATCTCAAGTGATTCACATCACAACAACAAAGGCTTCTTGAGGTGATTTCCCCGCCTCCTCAGTAGAGCAGCAAAGGTCGTGTTATCTAGTGTAGAGAGATGGTTTTTTATGATGTAGCATTGCTTACCCAAAGGAAAGTGCTAGATTATTTGATGACTTCACTTGACGCTTGAACCCCAACGGGCACCAGATACCAAAACAATAAGCCCATGAAGCTTGGTGTTGGAGATATTGATGATGTGCCTAGTGGACCCAAGATGCCCCCAAGTTGGCCTTGACACTATTGATGGGCATCACTTGTTCCAGAGCCTAGATGATGATGGTCAATGTTGAGATGACAAGGGCCTGTACATCACCTTGAAGCTCCAATGCTTGAGTTTTCTAGTGCCAAAGTACCCCTTTTCCTCCTTTGAGGGTGATGTAGGGCACCTTGGACATGACGTGTTGGGATAGGGTGACTTTTGATGGCTTACACATGGTCTTTGAGAAATATCTTGGTGTATGGAGCACTCATTAGCCCTTATCTCACTTTTTGGTGGCTTATTGTGCTCATTTGGAGATTGACATCATGATTTTGGAGCATTTTCTCCCACACGTGTGGGATTTTATGGCATACTTGTTATGTTTTTGAGCTATGAGGTTGGATTGTAACCTCTTTCTTGTGGAACACTTAACGTGAACTTATCAATAGTGCTTTTTAGTTGTTTTATTTGTAAATTGAGTGAGAGAAGGCTCATATAAATAGTCTCCCCCACATTTCTCTTTTCATCATCACACACATGTAATTTGGCCTCTTCTAAAGAAAGTGCATATTTATCTCCTTCTCGCTACTTGGGCATAATGTGATTCTTTCTAGACGCGACTTGCTATTGAAAGGGAGTTTTGCTTGGAGACATTATTTTGGGATTGAAACAAGTGCTCTCGTGCAAGATTTTTTCAAGTTTGTTGTACATCATTGATATTTTGCATGCTTTCATGTTTAAAATAGGGTTTCTCTTGTTCCATGACTAAATGGTTATCATTGTTGTGTTGGAAATACTGAGAGGGGGGTGAATCAATATTTCTTTTCAATTGTTAATTTTACCAGTTAGATCACTTATATTTAGAACACAAAATGAACAATGATGGAATAGATACTTTTATTAATTTCTTATTTGCAACAATTAAAGTACAATAATGATATAGGGCTCCAACCCTAGATGAAGACTCCAATCTTCCAGGCTCCAACCTGTATTGTGCCAAGCACCAACTTGGTCTTTCCAAAGCTCCAACCTTGTCAATTTGAGGCACCAACCTCTAGGGCTCCAACCCTATCTTTGGTATAGGCTCTGACCTGGTTTCTTGAGGACTCCAATCCTCTAGGGCTCCAACCCTATCTTCCAAGGCACCGACCTTGTCTCTATGAGGTTCCAACCTCTTGGGCTCCAACCCTCAACTTCAGTTCGTCAATATATGTTTGGTTATTCTTCTCGGCTCTCAAAGTCTTCTTCAACGAGCCCTGTCACACTTAGTCTCCACGTCACATAATCAATGACAACCTTTTCTTCGTATGAGGGTGTCACCACTGCCCTTCATCATACCCAAACAATTTCTCCAAGTTATTTCATGATGACATCAACAATGTATCATGATCCTCAATAATATCTCCAAGTTCAGTTTCGAAGTGTCTTCACAAGAACTCTCAAAGGTGAACTTACTAATGCTTCTACTTGTCTTCAATTATGATTTACAAGTTTAGTTTCAAAGTGTCTTCACAAGAAGTCTCCAAGGTCAGCTTACTGATGCTTCTACTTGTCTTCAATTATGATTTACAGATAAGTTTCTTCAAATGTTTCTTCAAGTCCAAGTAAGTATCTCCTTAGGTCTTCAAAACTGGTTTCACAGGTTTCCAACAAATCAACATAGGTCTGAGTATGAAAATCGACTTTAGGCTCGAAAACACTGTACAATTTCCAGCCTAAATTTCCACAGGTCCAAGTTGTCTATAACAAGCTTCAAATGTTTTACTGTGTGACTTCAACGGGACTGTGCTAACAATTTTCAACAAGTCTGCAATGACTGATTTACCCAGATCAAGTATAGAAGAATTTCTTCACAATTCCACAAGAGTGCTTTCAAAAATCTGATGTGAATTCACACCAGGTCAGAACTGCAAGCGATAACAAGAGTGCTCGAGTCCTAACTGTAATGTTTTAACAATGAGGAATAGATCAGGTTCGAGGAAGTATCCACACTATATTGATGTTGTCTTTTAACACACCCATAATATCACACCATAAGTTTGCAAATTATGTCATTGTAGTCTCTAAATACATACCACAGGTCTGCCATAACATTTTACAAGTCTGCAGGTCTAAGTTACAGCAGCATCGAGCCAGGTTTGCACAAAGGGAGGCTTGATCTGTGATGAACCCAGAAAACCTTGTTCAGCAAATTCGAAACACTGCTCAACAGATTTGAAACGCTGCTCCAAATTTAAAAACGCTTCTCCAAAATTTAAAACGCTCCTTAAAATCTGAAATACTTCTCCAAAATTGAAACGCTGATCCAAAATTTAGAACGCTGGACCAAAGCTAAAACACTGCTCCAAAAAATTGAAACACTGCTCCAAATTTGAAACGCTGCTTCAAAAAAAAAGGGTTCAAGCTACCTTGATACCAGGCTCACGTTGTTCGAAACACTGCCAGGTTCTGCTTTATATTTCAGATGATGCGTAATAACCGAGTCGAAAAATATCCAACGCTATTTCGTTATTCTTCTTCAGTTCACGAGTTGTGAACTCGTCCACCTGTATTGCTCCTTTTTTTTAAACCTTATCGTGGACGTCTTAATCGAATTCCAATTTTTTGTATTTATATGGAAGGCTATGTCTAGTGGAGGAGCCAACAATTAATTTGACTTGAGTCGACTTCATACTTACACATTTATATGCTAAGGAGGGATTCCACCAATTAAAGAATAGGCGAGATAGCCGACCAGCAAGGCTGATATGTATTTTGTCAAATTAATAATAGAGTTTTTATGCTAGATAGTTTAAGGAAAAGGATCTCGAGGCTTATTGAATAGCCTTTTAGGGTTTCATAAATGTCCTAAAATTTAGGACTTAGGACTAAGGTTTCGATTCACATATTTGGCATATATATTTAGGGTATCATGTCATAGGGTTAAAGGATTAGGATTAGGATTTTTTATAAAGGGACTCAGATATGATTTATTTATTTAGAGCTTCATATATTTATGCTAGGGTGTGAGCATATATATATATATATATATATATAGGGTTTCATTGAGCCATCATGACACTAGGGCTTGTCATCTAGGATTTTTTCATCTTTATAAATTTCTCTAGGGTTGATTTCAATAATAGCTTGTCATCATATTTACTCAAGGGATTCTAGGGTTTGTATGAGGTTAGGGAAACAATACAAGAATATTTTCCATCTCCAATAATGCCATATTGACATCAATGACAACCTTGACCAAGAATCTCCTCCTTAGTCATTGATGACAATATTCTTGCCCTTCCAACATTCTCTCCCCCTTTGACATCAATGGCAACGGGGTGACCAATTACTCCCCCTATCAAGCTACTTCTCTTCATCATATTTTCTTCATCAATAATAATTCTTCATAAGTATGTTGCTCCCCCTGTCATGGTGGTCTTTTTTTTTGGCAATGTGGTTCATGATAGATTTCATTTCTTCATATGATGAACCAACTCCCCTTGCTTGCATAAACTCCTCTAGCTCTTCTTTTTTATCAAGAAAAATAGATTTCTTCCTGGTGATTAAGCAAAAGACATCTTCACAATTTCATGATTTTCTTCAACGGAGTTACTCCCAATATACGATCTATCAAGATTTTCCATGTGTGACTCATCAAGGATTTCTTCATGGATAGCATCTGCAAGAGTGGTTATGAATCACAAGCTCCCCCTAACAGTATGCATGGTCTCCTTTTTAGCAGAGTCTCATCATCAAAACTTGCAATATCATATCTGCCAAGTATGTCATCATCAAATCAACAACATTTGTTGTTGGCTTGAGTGTCTAAGAGAATTTCAGATCCAATTTGCTTCTTTCTCCATACTTGTGTAAATTTCTTTTTTGGCATGGTTGTCATGGTTTTAGGGACCCAAGTCAAGTTACACTCACGTGCCATATGTCCAATGTTATGGCAACTGAAGCACTCTATCTTGTTCATGAATAAGAAATCACGACTTCTTCTTGCAAAATTGCTTCTAGGAGATTGACGGGGACCATTATAATTGTCTTTGTGATATGCCCTGCAATCTTTTTTCATGTGCCCAAAGTTTGTACAAGAATAGCAATAACCAAAAGATATACTTTGGTACCTGGAGGATGGAGATTGCTTTGATGTACTTCCAAAATCATTCTGTCTTAGGATCCTTTGATCAAATTTATTGCCTCTTGCATTCTTGACACCGTCTGCATATCTTCTTGGAGTAGGGTTTCTTCTAATGTCATCTTGACTTTTTCCTTTGTTGGCGTTGGGATCATCAACACCTATTTGAAGCATTATCATTCTTGCTTGAGGTTTCACCTGCATAGCCAAGACCTGATTTATCAAGGGGGGATCTTTGATGACTTAGGATGTTATCTAGGTTTTGAGAACTCTTCAAGTTCTTATTCAACAAGTCAACTTCCTTTTTAAGAGAGACAATTTCTTCTTTCAATTTTTCACAATCTTCATCTTTCATGACTAGTTGCTTCTTGTGCTTCATTTTTAAGGGAGATGATCTTTGATTTCATGATGAATACTTCTTCATTCTTCTTTGCTATACTGCTCTCCATTTCTTCTTTTATTCTAGTAGATTCACATGTTTCGGCCTTGAGAAGATTGATGTTCGATTTTAGTTTGAAGATTTCTTCATCCTTTTCTTCTAGTTGACATATCATGGTGTTTCTCTCATTTTCTTCTTCATCAACTTGTCCTTCTATGAATGTCAAAGTTTCCATCACCTTCTTGGCTCCTTGTGCTTGTTTCCTTGCTTCTTCTAGTAGAGATCTAAGAGAGGAGACCTCTTCCTTGTATTGACCAATCTCTACTTCAAGATTGTTCAAGCTCTTAAGTCTTTGTTCAAGGTGGCTTGACAAAGCTTCTTCCCTTTTCTTTGCCTTATCTAATTAAGTCTTTGTTCAAGGTGGCTTGACAAAGCTTCTTCCCTTTTCTTTGCCTTATCCAATTGATTTTTCATAGATATGACTTCTTCATGATGCTTTCTTTTGTTTTGATGAAATTCCTCAAGTTTGGTAAGCTCCTCATCCCTTTCTTGTACTTGAAGCTTGACAAAGACAACTTCCTTCCTTGTCTTGTCTTGGTTACCATCTTGCACTTTCTTCTTAAGTTCCTCATTTTCCTTTTTCAAATTGCTAATCTCTTCCATGGAAGACATAAGTTTATTCAGGAGATCTTCTTCAAAGTCTTCTTTGTTCTCTTCATCTTCTAAGTCTTCTTTAGCCTTGTTTTCATCTCTCTTATCTTCAGCATCGTTGATGGATTCTGGACTTCTTTCTTGTTTTTCATCATCATCTTGACTAGAGATCATTGTCAATGCTCCTTTTGAGTGAAGATCATGAAGTTTGTCCCATATGACTTTTGCTGACGAACATCTTTCAAAATTGGCCTTCAAAGAATTTGGTAACACGTTCAAAATTGCCTTCATTGCTCTTGTATTGTACTCCTTGGATTCTTCGTCCATCATGTCATTAGTAATCACTGATTTCCAAACTTCAATTCCTTGAGTCTTCAAGAAATTCCTCATTCTTGCCACCCATATATCAAAATTTCCATTGAACAATGGAGCCTTCGCAAATTGATTGACTTCAATTTCGATGGTTGAGGAAGACACATCTTTAGGAGGATTGGAGACTTTCTTCCTTGGTTTTCCCATTTGTGTTCTAATGATCAACCTTCAAGCTGTCAGGCTTTGAGTGAAGGTACTAGCTCTGAAACAAATTGTTGGAAATACTGAGAGGGGGTGAATCAGTATTTATTTTCAATTGTTAATTTTACCAATTAGATCACTTATATTTAGAACACAAAATGAACAATGATGGAATAGATACTTTTATTAATTTCTTATTTGCAATAATTAAAGTACAATAATGATATAGGGCTCCAACCCTAGATGAAGACTCCAATCTTCCAGGCTCCAACCTGTATTGTGCCAAGCACCAACTTGGTCTTTCCAAGGCTCCAACCTTGTCAATTTGAAGCACCAACCTCTAGGGCTCCAACCCTATCTTTGGTACAGGCTCTGACCAGGTTTCTTGAGGACTCCAATTCTCTAGGGCTCCAACCCTATCTTCCAAGGCATTGACCTTGTCTCTATGAGGTTCCAACCTCTTGGGCTCCAACCCTCAACTTCAGTTCGTCGATATATGTTTGGTTATTCTTCTCGGCTCCCAAAGTCTTCTTCAACGAGCCCTGTCACACTTAGTCTCCACGTCACATGATCAATGACAACCTTTTCTTCGTATGAGGGTGTCACCACTGCTCTTCATCATACCCAAACAATTTCTCCAAGTTATTTCATGATGACATCAACAATGTATCATGATCCCCAATAATATCTCCAAGTTCAGTTTCAAAGTGTCTTCACAAGAACTCTCAAAGGTCAACTTATTAATGCTTCTACTTGTCTTCAATTATGATTTACAAGTTTAGTTTCAAAGTGTCTTCACAAGAAGTCTCCAAGGTCAGCTTACTGATGCTTCTACTTGTCTTCAATTATGATTTACAGATAAGTTTCTTCAAATGTTTCTTCAAGTCCAAGTAAGTATCTCCTTAGGTCTTCAAAACTGGTTTCACAGGTTTCCAACAAATCAACATAGGTCTGAGTATGAAAATCGACTTTAGGCTCGAAAACACTATACAATTTCCAGCCTAAACTTCCACAGGTCCAAGTTGTCTATAACAAGCTTCAAATGTTTTGCTATGCGACTTCAACGGGATTGTGCTAACGATTTTCAACAAGTCTGCAATGACTGATTTACCCAGATCAAGTATAGAAGAATTTCTTCACAAGTCCACAAGAGTGCTTTCAAAAATCTAATGTGAATTCACACCAAGTTAGAACTGCAAGCGATAACAAGAGTGCTCGAGTCCTAATTGTAATGTTTTAACAATGAGGAATAGATCAGGTTCGAGAAAGTATCCACACTATATCGATGTTGTCTTTTAACATGCCCATAATATCACACCATAAGTTTGCAAATTATGTCATTGTAGTCTCTAAATACATACCACAGGTCTGCTAAAACATTTACAACAGCATCGAGCCAGGCTTGCACAAAGGGAGGGTTGATCTGTGATGAACCCAGAAAACTGATGCAGGGGCATCCGAACAGGTTCGAATTCAAGATCGAATCTGCAGCTGAAGAGACTGAGTATGCGAACAGTCATGTAAATTGGGGCAAATTTTTATTGAAAACCGATGTTGAAACTTATGTAACTAATCAATAATTAGATCTTCCATGTGTGCGGCTGAGGAGATGAAGAGTTCTGAGCGATTCAGGAGAGATTGTGGATCTCAAGCGATTCGAGATCTTTTGTATTTTCTATAAGAGCGAATCTGTAATGTGTGAGGAAAGGGAAACAGAGCGAATGCGATGTAGTCTTAAAGGAAGTGCGTACTGAGGTTGAAATGCCTCAGAATTGTAATTGATTTTGTACATAATAGAATTTCTGTGTGTTGATTTCTGATTTAATCATAGTTCAGGTGTTATGAGTTAAATGTTGTCATTGATGGATTATGATCGACTATCGATCACTGAAAGGATCGATAGCGATCCAACAAATGTCGTTATCGTGTAGGCGTAGATGATGGTGAATTTATTTTACTGAGTCCTGTGTATGAATTGAATACACATGTGTTCTGCGCGATTGGGATAATCGACATCGAATTTCATATGAACCCCACAATACAGAATTCGTTGGGAACTGAATAGTGAATGCGTTTTAGACCCATGTGAAGGGTTCAATATAGTCGCGTTAATGGTATAAATCGGGTTTATAGTTAATAGAGCCACAGTTCCGAGGTTTGAACCTGGAGTTAGTGGGTCGGAGCGAATACAACGAATTGCGTTAGCCCCAGGTTAACCCCACGGTCAATCACTGTACAAAACCGAAGCAGTTTTGATAGCACCGCTTTTGGTACTGAAGGGAAACCACCCAAGGTCAAGCGATCCTGTGAAAAGCCGCCACGTCGACGAGGCAATACCACCTCATCGCTCCCTCATCGCGTGTTAACTGTCGACTACGAACTCAGCGCGATATCGACGTACGCCGTCCGATCTGAGGCCGACTCATTGAATGGTGATTGCCCTCAGATATGCTCGAAGGTTAACCTAAGGTATGGACATTGAATTAAATTGAATTCCGTCGATTGTATAGGTGGGCCCATAACCCATAGGCCCAGAATCGAGAACCAAAGATTTCGGATTATGAATATGGTAGCTTTGACATGGGTTTGAAAAAGCAGAAAAAGGGGGATCTTGCTCATAGTGGGAAACGCTCCCCATCAAAAACCTTGTTCAGCAAATTCGAAACACTGCTCAATAGATTTGAAACGCTGCTCCAAATTTAAAAACGCTTCTCCAAAATTTAAAACGCTCCTCGAAATCTGAAATACTTCTCCAAAATTGAAATGCTGATCCAAAATTTAGAACGCTGGACCAAAGCTAAAACACTGCTCCAAAAAATTGAAAAACTGCACCAAATTTGAAACGCTGCTTCAAAAAAAAAGGGTTCACGCTACCTCGATACCAGGCTCACGTTGTTCGAAACACTGCCAAGTTCTGCTTTACATTTTAGATGATGCGTAACAACTGAGTCGAAAAATATCCAACGCTATTTCATTATTCTTCTTCAGTTCACGAGTTGTGAACTCGTCCACCTGTATTTCTCCTTTTTTTTAAACCTTATCGAGGATGTCTTAATCAAATTCCAATTTTTTGTATTTATATGGAACGGCACGTCTAGTGGAGGAGCCAACATTTAATTTGACTTGAGTCGACTTCATACTTACACATTTATATGCTAAGGAGGGATTCCAAAAATTAAAGAATAGGTGAGATAGCCGACTAGCAAGGCTTATATGTATTTTGTCAAATTAATAATAGATTTTTTATGCTAGAGAGTTTAAGGAAAAGGATCTCGAGGCTTATTGAATAGCCTTTTAGGGTTTCATAAATGTCCTAAAATTTGGGACTTAGGACTAGGGTTTCGATTCACATATTTGGCATATATATTTAGGGTATCATGTCATAGGGTTAAAGGATTAGGATTAGGATTTTTTATAAAGGGACTCGGATATGATTTATTTATTTAGAGCTTCATATATTTATGCTAGGGTGTGAGCATATATATATATATATATATATATATATATATATATATATATATATAAGGTTTCATTGAGGCATCATGAAACTAGGGCTTGTCATCTAGGATTTTTTCATCTTTATAAATTTCTCTAGGGTTGATTTCAATAATAGCTTGTCATCATATTTACGCAAGGGATTCTAGGGTTTGTATGAGGTTAGGGCAACAATACAAGAATATTTTCCATCTCCAATAATGCCATATTGACATCAATGACAACCTTGACCAACATGTTGAAATTTTGCTTCATAAATGCATGTAAAATTGTCTTCTTTAAAGCCTACAAGGAAACTCTCTATGTTCAAAATTATAATTAATTCCTCCCCTCACAAGTATAATAACTAGGGTTTTAGAAGTGGATGACCTAGCACATCCTACCTTACTCGTTGATTGTCCTTCCTTGGTATTTTGTGCCATTAAGACTCCAATAGTCCTTGCAGGATAAGGCGTTGTTCTAAAAGTGTGTTGATCACCCTAATACTAAATAAACACAGTTATAATTTTTTCTCTCCTAGATAGCTAAGCCAGCCACTTTGTTTTAGGAATTTATGTGTAAAGTTGGCTCTAAATTGTAGGTTGATCTCTATATATCATATACAAGCAAAATCTAGCATTGTGGATTGCCTTACAAGCCCTATAAGGGTTGACATCACCTCTTTTCTTGCTTTTTATGCATATCTAACAGCCCTAAATCTGTTGCTTGATTTCAGCCCTAGTCTCTATTTGAAACCCTTGCTCCTTTCTTTTTGAAGATCCTTTGGAGGGTTTTTCTTGGGCTGCTATATACCATTGCATACCCTAATATTGAAGATCATTCAAACGGTAACTTATAGCAGCCATCTTATTGGTCGGGTTAGAATGCTTGAACCCTAGCATTGAAAACCTTGGTTATATTTGCCCCGGTCAAGCTCTCTATTCATCTTTAGACCTTCAAAATATTATCACCTTGAGACCTAGTATTAGAATATCCTTATAGGTGATTTAGGGAAGCCTCCCTAGTGGTTTAAATCACACTAAAGAGCAGGAGAACACTGAGGTTACAATGGAAACCCTTCCTCAATGTGACCATAACGTCTGGCCCCTCACCTGGAGAGCCTTTGCACTAGGCCTGCTGGATTTTGTGGCAAGGGGGATGATAGCCAACAACAGAACAACGGGGTAACAATTGCTGAAATGACAATGGTGACTGATTGAATTATTGCCCTTAACCTAAAGTAATTAGTGAGGCTTTGCACTAATGCGTTGGATTTTGTGGTAACAAGAACCAACCCCAAAATAAACACCTAACTGAGATATCATGGAATTAAAAGAGGGCTGAACAGATTACCTAGATGATAATGAGACCAGAGGAATGCTACTTGCTATGTGTCAGTCTGTCAAGTGGAACTGGATTGCTATTACTTACCCTATTACTTGATATTTGTTTGGGCTAACATGTCTAATTATGAATTTTACTAGGTTACAAATTCTCAATCTTCGTAGATTTTGTGAATGAATATCTCCCGCCTACACTCATTCTCAAAACTTGTAACTTACCCATGTACCATATTAAGACCTGGTTAACTAATTTATTTATTATTGTAATTTATTCCCAAATTGATGAAAAATGTCCTGAAACAAATCTGACATCAAATTTCAATTTTTTTCCTGTTTGGGAAAGCTTACCTTTATGTTGACAAGCTAAGTCACGTGACACTGTGACATGAGACGCATCAAATCCCGGAAATAAGACATGGGGGAGACACACGTGCACACACACATAAATTACACACTACAAATACAAAAGGAAATATAGAGATATAAAGGAAAATATAATATACAAATATGAAGGAAATTATGATATTAACAAAATATTGATACAAGTTTACAACTAATTACTGCATCCATGATGAATCAATATCAAACACACAAGATATTAGAATATTCAGTACACAAAAAATAGAGGTTTAGAAGTTAGAACATAGAACCATAAACTGCAGTCTTTTCATTGAGCCATTTAATGCCATCAAAATCATAATGTATTACATAAAAACTAAATAATTGATATTACAGGTGGGGATGCCATTGGCAAACACAAAATAGGATAGAGACTAAAACTGATGAACGTAGATGGAAGAATCTCATAGCTAATTAGTCATCCTCCTCCATGTTAGAATCATTAATATCAATACCACTGCCACTGTTCTTTCTACCGCCCTTCTCCTCTATATCCAATCCCAGATTTGCAGAGGAACGCATCTAGGGCACATGTCTGACACATGTCCTAGCATATCACATGCCTTACACGTGGGACATAAGACGGGAGATTTAGGAAGTGTCCTGTTTCTTAGGTGACAGGATATGTCATCACTGAATAGCTGGAGTGATGCTCTTTTCTTTGGTCAAAAATTTAAACATGTTTGTTATCTAGCATTAATACTTTAATCTAAAAGTTAAGAGGATGTTCCACCATCACTTTTTTTTCAAATGGGGCTCATTTCAGAACGAAGACAGATTAGTATGCATGATATACAGTAACATATATTATGTTCTACACGTAAAACAATGTTAAAAGCAGAGAAAAACCAAAGATGCCTAAATTGTAAATCATGTAGTTCCTTGCCCATAATCCTGTGCATAATTGAGTATACCAGGACAAAGATTACCAAGGAGAAAAATGTTCATTAACATTATTGAAATTCTCATAATCAAGCTATAACAGTATCAAGACTATTACCTTCAGCTTTAGTAATGCATCCTTTGAAGCAACTTTCTTAGCATCTTTTATACTTGTCCTTGTGCCAGTACCACCCACTAATCCGCTTACTTTTTTTCCACTTACGTTTGCTTCAACTAAAAATCCATTTCCCTTTGATGCTTTTCTGTAGTCCAATGTCAAATTATGGTGTTGGCAAACCTCACTAAGTTCCCTTACAGGTTGAATGCATAGGGTTTCAGGGGTGACTATTGGTTCCAAGATTCTGAGCACTAATTTCCAAACACATTCTAAATCAAAGCCTGTATCTACCACCAAAGCTCCAGCAAATGACTCCACTATATCCCCAAGCACCTGAAAATTTGAAATAAAACAAGCACCTGTATCAATCTCCACCCTATAAAACTAAGATAATTATTTAATGAAAAAGGTAGCAAACATATTTGAAAAAGGCAAATATCCATGTGCCTACTATTAGGTCTCATTTTGGACGTACTTAAAAACAATCTGCATCTTCGATGACATCATCAAAGATTTTGAGCTTTAAGTTGGAATATCTCAATGAAGTTGAGTAGTTATCAAACACCAAACAAATATTATTGATATTTTGAAGCAGAACATCCTTTTATAATATTGATACTTTGAAGCAGAAATCCTTTTAAATATTGATATTGTGAAGCAGAAAAGCCTTTTTATCGAGACTGCAATACAATGTAAACTTTCATTTTTACTTCTTAAAAATATATGTAGTAGTAATCTTACTTCAATGATACAATGCAAAGCGTTGACTCCTTTGTACATAGAACATGAGCACTTTCAAAAAACAATTACACTTTCACCCATGGATAGAGATCTATTAACTTTTAGCTTTCTTTTGAAATGTATGCTCAAACAAACCCCAACCTAGTTGATTACTCTCGTATGCAAATATGACTTCTTTTACTAAAATGGGGAACCAAAAAGTATATGAATATTTCCCTTTAATAAATACATTACATTGTGCTACTTAGAAATTGCAACTTTCTTTCTTCGGTAACAATTATAATGTCTACAAAAATGGTAATAATCTCAATCAAAATAAGTTCTGTTCATCACATTTTCTCTAAAACAGTCTTACATATATTGGTAATACAGCTTCCTTTATCATCATAAAGTTAAATAACAAGAGAGATTCAGAGAAGGATGAAAAATGGAAGAAGAAGGCTCCTTCCTCTTAACCCCTGACTCTCCCTATTTCTTACTTCACTTGCATTCTCAGAGGGACGTTTAGGACAAGATAGGAAGAGGCATAGACAGCCATAAAAGCATTATAAATAAGATTCCTGGAATGGAACATGGACCCCCATTGAAAGTTGGTTTTCCCATTTGGGTTTCCAGGATAATTATGGTGTCCATTGTTGATTTTTGTAGCACCAGATGTGCTCTAGCCTCAAGATTTTGCATAGAGGCTAAGACACATGCATTCTCCAATACCCAAAAATCGTTTGGGGAAATTCCACACAGAGAGGATTTAATTAAAATAATTAATTATTTTTAATGGATTCCTAAGTCGAAATTTAGGAAATGAGCATAATTAAAGGGTATTAAATTATTAATTAGATCGGCGTGAATCTTCTAGATAAAGGCATGGATCGAGTCCTAGATGATTTGAGCCATTGATTAAGATCTAATCTTGACCGTTGTTATGTCAATGAGAGATTATAAGGAGGAGCTTGATGGGTTCTTGGAGAACACATCAAGTGAGAGAGATCTAGAGATCGAATTCTCATGAGAGCAATACAGCAATTGTCGGAGAGAGATCGAGTGATTTCTTTGCAGTGAGGGGTAGGGATAGTTGGCCAGAGGAAGATTTTCCAGCTCCGGTGAGTGCAAGGCAGAGGAGGCAGTAAGAGCAACAGAGAGGCATTGCAGTGCCATGCAGAGGCAAAGCAGAGATACGATGAGACAACGGAGAGCTTTAGAGGGAGTCCAAAATTTTCCTGGGGAACAATCAAGGTTTAGTGTCAGAAGTCAGAGAGAGGTTCCGGAGGCCAGGAGGGCCTCGTTTCTAGTCAGCAAAAGATTCAACAGCAAGACGGAAGACTGCTCTGAGTTGTGATGCAGAGACTGCATAGGGTGACGCAGTCACTGTGCATAGGCAGCACAGAGCAGCTCATTCAGAGTTGTTGTCAGTGTCGAATCCCAGTGGTAGAGTGATATTTTCTCACGAGACTTATTTGTCAGTTTTTCCTCTGTATGATTTGTCAGTTTGGGCAGTCATAGATTTGTACTCAGAAAACTATTGCATAATAATAAAACCCTCAGTTGTTTCACCAGTTTTCCCACATTGGGGTTTTCCAGGGACATTTGTCCAAAAATAACAGTGTACTAGTGTGTGTTTCTATCTTTCCTGCTAAGTATTTTATTTCGTCAGTATTTTACGTTGTGAAGGCTGTAGTAGATTTTATTTTGATATTTACTGTGTAACAATGTAAATAACTTGATTCAGAAATTAACAAGTAGGAGAAATTTAATCAGTTGCTGCAGTAGGGATTCCAATTGAGGAATTTTCACATGGTATCAGAGCGCAGGTGAAGCAGGAAGAGCTCAGTTGCAGACGAAAGAGGGATTTCAAAAGCACTGCGTAGGCAGCAGTTCGAAACCCCAGAGGAGTTGTGTAGTACATAGCCAGGAGTGAAAATTTTCGTAGAAAATTATTTCTCTGAGTGAGTCGACAGAAAATAAGATTTCCGGATTGAGATTTCTCAATGGCAGAGGGAGCAGCCCAACAGTTTCCACGCAGAGCAGATCTTTAGTTGGGACGTAGTTTTTCTGCAGCAGTTTACTAGAGCAGAAAAGCATCAAAAGGGCAGAAGAGCAGACATTGAGGGAATTCCTTCCTCAGAGAATTCCTAGCCAAGGAATTTGATTTCTCACTGCAGAGTAGTGGTAGCCGAGAGCAGATTTACTTACTCCAGCAAGGAGTGCGTAGAACCAATCAACAGTTGCGCAGAGGAGAGGAGAGGCAGTTCGTCATTTGGTTGCGATATGGCATCAGCTGGGTTGAGAGATCAGGATCAGTTAGATGGAGCATCTAACTACGTGATCTAGAAGGCTAGGATCTCCTTCCTTTTGGATGAGTTTGATCTCAAAAGTGTGGTGGTTGTCACCGCAAATCCAGATCCGTTGAAGGTGTACAAGAAAGAGATGGCTAAGGCGAAGAGAATGATCCTTGATGAAGTTTGGGATCATGTTGTATCCCACATAGCAGCCCTTGGCACGATCAAAGAGATGTCGGACTCCCTGGCCACACTGTACGAAGGATTTGCCGAGCAGCGAAAGATGTATCTGGAAGAGAAGTTGCGGAGCACACGTATGCAGAAGGGAGAACTCATAGACTACTTTCTCCACAGGCTTTAGGATGTCCGAGATCAGTTGGCAAATATAGGGTCAGCGCTTCAGCCTGCAGAGATGGTGCGCATAGCTCTAAATGTCGTCTCAGAAGAATAGCAAGTGTTCGTTCAAAGCATTTTGGGCAGGGAAACATTTCCAAAGTGGGATCGCATGTGGGAAGATTTGCAACAAGAGGAGTTGAGGCGAGACTTGGTTAAGAGTAACCTAGAAGGCAGCAGCAGTGGGACAAAAGAAGAAGTGAAGGAAGAGGAAAATGCAGCCCTTGCATTGAAGGGGAAGCAGGAGCAGTGCAGAAGAAAGGACATTTCGAAGATCCAATGCTTTAGGTGTGCTGAACTTGGTCACTACGCTACCCATTGTCTGCTCAGGAAGAGGGATAAAGAGGAGAAGCAGGATAAGCAGGTTGCATCCGCCAACATCGACGAGATGTCCTCTAGTTTGGAGGAGGAATTTTCCATGATCACCGAGATACCTCCAAGGGTGAGGTGGGGTGATTTGGTTTTCTAGCCCTAGAGAGCTACAAGATGGGCAGGATCCTTGACGAGTCCACCTCTTGGATAAATTCCTTGCTACGAGATCCCATTACATCAGTAGCAAGATGGACCAATGAAATATGGTGCAGTCAGGTACCAAAGTGACAGATGCAGTGGTTAGCAGCGTTAGGAACTCTGCAGCGCAAAGAGGTGTTGGCAGCAGTGTAGTGGGCATAGTGCAGAGTCAACAACAACGCAGAGGATTCAGTGACAGCGCAGAGACTAGCAGCAATCAAAACTCCGGTGACAGATGTATCAGACTAAACACAGTTGGTTCAATATGATGGACATCTCTCAATTACAGCAGCAACAAATGAGAGACAGTTGCGGATGTTGCAGTGGCAGCAACAACATAGTTAAAGTGAAAGTGCAGTAGTTGGTGGGCAGTGAGGCCAGACATCAACAGCACAGCAGGAGGTTATACAGAGTCAAAGTGATGCTTCAGTGGGTTGCAACACTTGAGCACATTCCTCAATAAGAGGGAGTGTTGATTTTTGTAGCATCGGATGTGCTCTAGCCTCAAGATTTTGCAGAGAGGCTAAGACACATGCATTCTCCAATACCAAGAAATCATTTGGGGAAATTCCACCCAGTGAGGATTTAATTAAAATAATTCATTATTTTTAATGGATTCCTCAGTCTAAATTTAGGAAATGAGAACAATTAAAGGGTATTAATTAAATCGGGTTTGAATCTTCTAGATAAAGGCGTGGATTGAGTCCTAGATGATCTGAGCCATTGATTAGGATCTAATCTTGGTCGTTGATATGTCAACGAGAGATTATAAGAAGGAGCTTGATGGGCACTTGGAGAACACACTGAGTGAGAGAGATCTAGAGATTGAATTCTCAAGAGAGCAACGCAACAGTTGTCGAAGAGAGATCGAGTGATTTCTTTGTAGTGAGGGGCAAGGATAGTTGGTCGAAGGAAGATTTTCCATCTCTAGCGAGTGCAAGGCAAAGGAGGCAGTAAGAGCCACAGGAGGTTGCACAGTGCCACGCAAAGGCAGCACAGAGCTACTCTGAGGCAGCACAGAGCTTTAAAGGGAGTCTGAAATTTTGCTGGGGAACAGTCGAGCTTCAATGTCAGAAGCCGAAGAGAGGTTTCAAAGGCCAGGACGACCTCGTTTCTAGTCAGTAGAAGATCCAACAGCAAGAGGGAAGACGGATTCGAGTTGTGACGCAGAGACTGCGTCGGGTGACACAGTCACTATGCAGAGACAGCATAGAGCAACTCATCCAGAGCTGTGGTCAGTGTCGAATCCCAATGGTAGAGTGAGATTTTCTCACGAGACTTATTTGTCAGTTTTTTCTCTGTATGATTTGTCAGTTTCAGCAATCATAGATTTGTACTTAGAAAACTACTGCATAATAATAAAACCCTTAGCTATTGCACCAATTTTCCCACATTGGGCTTTTTCGGGGACATTTGTCCAAAAATAAGTGTACTTGTGTGTGTCTCTACCTTTCCTGCTCAGTATTTTATCTCCGCAGTATTTTATGTTGTGAAGGTTGCAGTAGATTTTATTTCGATATTTATTGTGTAACATCATAAATAACTTGATTCAAAAATTAACAAGTAGGAGAAATTTAATCAGTTGCTGCAGTAGGGATTCCGATTGAGGAATTTTCACATCCATTATGTCTCAAACTGTTGTGTGTATTCATGTTTTAGTCTAATTTTAATGCTTTCCATCAAAGAGTGAGAATGTAAATGAGAGGGACGAGAAGTGAGCTCTTTGTTCTTAATTGGTTTTCCTACAACTGTGTATCTTGGGATAGTGCCTCACACAACTTTTTCAGTTATTCTTTGAGTACCTCCATATCACTTTTGTACATCCTTCATAATATAAACATAGAGAAGGACTTGCAAGCAAATTTGGCACTAGATTAAGAGTTGAATTGGCATGCAGAAAGGAGGTCGGTGAAAACCACACCCACATTTTCCCTTCACTATCACGATGGTGTTAAAGCACAAAGGAATGGCAAATACCACACATCATATTGCATGCATTTAAGAACAAAGGATATTAACTCGTCACTGCCCTATCTCATTCATTCTTTACATAAACAATGTAATTAGTAGTATCATGTCTAGTCATGCTCCTACATGGGGGGGAATTGGAGATCTAGGGGACTAATAGCAAGATGGAAGGCTCTAGATGGTAGATACACATTCGAAGGACAACAAGCTTGCTCCACAACTTGCTCTATGCATCACCATTCTAGGCATAACTAGGCACTAATTGAACATTCCCATGGCACATTGCCACTATAGGAATAGATGTGGTCTTCCATATGATTTGAAGGACCTAAGCAGGGGGTTAGAGAAATGTAAAAAGGATAGAGAAAAGGCCAATAGGAATTTGAACTATTTTTCTCTCTAGCAAATCAATGCAAAGGAGAGCTTTAAGAAGCAACAGAAGGAATTGAAAAAAATCAAGAACCAATTCACTATAGACATAGGAGAGCACATACTTAGATTGCAAAAATGGGAAGAGAGGTCTTGGGAAACCTTGGTTGTGCTTCGAGGCAAATAGGCTTGAATGGCCTATAATATTTTGTCCTTGTCACGTCTGTTGGAGTGCATTATTTCATTTCTCAGTTTCTCTCCTAGTTTTGTTGCACCTCTTTAACCAAAAGACACATGGACACCTTTCAGGACTCAACGTGCTTTGATCCCTTTGCACTTTAGTGGAGGATGTTGTTACTCACATAGCACATGAAGATAGACTTCCACATGCTCATACAACTACATTTATAGTTGCAACCATGGAATTTGAAGACAAATCATTCCAAAACGATCATGAAGTAGATCAACGCATAGGGAATAACTTATATTCTTGGTTTTATGTAGATGCATTTCTATATTGTGCTCTTATTAGGACAACTTCTTAAAGTGTATTCTTGTTACTTCTTGCCTCGGTGTTTTTTTAACAATTGTCCCTTTCTTAAAGTTCACAGGCTAATAGTACAAGCAGAGTAGGGCATACTCCTTGTTGACCTAACCCCCATTTTGTAGTACATTCAACTATATGGTTTGAATACAACTTACTTTAATAGAAACATCGACCCATTAGTGTGAAAAGAAGGAGAGATTTGTATTTTTATTTTTTTATCTCTCTCAAGTCTTAATAGATCCAAAGTTAGATGGACCTACATAATGTTAACTTTTCTTACACTAGCAAACCGGCTATTAGATCCGAGCATATTTATGTCTACTAAATAAAAGCACCAACTAGGGCACTGAAAACATACATACAACGAAATAAAAATCACCAATCTCAATCATAAAAATGACAAATATTTTGCTCAATCAGAGTTATTCATTAAGTTTTGAACTTACTTGGGCTCCCTTCCTAGAAAAATGTTCTAACTAAGGAACTACATAAAACACTAAATATGATATGGATCTCCTTGTCGCCCTTTCCTTGGACCCAACCTCTCTCAATATTGTGTTTCCCTCTCCCTAGCCTTGCTTTTATAACTTTACATTGAGCTAAATCTCTAAGCCTAATCTCCAAAGTGATTGAAAACCGAGATTAGATCTTGCCTCACTTGAGATCAAGGGATGAGATTAAAACATAATCACTAAAGTAATTTACTTTAATTTTCCCAAGTTTCTTTTAGCTCAATAAGCCAAAATAATACTTATGTGCTTTTCCCGAGTCTAACATAGGCTAAGTTACAAAAACAACTTGCTCACACTAGAGAGAGTATCTAATGAGATTGTGGGAAACTTTTGCATGCCTAGACACTTAGGCCTGTGTAGAAGTATCTGCCTAAACTACGAGCATCAACACTCCCTCTTAGCGAGGGAGGTACTTCTGCCACCTAGAACTATCTTCAATCTTACATCTACTACCTTGGATGCTCCCTCTGAAGTGGAAACCTTTCCTGCACTCTAGTTTGGAAACATCCTCAAATGTTACTATCCTTCGCCTAATCCCTAAAAGCCTCCTCCTCTTGAACATCCTATAAGGTCATCTCATACCAAGAGACCTTCTTGATAGATTTGGAGGAATCTATCAACTACTGCCCTCTTGAACCTGAAGGCTAACTCTCTCTAAGCTACTCAACCTTCGGAGTTGCATGCTCCTTTTTCTCTTGCACTGCTCCACTTCGTGTCTTCGCTTGAATAACTTCCCATCCTGTAAAGAAACACAAAACCCCTTCTTCTCCATCCTGGAGATTGAGAGAAAACTCCAATAAAGTGTCGAAATTTCCGAGTGGATAAAACCCACAAAAAGAAAGCTTGTGGGCAAAGTGCCCAAGTTTGGGATTTTGACCCAAAGGAATGGGCTTGGAACACAAAGATATGAATATTATATTCTAGTTAATTGTTAAGAGGTGGAGAAGGCAACACCTTAATGGACTGAGGGGTTCCCTAAGTGACATATGGAAAACTATATATAATAGCCAAAGGATAGGCTAGAGAACAAAATCAAGTGACAAAGACTTCACTTGGTTGTGGTGAGGCTAAAAGGACTTAAACAAGGCAACCTAGAGGAGCTGCAACAAGGAGCCAAGTTAAGCAAGTCTTTTTTGGCCGAGTAGAGCTGACATTAAAAGATGGAGTAGGCCGTAGTTCTAAGGAAGAGAGTCGCAGGCCTAAGTAGGGAACTCTTGGACAAGATGGCTTCACTCTATGACAGAGGTCAAGCCCTAATTTGAGGGATGGAAGGGAACAAAGCAATGTTACCAGACTCGGAATTGGCAATAAATCGGCGAGGCAAAAGAGCGAAGAGTTTGAATCGGATCGGGAAAAAATCGGGAAAAAATCGGCAAATTCAATAAATAAAGATATACACATATATTGAATTAAAACAAATATTTTTCATTGATATTCAATAAAGCCATGTCCAAACAATGCATAATATCAATAGATGTCCAAAATATCATGAATGAATAAGTATCTCATATATGTTATGAGTCCAAACATGATCCGAAGTACTGAGTCCTAACCAGTGACTACATAGAACCAGAAGCGTATGCTTCTAAAAGTTTACAAAATTGAAATACTGCCAAGCAAATTAGTAAAAAATCAATAACTGAGAGTCTAAGACTCTAAGAGTGAGAACTATAAGCAATTCCTCCCACTCCTTCACTTGCTTGACTCTCTACGTTCTCCAAGTCATGTAGACTTAAAAGAGGAGGCTCCTCCTCTATTTGGACCCAATCTGATGCATTTGTAGTTTGCAGATCTATCTCCTCAAGGTCGATTGGTGAATGATCCAAACCTGTCATTATCGTGAGACATTGAAATGCAAATTAAAGTTTGAACTTTAAAGTTTAAATTTTAAAGTGCAAATCAAATTATGAAAACTTCAAATTCAGGCTCTCACCTAGTATTTGCTTGTTGCGAAGTCGTAGATTGTAATGGACAAATACAAGGTCATTTAAGCGCTTTTGTGTCAATCGATTGCGCTTCTTAGAATGTATTTTTTCAAACATGTTCCAGTTGCGCTCACAACCTGAAGCACTACATGATTGGTTTAAGATTCGAATGGCGAATCTCTTCAAATCTGGGGTATCACTACCAAAATTTTGCCACCAAAGACCTAGCAAATGCCAAGTGTTTGTGAGTAGTAAGTACTAAATAGTAAAAACTTAAAAGAAAACAAAATTTAATAAAACATTTAACATACAAAATAAATTTTAAACAAATTTAATGAATTGATGAAGCCTTCAGAGTACCTGGCAGCATCCTAGTCCTTTCTCGTATAGCACTGGTATAGGCAAATAATTTGGCTGGCGTCCTATAATCCTGTAGTTGGGAAAAGACACGGCTTTGAATTTCTGGATCAGGGGAGCACCTTTCAATGCATTTCATAAGTCCTCTGCCAACCTCCCCATCTTCATTAAATTTGCTCTTATCATAAAAATACTGTGGGTTTAAGAAGTACCCAGCAGCATGTAAGGGGGAATGCAATTGCCTATCCCAACGTGCATCAATAATATCCCAAAGAGGCAAATACTTTGCCTCCTCATCCCCATATCTTCTTTTGATGGCCTCCTTTGCGAGATCCATCGCCTCATAAATGTAACCCATAGCGGGTTTGTCACCATCAACCATCTTGAAAGTTAGCTTTCAAAATTAATGAATTATGAAACTTTGAAAATAAAAAGAAGCTTGAAATGAAATTTTAAAAATGAAAAAAGTTAAAAGACTTGAAGTACCTGAGAACTCTGACAAGGGACTCTGTCATAGCAATAATCTCTTCGGCATCTTTCCAAAAACCGTCATTAAACACAAGTGCAACAATTTCAATGCCTTCAAGGGTCTTGGAATGTTTAGATGCTATCCACTCAGGTCCCAAGAACATCCTCTTCAGATTTATCTTTTGCTCAACCACAGATTGCAAAGATATGAAATTTGTTGCAAATCTAGTCACTGTAGGTCGAACAATTTCTTTACCTTCAGTGTATTTTCTCATGGTGTTTAGGACAATAGTGTGGTTGTACAGGTATTTGGTTATGGATTTTGCCTTCTCCACAACCTCATGTATCCAATGAAGCTTACCAATGTCCTCAAGCATTAAATCTATGCAACGGGCAGCACAAGAGGTCCAAAAAATAGTGGGGTGCCTAGTCTCAAAAAGTCTACCAGTAGCCATATAATTAGCTGCATTGTCGGTGACAATTTGTACAACATGTTCTTCTCCCACTTCTTGAACGACTTCCTCCATCATTTCACAAATAAGTTGGGCAGTCTTAACCTTTTCTGAGGCGTCCACTGATTTGAGAAACATTATGCCTACTGGACAAGATACAAGGAAATTTATTAAAGTTCTATTCCTCTGATCAGTCCATCCATCACTCATGATGGTGCACCCTGTCTCTACCCATGATGAACGAAACTCAGCTAGCACAAGCATGACATCTTCAACGCTCTCTAACAATAAATCTGTCCTAAGGCTCTCTGATGTAGGGGCTTTGAATCCTGGACCTGCAACAGTGACTGCATCAATCATAGCTTGCCAATAAGGACTTCTGGCACAATGGAAAGGTATGTCAGAATAGAACCAAAAGTTAGCAATGGCCTTCCTTGCCTATTTATGGATATCTTTTTTCCAACTAGTGCCATCCAAGGTAGGTTGGGAACCAGGTTTTGTGCGGGGAGGAAAAAAAGTGTTTATGTTTCCACCTCCAGTGTTGAATCCAGGCCGATTCATCTGGGCTTGAGTTTGACTTTGACTTGGACTTGGAGGCATGTGTGAGAAACTTGGGAATGGCATTGAGGACTCAACAGAAGGAGATGAAAAGGGGGTATTGGAAGAAGAAACGTCAGCTCCAAGAGTTCTTATTTCTTGTTTTTGCTTTGCTCTCTTAGCATTATTCTGACTCAACATGTCAAGGGCCAAGGCTGCTTGGTGTTTGACATTATCGTCAACCTTGTCGCAGAGACCTATATCATGCCCGGGTATTCGTGCAAGGTGGTACTTGAATCTATAGATGCCTCCACTACATTCACTTTTGCAAAATTTACAAAGGAGCTTGGCGCTTCCGGGAATCTTGTCACAATAAGCCCAAGCAAAATCCTTCTCCCTCGGCATTGTAGTTGTTTTGGACTTGTGTTTAAATTCTGGCTTCTGTTAAGATTGAAGAATCAAGATTTGAAGTTGTGGCTTTGCTGCTTTTGTTTAATTTATGGCTCCTGCTGCCTGCAAGACAAAAAATAAATAAAAATTAAAAATGAAGATAAGTAGGAGAGATGGACAGTGATTGAAACTTGAAAGTTATTGATGATTGAAACGCCTAAAAAGAAAGAGACACTTGTGGAGTAAGACTCGAATCACATCATGCAGTCCTGCAAAAGCCTTATGGTTTAGTACTGCCTATAGTGATGTAAAGTTTAAACCAATGATTTTGGGAACACAGTCCTTTATAATTTATTCAATAATGTTGAAAAGAGAAACTGTAACATGTTTTCGCTGAAATCAGTGCTAACTTATAAGTCATCTGCCTACAAAAACTCAGCGATCCAGTGGGATAACCATTCTTTTTAGCCAAATCATTCAACAATTTGTCTGGCAGCAAAAGTTAAAACATTTTGGACATAGGATATCTGGAGGTATATGTATTATATATATATATATACATATATATATTATATATCACCAAAAATACGCTCGAACTCAGGTAAAAATCAGAAACTCCACATAACACCCAAAACTTTTGAAACTCAACAAAAATATGGTTGCAAATAAAAAATGTTGTAAAAGCAAGTTTGAATCAACTCAAGAGGCACTCGAAACAAGACATTTTCACACCAAAATGTGAGCACTGGAAAATAAATTTCAGCGATTTTTGTAGAAGTTTCATTAGGAAAGCAGTAGCTTCAATCCATGCCAAAAAACAGTTCCGCGGCCCATAAAAAACGGTTGAATGGAAATGGGGACTGATCCCATTGTTTTGGGTGAGATCAACACAACAGTAGATTAGTTTGTGAAGATTAAGTATCAATGTTACAAATATCATCTCAGGGAATATAATATGAAGTTCGAACGATAGTGTTATTTGAAGTTAAAGGCAGAAAGCCGACAATACACAAAAGTGTGTCTGGAATCTGAATGAACCCGATAAAACTCAGATGTAAGTAAAATAATGAACCCGAACCTCCGCGCAGGAAGACAACACGTGATGAATTTTATGTCTGGCGTTGCTCCACGAATCACGATGATGCGGTGATGGCAGTCGTGACTTCACACTCCAGCGACCACGATGATGCTTTGATGGCGGGTGATCGAGTGACTGCAATGCTCGAGCAACCACGATTGACTGCAAGTGATATCCTCAGCGAGCGGGTGTGCGAAACGGACGGCGACAGGACTGTTTAAAACCCGACGGTGACAGTTTAAAAAAAAAATCTAAAACCCTAAACTGCCGATTCGGTTGGGAAAATCGCGAAAATCGCCGAGTTGAATCGCCGAGTTGACTCGCCGAGTTGAATCACCGATTTTGACTCGCGCATATTCGACTCTGCTCGTTTGGCCGCCGAGCAGAGTATGACTCGCGATTAATCGGGATAATTGGCGAGTCCTGTTACACTGGAACAAAGTGTTGGTTGACGCAGATCGGGAGGTGTTCTAGTCTCAAGTGGTGTCAGTCAGGCTAGGAACACAAGAGTGGAAAATATCTCCAAGCCCAAGTTATTCTGTTGAATCTAAATGTCTTAATTAAATTAATTAATCATTTTTAATTATTTCCCTAAGTTTTAACTTTGGGAAATAGATTAATTAATTAGTAGTAATTGAGACATGGTCGATTTTCCTCTTCAGACTTCTAAAAATGTTTCTAAGTGATCTTAGACATCGATTAGATTATTTCAGATCTAGATCTTGGTTGTTGATTTCTCAACGAGAGATTATAAAGGAAATCAATGGGAAATTTTGAGATAATAATAATAATTGGGATTTGGCAGCAGTGAGGGTTTCAACAGCAGTTGAAGCAATGAATATTTTGTTAATCAAGGTTGTCATTGATGTCAATATGGCATTGATCGAGAAGTCAATATTCTTGAGATGCTTGGTTCTAGATGATGATGTCATGACTCTTGGTTTACTAGGATACCATCAATTAAGAAGTCAAACCACTAATGAAGGAAGCCCTAAGAAGTACTTGATCTAATGTTGCATGCACTTGGTGATCTAGGCCTTAATCTTTGATGACATATGGAGAACTACATGTGATGATGACATGGAATATCTCATTTGATGGTTGGAAGACTATCTTACTATCTTGGAACTTTCCTAATGATGAAGTTGCCTATGTCATATCACTGCACTATGACATGAATACATGATGAGACTATGATGAAGTGGAAATAATATAAAGGCATTGTTGGACCCATAACAATGAAGAAGACCTAATGACCTCTTGCTGTCCCAATCACTTTCTGCACATAAAAAATTCAAGGACAGTTATAAAGAAAAATAATTTTTGCTATCTTAGAGGCAGAATTTCACTATGACACCTACACTACATTTAAGAGCATAATTTTAGCTTTTTAACGAGCTCTTACTTGGCCGGAAACTCCAAGCGGTTTGGGAAATATGATTTTTTTCAAGTTAAGGAAATAATTCTGTCCTTGAGCCGACTTGTGCTAGCCTACTCATGTCGGACTCTCACCAAGTGACGTGTCTCTTCACCTTAAATGCAAAATGTGTATAAATATGAGGATAGAAACTTCATTTTTCCATCATTTTTCGGTGAAGATTTCAGAGAGAAGCCACAGAAGAAGACAGAGCAACAAGGAAGTCGAGAAGAATATATTTGGGTTGTTTTTTTCTATCATTCAATCTACTTATATTACTGTTTGGGCAAGGTGATTGCTGTGACTTAGATTTGTGGACAACATTGCTGTGGGAGCACTCTGTGGCAAACAAAACTCAGTTTTTGGACCGGTTGGGTTCCCAGAATTCGGACCTTACCACAGACCAATTACAGAGCCTTGGCCAGCTAGCATTTTTGAAGCTCATATTGTTGTTCATCTAAGGCTCCAACCTGGTTTCTTGAGGACTAAAATCCTCTAGGGCTCCAAACCTATCTTCCAAGGCACCGACCTTGTCTCTATGAGGCTCCAACCTCCTGCTTCATTTCGTCAAGATATATTTGGTTATACTTCACGGCTCCCAATGTCTTCTTCAACGAGCCCTAACAATCTTCAGCTTACTCTTCACTATAGTCTACACATCATGTCATTTCATCAATGACAACCTTGATCTTTTCACATGAAGGTGTCTCTGCTGTCCTTCATGATATCCAACCAAAATCTCCAAGGTCACTTCATGATGGCTTCAACGCATCATGGTCTCCACTAATGTCTCCAAGGCAGCTTGTACAATGCCTCCAAATATCTTCAAGTATCCTTTAAGTTGTCTTCAATAGCTTCAAGATATTTCTTCAAAATGCTCTTCAAACAGTGTTCAACACTTCAAGAGTTCTTCAATATTGCTTCAACAAGAGTACTCAACAAGGTTCTTCAAAATCTAACACTCTTTGGTCCCCCATAGTGCTTTTCAAGGCTGCACAAACACTTCAGCAAACACAAGCTTGTACATTGTCACCCTCAGACAATTCTAACTTGATGGAAGGCAATTCTTATGCTTCAGATTCACTGTCAAAATCTTCTTCACTTGTACACGCTTCTAAGTTCACTGTTTAATACTTCAGAATGCTCCAAGGTTGTCCTTCATCCAGAATATATTCACTCCCTTTGCAAGGGTAAAGACTGCTTCAAGATGTTTACACAATGCTGCTTTAAGGCTTCTTCAAGAAAACTTCTTTAATAGATTTGCTCACCAAACTCCAAGGGATCTTCAACTGTGCTTTGAGATGATTCAATGGGGCCTTCAATCAATATTTCAAAGGTATATACAAAAGGTTTATAATGTCTTCAATAAGGACTTCACAAGGTTTGTTCTTAGATAAGTCTTCTTCAATGTTTCTTCATACTTTCACCCAAACAATCCTACAACACAGGTTTGAGCTCCTTACAAGGATCACTGCCTACCAGCCTTAATGCTACAGCAGGTCCAAGCCTTAGATGAACAACAATATGAGCTCCCAAAATGCAAGAATATTGGAAGGGCAAGAATATTTCCATCAATGACAAAGGGGGAGATTGTTAATCAAGGTTGTCATTGATGTCAATATGGCATTGACCGAGATGTCAATATTCTTGAGATGCTTTGTTCCAGATGATGATGTCATGACTCTTGGTTTACTAGAATACCATCAATGAAGAAGTCAAACCACTAATGAAGGAAGCCCTAAGAAGTACTTGATTTAATATTGCATGCACTTGATGATATAGGCCTTAATCTTTAATGACATATGGAGAACTACATGTGATGATGACATGGAATATCTCATTTGATGGTTGGAAGACTATCTTACTATCTTGGAACTTTCGTAATGATGAAGTTGCCTATGTCATATCACTGCACTATGACATGAATACATGATGAGACTATGATGACGTGGAAATAATATAAAGGCATTGTTGGAGCCATAACAATGAAGAAGACCTAATGACCTCTTGTTGTCCCAATCAACTTTTGCACATAAAAATTCAAGGACAGTTATGAAGAAAAATAAATTTTGCTATTTTAGAGGCAGAATTTCACTATGACACCTACACTACCTTTAATAGCATAATTTTAGCTTTCTAACAAGCTCTCACTTGGCTAGAAACTCCAAGCAGTTTGGGAAATATGATTTTTTTCAAGTTAAAGAAATAATTCTGTCCTTGAGCTGCCCTATGCTAGCCTACTCATGTCGGCCTCTCACTAAGTGACGTGTCTCTTCACCTTAAACGCAAATTGTGTATAAATATGAGGATAGAAACTTCATTTTGCCATCATTTTTTGGTGAAGATTTCAGAGAGAAGCCACAGAAGAAGACAGAACAGCAAGAAGTCGAGAAGAATATATTTGGGTTGTTTTTTTCTATCATTCAATCTAATTATATTTCTATTTGGGCAAGGTGATTGCTGTGACTTAGATATGTCGACAGCATTGCTGTGGGAGCACTCTGTGTCAAACAAAACTCAGTTTTTGGACCTGTTGGGTTCCCAGAATTCGGACCTTACAACAGACCAATTACAAAGGCTTGGACAGCTAGCATTTTTGGAGCTCATATTGTTGTTCATCTAAGGCTCGGACCTGTTGTAGCATTAAGGCTGGTAGGCAGTGATCCTTGTAAGGAGCTCAAACCTGTGTTGCAGGATTGTTTGGGTGAAAGTATGAAGAAACATTGAAGAAGACTTATCTAAGAACAAACCTTGTGAAGTCCTTATTGAAGACATTATAAACCTTTTGTATATACCTTTGAAATATTGATTGAAGGCCCCATTGAATCATCTCAAAGCACAGTTGAAGATCCCTTGGAGTTTGGTGAGCAAATCTATTAAAGAAGTTTTCTTGAAGAAGCCTTAAAGCAGCATTGTGTAAACATCTTGAAGCAGCCTTTACCCTTGCAAAGGGAGTGAATAAATTCTGGATGAAGGACAACCTTGGAGCATTCTGAAGTATTAAACAGTGAACTTGGAAGCGTGTACAAGTGAAGAAGATTTTGACAATGAATCTGAAGCATAAGAATTGCCTTCCATCAAGTTAGAATTGCCTGAGGGTGACAATGTACAAGATTGCGTTTGCTGAAGTGTTTGTGCAGCCTTGAAAAGCACTATTGGAGACCAAAGAGTGTTAGATTTTGAAGAACCTTGTTGAAGCACTCTTGTTGAACCAATATTGAAGAACTCTTGAAGTGTTGAAGACTTGTTTGAAGAGCATTTTGAAGACCTTTTGTAGCAACATGGAAAGTTTTTGGGGCAGCTTATTGAAGACCTTCTTGAAGCATAGTTTGAATAGTTGTTGAAGAAACTTGACTAGATGAAGTCGTCCTTGATATTCCAAGTGATTGATAATGAAACTCTGCGAAAATGAGACCATGAGACCATGATTCTTGAGCTTTCTTGCAGAAATTATGCGTGAATGGGACCTATGAAATCTTTGATGAGTCACCCATGGACATTCATCTTTTGATAGATCATCTCTCAGGAGCAGCTCCATTGAAGAACATGATTCCAATATTGACTTCTTCCACCCGATCACAAGGCCGAAATCTTCTTGAAGCTGGAGGAGGTTATGCAGGCAGGGGGAGTTGATTCATCACATGAAGAAAGACACATCTATCATGGACCACATTTCCAGAATGAAGAGCACCATGACAGGGGGTGTAATATAGTTATGAAGAATTACTATTGATGAAGAAAATAAGCAACTTGACAGGGGGAGTACTTGAGCACCCCGTTTGCCATTGATGTCAAAGGGGGAGAGAATATTGGAAGGGCAAGAATATTGCCATCAATTACAAAGGGGGAGATTGTTAATCAAGGTTGTCATTGATGTCAATATGGCATTGACTGAGATGTCAATATTCTTGAGATGCTTGGTTCCAGATGATGATGTCATGACTCTTGGTTTACTAGGATACCATCAATAAAGAAGTCAAACCACAAATGAAGGAAGCCCTAAGAACTACTTGATCTAATGTTGCATGCACTTGATGATCTAGGCCTTAATCTTTGATGACATATGGAGAACTACATGTGATGATGACATGGAATATCTCATTTGATGGTTGGAAGACTATCTTACTATCTTGGAACTTTCCTAATGATGAAGTTGCCTATGTCATATCACTGCACTATGACATGAATACATGATGAGCCTATGATGATGTGGAAATAATATAAAGGCATTGTTGGAGACATAACAATGAAGAAGACCTAATGACCTCTTGTTGTCCCAATTACTTTCTGCACATAAAAATTGAAGGACAGTTATCAAGAAAAAATAATTTTGCTATCTTAGAGGCAGAATTTCACTATGACACCTACACTACCTTTAAGAGCATAATTTTAGCTTTCTAACGAGCTCTTACTTCGCCGGAAACACCAAGCGGTTTGGGAAATATGAATTTTTTCAAGTTAAGGAAATAATTTTGTCCTTGAGCCGACCTGTGCTAGCCTACTCATGTCGGCCTCTCCCCAAGTGACGTGTCTCTTCACCTTAAACGCAAAATGTGTATAAATATGAGGATAGAAACTTCATTTTGCCATCATTTTTCGGTGAAGATTTCAGAGAGAAGCCACAGAAGAAGACAAAACAGCAAGGAAGTCAAGAAGAATATATTTGGGTTGTTTTTTTCTATCATTCAATCTAATTATATTTCTGTTTGGGCAAGGTGATTGCTGTGACTTAGATCTGTGGACAGCATTGCTGTGGGAGCACTCTGTGGCAAACAAAACTCAGTTTTTGGACCTGTTGGGTTCCCAGAATTCAGACCTTACCACAGACCATTTAAAGAGGCTTGGACAGCTAGCATTTTTGGAGTTCATATTGTTGTTCATCTAAGGCTCGGACCTGCTATAGCATTAAGGCTGGTAGGCAGTGATCCTTGTAAGGAGCTCAAACCTGTGTTGCAGGATTGTTTGGGTGAAAGTATGAAGAAACATTGAAGAAGACTTATCTAAGAACAAACCTTGTGAAGTCCTTATTGAAGACATTATAAACCTTTTGTATATACCTTTGAAATATTGATTGAAGGCCCCATTGAATCATCTCAGAGCACAGTTGAAGATCCCTTAGAGTTTGGTGAGCAAATCTATTAAAGAAGTTTTCTTGAAGAAGCCTTAAAGCAGCATTGTGTAAACATCTTGAAGCAGTCTTTACCCTTGCAAAGGGAGTGAATAAATTATGGATGAAGGACAACCTTGGAGCATTTTGAAGTATTGAACAATGAACTTGGAAGCATGTACAAGTGAAGAAGATTTTGACAGTGAATCTGAAGCATAAGAATTGCCTTCCATCAAGTTAGAATTGCCTAAGGGTGACAATGTACAAGCTTGTGTTTGCTGAAGTGTTTGTGCAGCCTTGAAAAGCACTATTGGAGACCAAAGAGTGTTAGATTTTGAAGAACCTTGTTGAAGCACTCTTGTTGAACCAATATTGAAGAACTCTTGAAGTGTTGAAGACTTGTTTGAAGAGCATTTTGAAGACCTTTTGTAGCAACTTGGAAAGTTCTTGGGGCAGCTTATTGAAGACCTTCTTGAAGCATAGTTTGAATAGTTGTTGAAGAAACTTGACTATTGGAGAATATCTCGAAGCTATTGAAGACACCTTGAAGGATACTTGAAGATATTTGGAGGCATTGTAGAAGCTGCCTTGGAGACATTAGTGGAGACCGTGATGCGTTGAAGCCATCATGAAGTGACCTTGGAGATTTTGGTTGGATATCATGAGGGACAGCGGAGACACCTTCATGTGAAAAGATCAAGGTTGTCATTGATGAAATGACGTGATGTGTAGACTATAGTGAAGAGTAAGCTGAAGATTGTTAGGGCTCGTTGAAGAAGACATTGGGAGCCGTGAAGTATAACCCAATATATCTTGACGAAATGAAGCAGGAGGTTGGAGCCTCGTAGAGACAAGGTCGATGCCTTGGAAGATAGGGTTGGAGCCCTAGAGGATTTTAGTCCTAAAGAAACCAGGTTGGAGCCTGTACCAGAGATAGGGTTGGAGCCCTAGAGGTTGATGCCTCAAATTGACAAGGTTGGAGCCTTGGAAAGACCAAGTCGGTGCTTGGCACAATACAGGTTGGAGCCTAGAAGATTGGAGTCTTCATCTAGGGTTGGAGGCCTATATCATTATTGTACTTTACTTATTGTAAAGAAGAAATTAATAAAAGTATCTATTCCATCATAGTTCATTTTGTGTTCTAAAAATAAGTAATCTAACGGGTAAAATTAACAATTGAAAAGAAATACTGATTCACCCACCTCTCAGTATTTCCAACATATTTTTTGAGCTTTTCTTTCATCAGTATTCTTCTAGTTTCTGAGAACTAGAGGGGGGATTTTCCTAGCGTTTTTCTACAGACAAGGAGGCCGAGTTATTGAGATCGTGAGAGTTCCAGGAGGGCCGATTTTCTCTGAGAAAGGTCGAGATTCCTTGTGTTGCGAAGATTGCCAGGAGGAGGCCATATAAATTTCCAAGAGATCCATACGAGTTGCCACTGTGAAAATTTATGAATACAAAATTATAGAAACCCTACTGCAGTATCTTGATTTACTTCTCCTACTTGTGATTTAATTATACAAGTTATTTTCGGAAATATTCAGAAAATAGCGAAGTAAACACAACTAGCAGTCTACACATATACAGATCATTTACTGAAGCATAGCACACATCTGACAAAGGACACACATAATTTTGCGGAAAAATGTCCCTGAAAAAACCTAATGCGAGAAAATTGGTGCAGCAGCTCTTTAAGGGTTTTATTTATTAAGCAGAATATGAATACATCTAGGGCACTAGTAGTGGTTTGCCCCACAGAGAAATTCACGGCAGTTGTTATAGCTAATTCAAACCCTTTAGTAATAACTAAATACGAGCCCTTTCTGGCCCACTGGAACCCTCAGCACAACTCTTCCAGCCTCTGCGTCAGCCTCTCCTGCCCAACACAGCCTCTGCGTAGCACAAGCTATCCCTGCGTCACTCTAAAGGCCTCTACGCTGCCTCTGCGTCACCCAGAAAGGTCTGCGTCCCACTCTGCGTGATCTTTGCGTCAACCTGGCTGGGATGCGTCCCTCCTGCTAGCCTCTATGCTGCCTAGTACGGAACTGCCCCTCTGATATATGTATTCTCGGCCTCGGATCAGAATATCCCTTGTCGATCTGCCCCTCACTAGCACTGCAAGCTCACTCGAAATTTCTCAACAAACCGCACCCTAGAATTTCGACTTAGCTCAAGTGCTGCTACTCTGTGTGTGTTCTCCAACTGACCCCAAGCCTTCCTTTAATACTTTTCTCGTTGAGAAATCAACAGTCGTGATTTAATCACTAATCAATGGCTAATAATAGAGAAAGCGTGATCCACGTCACTTAGAACATTCTCACCACATGTGTAAATTAATTCACTTTAATTTTTCAATTTCCCTAAGTTAGACTTAAGGCCCCCATTAAAAAAATTAATTATTTGAATAACTTTTACACCAGGTGGAATTTCTCCAAACGATTTCTGGCTCTTGGAGATCTCATGTGTTCTAGCCCCTCCACAAAGTTTCGGAGCTAGAGCACATCCGATGCTACCCAAAATCTCAACACTCCCTCTTAGCGAGGAATGTGCTCTAGCAACACTTCACCACTGAAGCATCACCCTAATCTTTGGCATCAGTCCTCGCGCTGATAATACTTGGCCTGTTGCCCTCCATCCATTATGCTATTGCTTCCTATACTGCTACCCATGTCACTGCCACATTTGTACTGCAACTCCCTCTCAAATTGTTGCATCATGCTGCCTATAGCACTGCCACTTCTAACTGTTGCACTGCAACTCAATTACTAAGAAGTAAGCAACTGAAGGACAATCACCCAATCAACTGACAGGCAGGTCAGTGTGGCTGCATCTCATCACCGAAGCACCCTTTGTTGCTGCTCTGCGCTGTCTCTCTAGAGTCTAGGGCCTCTACTTTGCATTGCGTTAGCATTGCCCCTCTGCGCTGCTAAAGTCCAATCATCCTCTGCGTTGTTGCTGCCACTGCACTGCGTTGCTCTACTCTCCAGCGTCCCAACACTGCCTCTGCTTCTCCATGATCTTTTGCACCCACTACTCTAGTCATCCTACTATTGTGTTAAGGTTCCCGTAGCTCGTATGTGATCCAAGAGTTTGGGCACCTCAAGGATCCTGCCACCACCATCTTTAGCTCACTCTACAGATATATGTCGCCCCACCTCTTCTCTCGAGGTACATGAGCACTCATGGCCACATCATCCTTGTCGCCATCGTCCCCTCTCGTTGTTGCTGCCTTGGAATTTGAAGCTTCCTTGTCCTTCCTCTTTGGACAAGTGCTGGCGAAGTGTCCCCATTCGACACATCTAAAGCACCAGACCTTGGATATGTTATGAAACTAGCTCCCAAAATAGAAAAAAAAAGAGATCAGCGCCTTAGAAATCAGCCACTTTGAAGGGGTGACCTCCTTTACATTACATAAATGAACAATTCTTGGATGATACAAATGACAAAACCTCCTTTCTATATATAGGAGTCCATGGGATCACAATATAATCCTGGCTGACCTAACAATAATAATGTAAGGGCACAACAATAACAATAGTGGGCTTTTATGGGGCACAATAATAACAATATGGGGACTACAAGGGTACAACAAGAACAATAAGGGGGCTACACTAACAACAATAAGGGACTACACTAGTAATATAGGGACCTAACAAGATAGGTCTATTGAGATTTTGGGGTGTTGGAGTAGCATCGGACGTTCTCTAGCTCCCAAACTTTGTGGAAGGACTAGAGTACATGAGATCTCCAAAACCCAGAAAGCGATTTAAGAAATTCCATTTTGTTTAAGAGATATTTAATTAATTAATATTTTTAGTTAAGGACCCTAAGTCTAACTTGCGAAAATTAAAAGATTGAAGTTAATTAAATTAAACATGCAATGAAAATGACTTAAGTCACACGGATCAAGCATCTTCTAATCTTAGTCGTTGATTCAAGATTAGATCACAGTCGTTGATGTTTCATCTAGAAAAGCATAAGAAGAGGGCTTGGGGTCAGTTGGAGAACACACACACAGTGGCAAAGCACTGAGACTAAGCTGGAATTCTAAGGCGTGGTTTGCTAAGAATTTCAGAAGTGTTTCAGCTACAGCTAGGGGCAGTATTGGCGAGAGGGATGGTGTAATCCCGGGCCAAGAGTACAACGAGGGCATAGGAGCAGTAGACCAAAGCAGCGCAGAGGAAGTAGCAGCTACGCAAAGCAGCCTAGAGGCCAGCAAGGGCAATGCAAGGGCAGCAGGAGGCCAGGAGGGTTGACGCAATGCCAAGAGGGCTTACGCAGTCCCAGGAGGACTGACGCTGGCTAGTAAAGGCATCACAGGGTCAATGTAACCCAATCTGGGGTGACGCGAGCCCTTCTTGAGCAGCACAGCGGCTGACGCATGCCATTAGGGCTGACATAGAGGCCTTCATAGCAGCGTTGGGGTTTCTGTAGGCCAGAAAGGGCTAAGTTCTATAAATCTTGTTTGAGGGTATCAATAAGTCAGTTTTTTGTCTCCAGAACTAGGTATAGCTGCAGTATTTTATTTCTCTATCGGGTTAACCAGTTTGGTGCTCAGATTTGTTGTACTTAGATTCTTCTTAATAATAAAAACCCTCTAGCAGCCAGAAGACCGGTTTTCCCGCATTGGGTTTTTTCGAGGACAGTTGTCTAGAAAATCCTTGTGTGTCACTTTGTCATTGTGCATGTTATTCAGTTTAGAACTGTATGTGTAGATTGTTAATGTATTTACTTCGATGTTAATACTAAATATTTTAGATTAATAACTTGTCTAAGTAGGAGAAGTAAATCAAGATTTAACAATAGGGTTTCTGCATAAGTATATTCAGAAATTTTCGCAAGGTCCTTCTTCTTCCCTTGTTTTCATTGTCCCTTAGATGCTAGGGCTACATCTTCCTCCTCCTCCTTTATCTTGACTTCTCCGTTGCTGAATTCCCTCTTGGTTACCCTTTGGATCTCCTCTTGTCGAAGGATTTCCCACATGTCTCCCCAATTTGGGAGTTGTGCTCTACCCAAGATACCTTGGACAAAGGTCTCCCACTCATCGATGACTGCATTCAGGGCAGTCCTTAATATGAGTCCATCATCCGGAGTTTCCCCCATGGCAATCAGCTAGTCTCGGATAGTCTGCAATCTGAAGAGGAAGGGATCGATCTCCTATCTGGAACATTCGCATCTGATTCTCTAGAAGCATCTTCCTCTGGACGGAGCTACCTTGATACAACGTTGTCAGAGTTGTCCACACCTCATTTGTCGTCTTCTTCTCGGCAATGTGTGGGACCACGTGATCCTTCACTCCATCCATGATCAAGAGCTTAGCCCGTGCCTGATAACTTCTTCAGAGCATCAACATCGGTCGGCACAGCTAGGACGTTCTCTGTGTGATCTCTGATACCATACTCCTCCAGGACTGTCAGGATTCTGGCTTTCCAAATAGCATAGTTAGACACACCGTCTAACCTATCTTGATCTCTCAGTCCGTATAGGGTCATCTCTGCTCAAACAGTCGAAGCAGGTTCTCTTCTCCCTTTTACTACTGCTGCACTCAGCAGAAGACCGGATTTGGGTTTCTTGGCAATAGAAACCCTTTAGAGAATTTGCTCCCTCTGACAAATGATTTCCCTCTCGGAAATCCTCTACCAATTCTATCGAATCAACCCTCTATGATCACCCTCCTGATCGAATCTCATATTTCTTGGCAAGAAAATCTGCTAAGGGACTCTTTCCCCTTACTTTGTCAACTTTGCTAGGCAATGTTCTGCACCGACAGAATCAATGCCCCACCAGCAACTTTGAAGATCAGAAGCTGGACTTCCAGCGCCGACAACCGTCACAAAATCACTCCAACTTGGACAGTGTCACCCTCTAGGGTCTGCGTTTGCCACTACGTCAGCCTAGTGTAAGCCCGACGAGCTGTGTCACCCACTAGGGCTTGCGTCAACCTCTACGTCAACCTTTGCGTCAGCTCTGCGTGAGCAGACTGGCTCTGCGTCACCCTTCAGTTGGGTCTGCTCTGTCCCTTTGGCGTTGCGCTACCTCTTCCTAGATCTATCATCTTCAGCTGCCTTCCTGCAGCAAAAATTCTTCAGCCTCTTGCTGATGGCTTCAGCTTGATTTGCAATAGCTCTGACACCATGTGAAAATTTCTGAATACAAAATTACAAAAACCCTACTGCAATATCTTGATTTACTTCTCCTACTTGTGATTTAATTATAGAAGTTATTTTCATAAATATTCAGAAAATAGAACATACAATGAATCGAATCACCTAAGATAAGCCCAAAACTTACCAATAGAATGTTCCTATCATCTACAAATGAAATAACGATTAATAAATATATGAAACACAATATAGGAATGCTCGTACCCACACATACCACAAATCAGCGAGACAAAGACACCATGAACTACACCCCAAAGTCTTTTATTATGATGATCAAAACGTTCCCAACGAGACAATGGCTTTATACCAACTTTTACAAAGTTACATCAAAGCAGAGCTCAGGATCCAGATGAAAATAGAAGCAAAAAGCCTTATATTTATAGAGAAATTCCTCCAAGTAGAAAATAATGACTAGTTGGCTTGATCCCCATCCAAATAATCTCGGTCATCAATAAAGCTTTGATGATTTTTTAATCTTTGTCATCGAAATAATTATTTTTGTGAAATTTTCGAATTTCTCATCAAAACCATTTTTTATTAGCTCAAAAATAATTATTTTGAGCTAATTTCCTCAAAAATTTGACTTTGACTTAACCACAAGGTCCAAGGATCCAATTTTTCTTGAAATTTCCAATATTCTCTTGGTGGGGAGCCTCCAAAAATTAATTTCTTTAAGACCCACGAATTTTTCCACTTCGAGAACTTAATTTCTCTAACTTTTTAATTTTTTACTCTAATTAATTAATTTTTTGGCTTAGGATTTTATTTTATTTTTGCCAGAAAAAATAATTAATTGACACTTGAGTGGATTAATTTTTTTCCACCCTCAAATATTTTAGCCATGGTGTATATTTTAGCCATGGTGTCTAAGTATGAGGGACCATGCACTAAAATATTTTTTACATAAGATTTTACAAATTCAACCCATTCGTTATAGACCCTCAAATAACTTACCCAATTCTGCGACACAATATGATCTAGTAGATCAAGTGAATAAAATAATTTAGCGATTTAGCATACATTATTCTCAAATCACTTTTATAGAAGACTCGACTAAAACACTAGGACTCACCTAAGACTTTGACGATAAATTCCACCCTAGCTTTGGGGTGAGGCTGGAGGGAAAAACTTTGTCAATCATCCATGTTTAGAAACACAGATAATCAGTGAGACGAAAAACCTCCTGGGATGAAATTCGTCACCAAAATAATAGGCTTACCTAGGTTGTTACATATATACACAGTCTTACTAGCATCATTTACATTACAAACTTGCAGAATGGGTTTACAATGACATAAGAATTGTTGGTTGATGATTATGAACTTTGAAAAAATTCCTTCAAGCTTCCCGATCCTGCTTCCTTGGAATGTTGAAAAATGGGTGTAACATCTGGCTCCACGTGGGGACACGTTGTTTCAATGGAGCAATGTGAGAATCCAGAATCCTATATCAAGAAAGCAAAAGTCCATCAAATAGATATCTATTCAAAACCAAAATCATCATGCATACATAGAATATCTGTTGGAACTTGGAATAGAAAATAATCTACTCTAACAAACTGAAATATAAAGACATAAAAAATAAGTGCATGAAAAAAAACTAACTACCGACATAAATGAAAAGGAGTAGGATTAGAGATACTATACAAAATATGCCCCATGGCATCAGATGTCTTCAAAATAGTGCATACTGAGCATCTTGTGACCCTCTCGCAAGTCTGTCGGTTGCTTCTCGGATGTGCCATGCCCAATCCTGCATATCGAAGGACTTTGTCTTATTCGAATATCAAATTGTTTTCGGCCATCAGATGCATCAAACCTCTTCCTTCTTCTCTTTTGCTTTTTACATTTGCTATCTAGAAGGATGTGATGTTGATGATGATGTGATTGGTGCACAACTTCTTTCTTGATCCGAAAAATGCTCATATGGAAAATTTGGAGCATCCAAGACTACTGTGACCTGCTCTTCTTTATTTTCATGATTTCGCTCTGCCAGAGCCGTTGGATCAATCTTGCAAGCATCAATCTGATTTCCTTCAATTTCCTTCCTTCTTAGATCATCTTCATTTAACCATTTCTCAATGGAATCAATGATGAACCACACTGGTTGGTTCGAAACGCGTCGACAAAAAAATTTCTTACATGTGATTTTTACCGAAAGTTTTTATGCACAAGGTGAAGGTTACTTTAGTGAGCTGGGAGACTCATGCTCTGGACCTTTTGGTCTTGGTTGGAGTTCCTGAACCTATGATTTTTCCATTATCTGCAGCTTATTTTGTAGAGTGATATGCTTAATTCTCATGGCATTCATTTGATTAGCATGTTCATCCTTTATAGCATTGATTTCCCTGATATGATTTTCCTCCATGGTATTCATCATGTCCTAAAAGGTGATTCTCTGATTATACTGAGTAACATCCATTACTTGTAACTTGTTCTGAAGAGATATATAACTGGCTTTCATGCCCTTTATCAATTTATTATGATTTTCTTGGATAGCACTCATTTCTTCCTTATGATTTGCTTCCATGGTGATCGAATAATTTTGCATGGTGGCCATCTGACTAGAGAGTTTCTCTAGTGATTTATAGCTCCTCATCACGCTTTTCTTATATGGCTAACAATTTGGTGTACATGGATCTCATATCCTTAGCGTGATCTACTATCAATTTCCCTTGATTAAGTTCCATGGTTTTCATACTTTGAGTTAATTCATTGATAAGTTGCTTATATTTTTCCTTTTCATCATCAATATTAATTTGATCCTTGGTCCCTGTCGTTCCACTATCGAGGATTATTCTTACAATGGCACAAGTGGATTCATCATGAGAATGGTCACAATGTCTACAATATGGCACATTTTCTTGACCCATTTTTATGATATTTGGGTCCTTCACAGGATCACTTTCATCCTTCTTCATTGTACTAGGTGCATGTTGTCGCTCGGATTGTACAAGCACCACACCAATGCTCAGGATGAGGGTTGTCACTCTGATCCCTACCCACTCCATTCTAGTTGTCTCCCAACAGCAGGCTATGGGGGGTAGTCCCTATGGAATGAAATGAAGAAAAACAAGTTGACAATCGACTTGTTCGGGAGACACGGATGAGTGGCCTAGCCATTTGGTTGAATTTAAGCAAGGCTTATTTTCAGATTAGATTTACAGTATGAGACCAGTGCCTTAATGGAGTCACAATTTTTTGCTTATAGTAAATTGGAACCAAATGACCAGATGGAAACCCGTTGCTTGAGCGATTCACTAACCTATATGATGTGAAAATCCTAAGACCTATGTGGAATGCAGTGATCTTGGCTAAGTCACCTGATACGGGGATACGGGGATACAGGGACACGGGGATACGAAGTGTCGGACACGGGTACGGTGACCCCGGAACAGGATACTTCTGGGACACGTTACGTTATATATTATTTTATTAAAAATATATATATATATTTTAAAAAATATATATATATTAATATATTTAAAATTAGATAGTTTTTGCACAAATTCATACAAAATTCATTGATTCAAACATAGATATTAGATATTCATGAGTCATACATCATCATTGATACTATAATACAAATTACAATGATACATTGATACACCATACATGATACAATCGTCAAATTTACTCAGAAAGACAAGATTGAAGATAGTAAGATACTGTAGTTTTTTCATTAAGTCATCATAATCAAAATGTGTTACATAACAACACTGCCAATGGCAAATAGAAATACAAAATACAAAATCAACTACTATCTACAAGCCTACAAGCCTGAAGCCTCAATGAGTCAGAGTCATCAATCCTCATAATCAGCATCACTGTTGAAATCCTGATCATCATGCTCACCACTGCTCCCCTCTGCCTCTGATGCATCCTCCTCCTCTATCATCTATGCATCTGCTGGTGTGGAGGATGACCCCTCTAATCCATCATCAAATTTGACAGGCTCTAGCACTGGCGCATTGAGATCCAAGTTGGCCAATGCCAACTCAACACTGTTGTCCAGACCCATATCATCAGGAAAGACATCCCACATCTTTGTCTTTCCCTTCAACCACTCCTCCCTCTGCCTATAGATGAGACGAAGATTGGTGTGCACATACACCATTGTCTCTGCCCTGGACTGCTCAAGCCTGCTCTTCTTCACACTATACAAATTCCCATATGTGCTCCAATTCCTCTCGCAACAAGAGGCTGAAGTCACCTGAGAGAGGAGCCTCATGGCTAACTGCTGTAGAGGAGGGCTTGCTGCCCCATGAGTTGCCCACCAAGAATGGGGCTTCTTAGCCCCCCTGTCTTCTTGTTGCATATTTCCACAATGGGTATTTGGGGTCAACAATTTGTTTTCCCTGCACATTTGAAGCTACTGTTGCAGCCCCACTTCCAATGGATGGAATACTTGCAGACTGTGATGAAAGAGGGACAGAAGGGGCATCTCCAATGGGGACATTCTTCCCCTTTCTTTGCCCCTGTCTTGCTGCCTTTGATTGAGCCATAAATACTGTAAAAAATAAACAAAAACAACTAAATATATAAAACATATGCACATGCAAACACTAACAACAAACTAAATGCAAAATATAGAGGGACAAGGCACTTACCGGATGCCCGAATCTCTTCGAAAGAACACACTTGCTCCTTGCTCTTGCTCCTTGCTCTCCTTCTCACTTCACAAATGAAACACAAATGAAATAGGTGAGAAAATATGAAAGAAAAGCCACACTTTATAAAAAAAAATCGCACATTTTGGTTGCCGCGGGCCCGGCCGTACCCGGCAGGAGTGGCCACGGAGTGTCCGAACAGGGTACAGTCGGGACACGGAGTGTCCCTTTTCGGACACGCCGTGTCCCGACCGTACCCTATTCGGACACTCCGTGTCCTTCGAATTGGGGCCGAATCCGACACCTAGAGGTGTCCGACACGGGGATTCGGGGATACGAGGGCATTTTAGGAGTGTCCGGTTACTTAGGATCTTGGTAAATTTTAATTAGATGCCTAGTCTAAGTGTGACCACTTCCCTAACTATTTTGAGAAAGAATGCTCAAAGTAAGTTGTGAAATGTAAGTCAGTGGGAGCAGACAATGACCTGATTAACAATACCTCCCCTTGTATTGCACCCACCCAGTGTCTTCGGCGCTGTAGAGACTGTGGCTCTGAACACTGCAAGTTCACTGTGTTAGCCACTAGGAGAAGTTGAATCTCTCAAGCTAGATTGGAAAAGGATTGCCCTGTAACTCTATCAACCTAGATTATGCTAGGAGGTAAATTATCAATGCAATCTAAATCTAGTATGTTTATGCAAGTGATTATGAGTGAGATTTACCTCGAGTTAAGATTGCTTAAGTTATTTAAGTACTTATTGAAATTTTGTCTTAAGGCAAGAGTACTTAACGATGTTGAGATACAATCTTAAGCAAGATATGTGTTAAGAGATATAAGTGTAATGTTCGACAAGATTCCACAAGATACCAAGTAACTAATTTATCCACCAATGATTATTAACACAAGATATTATGCCAATCAACAAGATCAATGTCAAATTTTAAATGCAAAGATGGAAAACCTTTTAGGGCAAGATGAGATAAGTCAAATTTAGATTTATGACAGTTTATATCAGCGATAATACTTCAGAAAATTCAGAACTTATCAATGTTGTGACAACAATGCATAAACCACTTCAAATGATGAAACTTTTCCAACACATAAAACATAAAATTTCTAATGACCAGCAAATGTAAGTTAACTTGTTTGGACCACTTTAAGATGGTACATTCAGTAAAATTTCAGATCTGATTTCTTGATTTGCAACAGTAAACAAGGACAAATCAACAAGCTAAAGATGCCAAAAATAAGTGGCCAATATGCCCTATTACCACTCAAACCAGCAGGGGACTTAAAAGGGCTCCTAAGAGGGCAACTACTAGGTCAAGGGCAATGATGGAGACTTAGCCCACTGTCACCACAGCTATGACTCCCTGCTCTTTACGAACTTTCATTGATTGGAGGAGACCCGGTAATTAGGAAGTCACTTGTATAGGATAGATCAACAAATAGATGTAAAGTGACCTTGAAGACCCTTTCCCTAGGGTAGGATTAAGAATGGAGCTTGCTTTCTCTTTAAGCAAGGTAAAAGACTTTCTAGGGAAAGGAGGTGAGGATTTGAGGGTTAGGTGAAAGGAATATCAACTTGAAAAAGAGTTTCCCAATCCCTAAAATCCTTATAGAACTTGGATTCCCAAGTTTCCCTTAATGAATTGAATTTGATAAGAAATGGGGCCACATGGGGCCAAGTGGACCCAGCCCAGGTTAAGGGGATGGAGTCTAGCAACCGATGATATTTTTAACCTGACCAAGGCAAGGAGAAAGGACCAAACAAGAATTTTCACCTAAATATGTCAAATTGATCCTATGAGGTACTAGCCTTGGAAACACTAGGGAAAAATTTGATCTTAGACCTAGGGCTTAGGATATCTTGCAATCCCACTCTCGAAATCTCTTCAAATTCCGAGGAGACCTTGAGGACACACCAGTGCAGTAGAGCCTAGGAGATAGAAATTTTTCTAGTGCTAGTTTGCCGGGAAAATGATGCCCTAGGTGGCCTAGCGTGTCTAGACCTAGAAAAGGTGAAAGAATATGGTTTAAATGACCACCCTTTGATGGATTAGTGCCTAATTCCTCTTGGGGATATGGATTCAAGGAGAATTATGAAGATGGACTTCGTTTCTTGTTCAAGGAGGTTCTCAAAGTCAACTTCGTCCAATGCTAAGGGATAGAGAAGAAAAGTGACCTTGAAAACCTTTATACTCTGCTGCAAATGGAAGAGGCTTATTGAGATAACTCGATCTCTAGGACAATTCATTCATCAAACATGGCCCATACATAGAGATAAGCTAAATAGAAGCATAATTCCACATTGATGTCGTAAATGTATGAAACAATTACTCCTAAAATAGCGAAAATCTCATAACCAATGTATGTAGCAAAAGGAAAAGAAAATAGTATCAAAATGACATTTACATGAAAGAGAATATGTCCAACCATCAACACATTTGCAATATAAGAAGCTCCAAGGTAAGAAGAACCTAATCCATACATCAAAATTCATCCATTATCCAAAAATATCCACCAAGGAAAGAGTGTGAAGCTCTTTAAGGAGAGAATGATCCAAATCCAAGTATTGATCCAAAATGAATCCATCCAACTTCTATTTATACACTCATTAGGAGTTTGAATTACCTAATGGGCCTACATTAGCCCCTAAAAATAAAATACTATGCAAATTAAGTAACTTTTGGTGACAAGCCCACCAAAGTAGGTCACAAATGAAATAATAAGCCTCTCAAGAGGTCAAATAATAATTTATGCATGTCGTAGGGCCCCCCAAGAGGCATGATGAGGTCTATAAGTGTCATAATGATGAATAAGATCCTCAAAAGTGATGGACAAGGGGGTGGCCCCTTGTTCTCCAAACAATAAACCTGTGGTACTCCCAATGGGTGTGGGGGCACATCAATGACCTCATGAGTCTCCATATGAGTCAAATATGCTTGTAGACCATCTATAAGGGCTCAGATGATGGAATGAATGTTTCCAAGTCATCGTACAAGTCCTGGGACACCGGCCAAGTGTGCGGTGCACCTGTGGGGCTAGCTGGGCATAGTGTACTCAAGGCATCTTCCTCGTCCAAAAGGTGGATCTCTAGCAATCTCTGAACATCTTTGGGGATCCATGGAGTGTTGTCCATTGTTGTGGAAGCCCATGGCTCTCCAAACACACCCTATATGTGCCAATGCAGCCCTCAGGAGGGTTAGGACCCCGTATAGGGAGACCAAATCCAAATGGACACCATCTGCAATCCTACATAAGATCCAATGTGTCCCCTAGCCTTCCAGTACAACAAGTCATTAAAGTAATCGGGTAAAAGAGCTTATAAATCATGGACAACAGGTGGACACTTCATAATGGCGTGCCCTTCCATAGTGGGCTTTGGCGTGTGCTAATGTATCCAAGCTCTAAAGGGGGTTAGCCAAGTACTTTATTAGGTGGTTTCTACCTTTGGAGGGGATAGTATGTCCAAGGTACATCCCTTAAATGGTGGTTGCATGTGATAAAGAGGTGAAATGGAATAGGGAATGATAAGGGCAATCCTGGGCCACATGTCGGGGCACAAGGGTAGCTAGAGAAAGGGAAGTCCACACCTGGGTATGTAATGTCTAGGAGGGAGCAAACATGGTACATGAGTTGCCCCGACCTTGATATTTCCACCCTTCTTTATATGCCTTTTTCCTTTTATGATTTTTCTTTAATTAACTGCTTGGGGCTCAAAGGATAAGAGCATGATGTGTGAGATATAGCAATGGATACCCCCTTTTTGGTGGGGCAATTCATTTCCCTCCAGGAGTTGGGACAATCATGGCTTCCTAAATGATAAAGGTGTAAAATTTTCAATCTAAAAATTATTACTGCAGTGATTAATTTATTTCACCTACTTGCTTGATAACTTATTTACAAATGCTTCAGTAAATTTCGAAATAAACACAGTTGCAATACTTCACTCTAATCAAAAGCAGAAGAACATAAATAACACATATAGCACAATAGAAACAACCACGTGAACACACTTATTTTTGGACAATTGTCCCTGGAAAAACCCAATGTGGCAAAACCGGGGGAGCAGATGAGGGTTTGTATTTATCTTTAGCAATGAAAAGATTGTTTACAGAATTTCTGACGACCAAAATTAAATAGCATACACCTGATGTGAATTTTCTGGAAATTCTGGAAGAATTCCCGACACACGGCATGACCTCTTGCACGCTCTGCGTCAGTCTGCGTAGCCTCTCTGTGCAGTCCCTGCCTGGACTGTGTAAGTCTGCATGGAGGGCTAGTGATGTTGCTCAGTGCTACCTCTCCTTCGTCCTCTGCCTTCTGCTTCTCTGTCCCTGCTGACTCCTCCCTCCTCCTTCTATCTCTGCAACCTTGCCTCTACAAAGTCACTCATTGAAATCAAATTCTCTTACTTGAGAATTGATTTCCTTCGGGTACTGAGAATGTGCCCGGCTTGAATTCCAAATGACCCTCAGGCCTTCTCTTATAGTCTTCTCATTGATGCATCAATGGCCCAGATTATATCCTTAATCAATGGTTCAGATTAAAAGATGACTTGATCTTCGTTTTCGAGAAGATTCACACTCTGCTTTATTAATACCCTTTAATTATTTAATTTCCCTAAGTTTAGACTTAGGGATCACATTAAAATAATTCATTATTTTAATAACGCAAAATCCGAGTGGAATTTCCACAAATGATTTCTGGGTTCTCTGGAATACTATTGTCCAAGCCTCTCCTCAAAATTTGACACTTGGAACACTTTTTGATTCTATAAAAATCAACACTCCCCCTTAGCGAGGAAAGTTTTCAAGCAAGGTACCAATTTTACTGCTTTGATTCTAAAGCATCTGCAGTGCTGCTGATGTCATGGCTGCTGCCTCTCAATTATGTGTTGCTGCCCTCTGTACTGCAACCTCTACTACTGCCTCATCTGTACTGTAGCTCCCTCTATCTCTGTAGACCACCCATTCCTTTACTGGAAGGGGTTCTCGACCATCTCCATCTTTTCTCTGAAGTAAGTAAACTTAATCTTACTCAAAGCCTTGGTGAGGATATCTGCCACATGTTCTCCTATAGGACTGTACCTCAATTGCACAGCTCCCCGTTGGACAGTCTCTGATGAAGTGGCATCGAATGTCAATGTGTTTCGACCGGTCATGAAACATAGGATTCTCAGAGAGCTTAATGCAACTCTTATTATCACACATAATTCTGGTCGATTCCATCTTCTTCTTAAGTAAGTTCAAGAGCAATTTACGAAGCCATATGGCCTCGCACGAAGTTGTGCTTGCTGCCATTTACTCCGCCTCGATTGAGCTCAGTGCAACGGACTTTTGTTTCCTACTGCACCAGGAAGTCATTCCTGATCCGCGACTGAAACAGTACCCACTGGTACTTTTCCGGTCCACTGTGCTTCCAGCCCAATCTGCATCTGTAAACCCACTCAACTGGACCTCATTGCCCTTGGTGTACTTCAACCCATACTCGATCATCCCCTTCAAGTATCTGAGAACATGTCTGGCTGCTACCCAGTGAGCCCTCCTTGGTTCCACCATGAACTGACTAAGGGTATTCACTGCATAATAGATGCCTGGTCTAGTGTTGACCAGATACATCAATGATCCGATGAGTTGCCTATAAAAGGTGGGATCAGCCTCATCATCCTCTGTTGTGTCTATCTTCTTCCAGTTTGTAATCATTGACGTAGCCATGGGTCTACAGTCTTCCATCTGAAACCTTTTTAGGATCTCTGTAGTGTATCTTCCTTGCCCAAGGAAGATTTCTCCCTTCTACTGCCAGACCTGCAAACCAAGAAAATAGTGCATCTACCCCAAATCCTTCATGTCGAATTCGGTAGCCAGATTTTCCTTGCAATCCTTGACGAACTTAGATGATCTAGTAAGAAACAGATCATCTACATATAATACCAGGATTAACAGCTCATCCCCTACTCTCAAGTAGTAGAGATTGGGATTTGCGTCACTCTTGACAAATCCCATCTTCTGCAAATAGCTATCAATTCGCCCATACCATGCTTTGGGGGCTTGTTTTAGACCCTACAATGCTTTCTTAAGAGTGCAAAAATGAATCTTCTGCTCATGTGTCTCGAAGCCCTCTTGTTGTTCTATGTACACTTCCTCTTCTATCACCCCATTCAAGATAGTTGTCTTGACATCCATCTGGTGAATCTCCCATCCCAACTGCGCTGCTAGAGAGACGACAGATCTTATTGAAGTGTACCGAGCTACAGGGGTGAAGGTTTCCTCATAGTCGATCCCTTCTTTCTGTGCGTACCCTTTAGCCACAAATCTGGCCTTGAACTTCTCTACGCTGTCATCTACAGCATACTTAATCTTGTAGATCCACCTTGACCCTACAACTGATTTGTCCTGTGTTCTAAGGACTACGTCCCATACATCGTTTGTCATGATGGAGCTATACTCCTCCACCATGGCATCTACCCACACTTGATGCTAAGCTGCCTCCCAAAAGCTAGAGGGTTCTCTGACCTGAGCTACCAGTGCCTCCGTACCCTCTTCTCGTCTCTAGTGCTCCAACAAATTCCTCTACATCCCTCAAAATTTGTTGGAGTTCTCTGCTCGGTCTTCCAGTGGTGGTGGGTGGTCTTACCTGCTCTCCTGCCTACTGTTCTTCAAAGGAACTCTCCTTAGAATCATTGTGTCGTGGAGAGGCACTCGACCCATCCTCTGTAGGTCATTGAGGTTGTACTAGTGGATCCTCCTCAATCTGCGTATCTGTAGCCATTTCCCGAGATCTTCTAAAGGCTCTCTCCTCCATGAATTTCACGTCTCGCCTTACTACGATCTTCCTGTTTTTTGGAATATGGATGCGATATGCCTTCGCATTTTCACTAGAGACCACAAGATAACCCTTTTCCACAGTCTGATCCAACTTCTTCCTCTTCTCATCTGGTACATGGCAATACACTATACTGCCAAATATCCTGATATGGCTCACCTCAGGCTTGCTGCCTGTGAACACACTCTCAGGAGTTACCTTTCCCAAAGCTCTATTGGATACCCTGTTCTACACATACACCGCTGTATTGCAAGCTTTTGCCGACAAAAATTTGGTTATGTCTTGGTCATATAGCATCGCCCTTGCAGCTTATACAATGGTCCTGTTCTTCCTTTCTGCATCTCCATTCTTCTCTGGATTGTATGGAGTTGTCCATTCTCTCTTGATGCCTTCCTTTGCGCAGAAACTGGTGAAGTCTTTATCGATATACTCTCCACCATTATCTGACCGCAGCTTCTTGATACTCTTTCCAGTTGAATTTTCTACTAGTGCCTTGAATTCTTTGAAATGCTCAAAGACTTCATCTTTGGTTTTGAGAAAGTAGATCCAAGTCTTCTTGGAATGGTCATCAATGAAGGTAACAAAATACTTTGCACCAATGGGAGCAGTTGTGGACATTGGATTGCAAATATCTGAGTGTATCAACTCCAATACGCTCTTGGCCTTGCTGCTGCTTCTTGGAAATGCTGCCTTGGCATACTTCGCTAGTACGCACCCCCTGCAAACCTCATCTCTCCTTGTGCTGAGTTCTAGAGCTCCTATGATAGTCTTCTTGAGAATCTTCAAGGCTCCATGATGTAAATGCCCCATCCTTCTGTGCCATAATTCATTCAGATCCCTTTTGTCCGTACAGCCGATTAGAGCCATTGGGGATTCAAGTTGGAGCTTATATAGTGTGTGGCTCCTTATTCAAGCTAGGGTGTTTGACATAAACTTTATTTCCAATAAAGTATACGTCATAACCCTTGTTCTGGAGCTGAGGCACCAAGAGCAAATTCATCCCCAAACCTGGTACATGCAGAATGTTTGTGCCCGAATTTTGTTGCCAACTTCTGTCTGAAATATTATGCTACCTCTTCCAACAGGGGTACACTTGGCCTTGTTTCCCATTGTAATCTGAAAATTCATCTGCTCTTCTTGGTAACTCGAAAAACATTCTCCAACTCCTGTCATATGAGCAAATGCTCCACTGTCGATATACCAAACACTTGGAGGTGTCGTGCTTGACACACAAGCGAAATCCTCCTCTAGTCTGGATGCCAGCACAGACATGTCATCTTCCCTCTATTTTTCTAAGTGCTTTGGAGGACTGCATGAGCCTTTCCAAGTGGGTGGGCTCTTCCTAATGTCGGATCGCAGAACCTCCCTTTCTATCTTTAGCCTTTTGCTCTAATACCATGTGAAATTTTCAATATGAAAATTATTACTACAGTGATTGATTTATTTTGCCTACTTACTTGATAAGTTATTTACAGATGCTTCAGTAAATTTTGAAATAAACACAGCTGCAGTACTTCACTCTAATCAAAAGCAGAAGAACAGAAATAACACATATAACACAATATAAACAACCACATGAACGCAGTTATTTTTGGACAATTGTCCCCGGAAAAACCCAATGTGGGAAAATCGATGCAACAGATGAGGGTTTGTATTTATCTTCAGCAGTGAAAAGATTGTTTACAGAATTCCTTACGATCATAATTAAATAGCATACACTTGATGTGAATTTTTCGGACATTCAGGAAGAATTCCCGACACACAGGATGACCTCCTGCACCCTTTGTGTTAGTTTGCTTAGCCTCTCTGCACAGTCCGTGCCTGGAATGCGTAAGTCGGCGTGGAGGGCTTGTGTTGTTGCTCAGCGCTACCTCACTTTCGTCCTTTGCATTCTTCTTCTTTGTCCCTGCTGACTCCTCCCTCCTCCTTTTGTCTCTGCAACCCTACCTCTACAAACTCACCCACTGAAATCGAATTCACTTACTTCAGAATCGATTTCCTTCAAGTACTGAGAATGTGTCAGGCTTAAATTCCAAATGACCCTCAAGCCTTCTCTTATAGTCTTCTCACCGATGCATCAACGGCCCAGATTATATCCTTAATCAATGGCTAAGATTAAAAGATGACTTGATCTTCGTTTTCTAGAAGATTCACACTCTACTTTATTAATACCCTTTAATTATTTAATTTCCCTAACTTTAGACTTAGGGGTCACATTAAAATAATTAATTATTTTAATAAAGCAAAATCCGAGTGAAATTTCCACAAACGATTTATGGGTTCTCTTGAATATTGTTGTCCAAGCCTCTCCTCAAAATTTGAGACCTAGAACACTTTCCAATGCTATAAAAATCAACAAAAGGAGGCTCATCTAGGGCCTCTGGAACCAGGGTGATGACCATGGGTATGGGGTTGAATTCATGCATTGGCTTTTTCCCACATGCTAAATATGTTTGTCCCAACCATCTTTTGCATCTTGCGGTACCTTTTCCTGTTGAATGTGGCCATTTGTGCTTTCTACTTTTTCTTTTCAGCTGCTTCAACCCCTAGGGCATCGTTCCAAGCCTGACCTAAGGTGGCGACAAGGGAATGGGGAGGTTAACCCTGTGTGGACCCGGCGAGGAAATGTGGACCCAAGTGGGAGATATGATGAATGGGGCTATAGTGAGTGGAAGGGGAGGGTTATATGTGGATAAAGGAGTGGGACCACGCAACCAAAGTCAGGGTTTCCCAAGTAGTACCACCTTAAAAACAAAAGGTCAGTAAAGGAGATCCCACGAAACTAAAATCCAAGGGTAAAATTTAAAATAGGTCAATGGGACAGAAGCACAAACTAAGCCCATTATTTATGTCAATTCCCCCCATTAATCTGTTGAGATTTTGTGTATTTGGGGTAGCATCAGTTATGCTCTAGCTCCCAAATTTTGGGAAGGACTAGAGTACACTTGATCTACAAGACCCAGAAATGGATTTGGGAAATTTCATCTAGTTTAGGAGATATTAAATTAATTAATTATTTTAATGTATTTACTAAGTTTAAACTTAGGGAACTTAAATAATTAAAGTGAATTTAATTAAACATGTGATGAAATTGTCATAAGTCACACGGATCAAGCTTTCTTTTAATCTTAGCCATTGATACAAGATCTGAACATGGTCATTGGTTTCCCAACGAAAAAAATATAAAGGAAAGGCTTGGGGTCATTTGTAAAGACACACAGAGGCAGAGCACTGAAGCTAAGCTGAGATTTTAGGGCGAGTTTGCTAAGAATTCTCAAAAGTGTTTCAGCTGTAGAGATGGGAATTTAGACAAAGGGGATGATCTGATCCCAGTGTCTAGGATCAGCAAGAGGTAGAGATCAGCTCAGAGAGGCAGCGCAGAGAAGCAAGGCAACAAGGACAACGTGAGTTAGCTGGAAGCCCTCAGGGGTTACGCAAAGACCCTAAGGGGCAGCGTAAGGACTGTGTCACCCAGTCTAGGGTAACGCAGCCTTTTCCGGAGTAACACTGAGGGACGCAGGGGCTTCAAAGGCTGACGTAGAGGCTTCAAGGGTAGCGCTGGGGTTTCTAGGACGTAATTTTGGCTAAGTCTTGTAAATCTAATTTGAGGGTGTGGATCAGACATTATTTTGGCTTCAGAACAGCCACGGAGTTGTAGATCTATTTTATCTCTATCGGATTTTCCAGATCTGGAAACTAGATTTGCTGTATTCAGAAAATTCTTAATAATAAAACCCTCCAGCAACCAGAAGACCAGTTTTCCCGCATTAGGTTTTTCCGGGGACAATTTGTCCAAAAAATCACTATGTTACTTTGTCAATGTGTGCATGTACTTTTTTCTAGATTTGGATTGGTGAAAGTCTATTATGTGTTTTGCTTTGATATTGATCTGAATTTATTTAGTTAATAACTTACCTAAGTAGGAGGAGCATAACCGGATTTAACAGTAAGATTTCTGCATAAGTATAAGATTCATAAATTTTCACATGGTATCAGAGCAATTGCAGATCTAAGAGGGTCACCAGCAGAACATTGAAGGTTCTAGCTGCAGAAAGCAGCTGGAAAAGAAACAGAAAGGAAGATCTAAAGGGACAGCGCAGTTTTCAGAGGCATAATCACGCAGAGGGCAAGATGACGTAGTCTAACGCTGTCTCCTAGCAGGCCCATGCAATTACTGCGCAGAGCCAGCTCGAAAACAGCGTTGGATTGGTTTGAAGCCAACCAATGTGATGCAGATCTGAATTTGTCAGATCTAGAAAAGACTGAAGATTAGCTGCAGAAATTCAGAAGGTGTTGGAAGGGTTAAATTTCTGAAGTTTTCAGATTTTTAGCCTAAGCACAAGTGACAAAGAGCGAGAGGAGATCAGATTCTCAAAGAGTTTCTAGCCAAAGAAACTTGCAGATTGATCAAAGGATCAAAGAGAGCTGAATCATTGTTGACTTGGCAGATTTCCAAGAAGGTAAATCAGTTGTTAGAGGGAGCAGAAGGTGCCTATTTCGCCAAGGGCCTTAGTTCCAGTTCTCTGGCAAAGAGAAAGGGAAGTTTCCACACATTTCTGAGCAGATGGCTCCTCATGGACTGCATGATCAAGACAGATTGGATGGCCTCTCCAACTTCTCAGTTTGGAAGGCTAGGATCCTGATAGTCCTTGAGGCATGTAATCTAAGAGACCATGCAAAGAAAAATATGGCCACACGACCGATGCAGATCTCCTACGGAAGCATAAGGAAGCTGTTTTAGCATGCCAAGCGGCTGATCATGGACGGAAGTAAGGACCATATTGTACCGCACATAGCTGAGAAGAAGATAGCTAATGAGATGTGAAAGGCCTTAACTTCCCTATATGAGGGAAAGTCTGTCTAAAAGAAGATGTTGTTGGAGACTCAGATGAGGTCATTCATGATGACCAAGGGAAAAGACATGGATCAATTCCTCTTCAAATTGCAGTCGATCAGAGATCAGTTAACTGCAATGGGTGCTAAGGTGGAAGACGATGTGATGGTCAGGACTGCTCTCAATCCAGTCACAAATGAGTGGGAAACCTTTGTTCAAAGTATCATGGGCAGAGCAGACCTCCCAGATTGGGACAGCTTGTGGGCAATCATGCATCAAGAAGAACTTCGTAGATTCACCAAGAAGCAGTACTGCTCTGAATTAGGCAAAGTGGAGGAAGATGAAAAAGATGCAGCCTTGGCATCAAAGAGGCAGCAGGGAAAGAAGAAGAAGGGTCTATCTAAGATCAAGTGCTTCCATTGTGGTGAAATGGGACATTTTGCCAACAGTTGTCTTTAGAAGAAAAGGGACAAGGAAGCTTCTTCTTCCAAGGTTGTTGTGGCATATGATGGGTAGGAAGATGATGCAATCATGAGCGCTCATGAACCACGATAGTGGGGTGACATGGATCTGTAGAGGAGCTATAGAATGTAGGGAAGGATCCTTGAGCAGCTCATCTCTTGGATCACATACGAGCTACGGGAGCCTTAAGACAGTAGCGGGACAAGTAGAGCAGTGGGTGCATAGATCACAGATGAAGCAGAGGCAGATTTGACGATTGAAAGGAGCAGCATAGAACAAAGCAGCAGCAGTATAGAAGCAGCAGCAGCACAGAGGCTAATGTGACTTTAGTAGCACAGAGTAGAGCTTCTTACGTAGTGCAGAGCTGCAGCAGCGTAGAAGGCTTCAGAGGGACAACGCAGTGCAGCAGCAGCGTAAGAGATTTCAGCACAAGGGCCTGATGTGACTTCAGCAGTGTAGAGGGAGGTTGCTTACGCAGTGCAGAGTTGTAGTTGTGCATCATCCTTCATATGCCAGCACAGAACAGTAGCCTATGGAGCTTCAGTGATAAGGGTGCAGCCCAACTGACTTGTCTGTCAAATATTGGGCAAGAGATTCAGTTGTTTCTCTCAACAACTGAAGTTGCATTGCAGCAGATCAGCAGTGGCAGTGCTACGAGCAGCACAGATGTAGCAAATTGAGAGGGAGTTGCAGTACAAATGTTGCAGTGGCAGTGGTAGAGTCATGGGCAGCAGTACAGAATGGCAGCAGCAATGCAGAGTTGGGTGGCAGTAGGTCAAGCATCAGCAACACAGAACCAATGCCCAAAATCTTGTAATGCATAGTGTGATGTATTGTTGGAGCACACTCTTGATGCTAAGAGGGAGTGTTGAGATTTTGTGTATTTGTGGTAGCATCATTTGTGCTCTAGCTCCCAAATTTTGAGGAAGGACTAGAGTACACTTGATCTACAAGACCCAGAAATGGATTTGGGAAATTTCATCTGGTTTAGTAGATATTAAATTAATTAATTATTTTAATGTATTTCCTAAGTTTAAACTTAGGGAACTTAAATAATTAAAGTGAATTTAATTAAACATGTGATGAAATTGTCTTAAGTCACATGGATCAAGCTTTCTTTTAATCTTGGCCATTGATTCAAGATCTAATCATGGTCGTTGGTTTCCCAACGAGAAAAGTATAAAGGAAAGGCTTGGGATCATTTGTAAAGACACACAAAGGCTAAGCACTGAAGCTAAGCTGAGATTCTAAGGCGAGTTTGCTAAGAATTCTCAGAAGTGTTTTAGCTGCAGAGAGGGGAATTTAGACAAAGGGGATGATCTCATCCCAGTGTCTAGGATCAGCAAGAGGCAAAGATCAGCTCAGAGAGGCAGCACAGAGAAGCAGGGCAACAAGGACAGCGTAGTCCCTCCAAGGATAGTGTGAGTTAGCTGCAAGCCCTCAGGGGTTACGCAGAGACCCTAAGGGACAGCGTAAGGACTTCGTCACCCAGCCTGGGGTAACGCAATCCTTTCCGGAGCAGCGCTGAGGGACGTAGGGGCTTCAGAGGCTGACTCAGAGGCTTCAAGGGAAGCATTGGGGTTTCTATGGCCTAGTTTTGGTTGAGACTTATAAATCACGTTTGAGGGTGTGGATTAGTCATTATTTTGGCTTCAAAACAACCAGTGAGTTGTAGATCTATTTTATCTCTGTCGGGTTTTCCAGATCTGGAACCCAAATTTACTGTATTCAGAATATTCTTAATAATTAAACCCTCCAGCAGCCAGAAAATTTACTGTATTGGGTTTTTCCAGGGACTATTTGTCTAGAAAATCACTATGGTACTTTGTCTATGTGTGCATGTACTATTTTCTAGATCTGGATTGGTGAAAGTCTGTTATGTGTTTTGCTTCGATATTGATTTGAATTTATTCAGTTAATAACTTAACTAAGTAGGGGGAGCATAACCGGATTTAACAAAAAGATTTCTGTATAAGTATAAGATTTAGAAATTTTCACATAATCGATGCCCAAAAATGTCCATGATAAGTAAACCCAATACTCAATTACCAAATGACAAGACAAACCTTCAGGTTTACGAGGCCCACCTTCAAACATACGATCAATACAGATGGGTGAGGTACCACATGCCTGGCTCAAGGGGCGGAGAAATGGCACAACGAGCTAGTTGAGGGCTGCAAGGGGCTGATGGCTACTGGCTGAGGACCATCATGGAGAAAATTTTGTGTTAGGAATATTAACCACGAAGTGGTGCGTAACATGCCAAAAAAAATAGTAAAAATGGACTAGAACTTGAAATTTTCAATTTTAGGGCTTTTAGAGAGTTTGATTCAGCAATTTTCAGAACTGACATATTTATTACAGCAGTGAGTTAACAATAGATCAACAAAATAATCAAGCTTAAGATGATGTCCAATATTTCCAAAAATAGAGAAAAAAATTTGGAAATTGAAGATTTCAGTTTTTGGCCCTTATTGAGTATTTGACTCAGAAATTTCAGATCTGCAGAAAATTTTAGTTATGCAGTAAAATCCATCAAGCTTAAATATTAGATCTAGGCCAAAAAACTCAAATACCCAAGAGGCCAAATTTGTGAAAATGAATATTTTGCAATTTTAAATGCCTTTGACCATTTAGTTTGTGATTTTAGGGCCTAATTATTAGCAATTTGATTGTTGTAATAAAATTGCAGAAAACAAGGGTTTAGAGGTCAAACCCTAGGCCCAGGGCCTTGAAGATCCCACCATTGAAAATCATTAAAACTTTGGGATAACATTGTCGCGTGAAAAATAAGAATTTTGATACCTTAATCCTGCAAAACCACCAAGTATTTAACCTTAAAACTTCAACTTAATGTTTCAGGTCACTTTTGGGGCAAAAAAGGCCAAGAAATTGAGAACAAGGCTACAAGAGGCGAATTTGCGGGGATAGAAGGGCTAGGATGATAGATCGGGAACCAAAGATGAAGAATATGGCCTCAAAAGACCAACGCAATGCCTAATGAGTCCAGCGTTGGGGATAAGGAGGGTTTAGGGGCTTAGGGAAATGCCTAACGCCTATAGCCTATGGCCTAAAGGACAAGGAAAGGGAGTTGCAAGCCCTTTGAGAGTTGTGGCCTAGGGAGGAGAGGAGAGGAGGGCCGAGGAGGGAGGCCAAAGAAGACGGAGGAGGGAGGCCAAGGGAGGAAGGTCCAGAGGGAATGAGGCCGAGGAGGACGAAGGGCCGAGAAGGCCTAGGGGAGCTAGACAGAGGGAGGCCAAGGGAACGGAGGGCTGAGGAGGATGGGAGGAGGGAGGTCGAAGCCACAAAACCCCACAACAAGGCCAAAACTTGCCCCTAAACCAAGACCCTGAAGGCAAGAAGGCTGACATTGAGGCCTAGGAAGGCAAATCCAGGGCTAGAAGCCCTGAAAAGCTTGAAACACTTGCTCAAAATTTTTTATGCTTCAGCTCCTGTGATTTTCGAAAATTTCTCCGTGGGAAACCTTGCCAAAAGTTCCAAGAGACTAGATCTTCCCTCAACGGCCTAGATCTAGCTCTTATCCCACTTGGCTTCTTGATCCAACTTGCAAAAATGAAAATAGAAACACCCAAACCCCAATATATACAAAATAAATGTAAAACCCCAACCTAAGTTAGGTAACTAATTTACAATTTTCAAATTTACAAAATTATTTACAAAATATACATGGGTTTTCAAACAGATTTTGAAAAAATAATTTTTATAATATTTTTTCCTTGAAAGAATTGCTAAAACGATTTAGAAAAATTCTTGCTCACTATAGCCCTAGCAAAGATTTAATCCACCATATAAAAAATTGGAATCCAAGGAAGATGATCCTTTCCCACAGTCTGTGAACTTGGAGACCAAGGATTGAGTAGCTGCAAACACTATGTATTATCTTAAAATACATAAAGTAATGCACCACATAGGAAGCTCGTTGTCAATACATACCACAAGTCAACGAACAAGAATACCTCGAGTTGCACCCCAAAGTCTTTTATTATAGTAGAAAAAATAGTTCCCACGGAGACAATAATTTACAAAATGCTCCAGCAGCAATTCTAGCCAGACATCAATATTCAGATGACTAGATGTGAAAGTTTCAAAACATAAACCCTACTGCAGTGTCTAGATCTACTTCACCTACTTGTTCAATTAGCTTGACAAGTTATTTAACTGAAGTATTCAGAAAAAACATTAAAGCGGACACAAACTGCAGCCTACACATCTATAGAACATTTACTGAACAATACACACATGTGACAATATTACACACGATTTTTCGGACAAATGTCCTCGACCAATGCGGGAAAACCAGTGCAACAGCTCTAGAGGGTTTTATTATTATGCAGAATCTGAATACAACATTTTGGGCATCAGAAATGGTTGGCCCTACAGAGAAATTACACAGCAGCTAGTACCTTCCACTCGGAGACAGAAAATATGGTTGTATCATACCCTCAATCGGGATTTATAGATCACGAGCCCTTTCTGGCTCATTGGAACCCTCGGCGCAGCCTCTGCATCAGCCCTAACTGGCTAGCATCGCTACTGTGTCACCCTCACTAGTGCTGCATTGCCTCTACGTTGCCCTGGTTGGGCCTACGTCACCTCGATCAGTGCTGCATTGCCCCTACATTGCACTGGCTGGGTCTGCGTTACCCTGGCTAGGCTTACACAGCCTCTACGTGGTGTTGGTTGAATTGCATCCTCCTGGTTAGCTCTGCGTTGTTTGGTACTTATTGCCTCTCTACTGCCGTATTCTCAGCCTTGGATAAAATCATCCCTTGTCAATCTCTACCCCTCATTGCACTGCAAACTCGCTTTGAATTTTTCAGCAAACCCCGACCGACTTAGCTTCAATGCTCTGCCTGTGTGTGTGTGTCCTCCAACTGACCCCAAGCCTTTCTCTTATACTTTTCTCGTTGGAAAACCAAAGACCGTGATCTAATCTCTAATCGACGACTCAAATTAAAAGACTACTTGATCCACGTCACTTAGAACATTTCATCACGTGTTTAAATATTCACTTTAATTTTTCTAATTCCCTAAGTTACACTTAGGGTCCTCATTAAAAAAATTAATTATTAGAATAACTTCAACACTAGATGAAATTTCTCCAAACGCTTTCTGGGTTTTGGAGATCTCATGTGTCTTAGCCCCTCCACAAAATTTCAGAGCTAGAGCACACTCGATGCTACCCCAAAATCTCAACACTCCCTCTTAGCGAGGAGTGTGCTCTAGCAATACATCCACACCGAAGTATTGCCTGATCTCGGCATCAGTCTCTACACTGTTGATGCTTGGCCTGCTACCCTCCATCCACTACGTTGCAGATTTATGTACTACTGCCCATGGCGCTGCCACTGACATTGCTACATCCGTACTGCAGCTCCCTCTCAAAGTGTTGCATCATGCTGCCTATAGCACTGCCACTGCTAATTGCTGCACTATAACTCAGTTGTTGAGAAGTAAGCAACTGAAGGACCATCACCTAATCAATGACAGACAAGTCAATTGGGTTGTAACTCTTCACTGAAGCTCCCTTGGCTGCTGCGTTGCGATATCTCCCTAAAGCCACTATGTTGTTGCTGCTCTGCACTGCGTAAGCACTGCCACTCTGCGCTACTGAAGTCCCGTCAACCTCTGCGCTACTACTCCTACGTTGTTGTTGCCTCTGCACTACGCTGCTCCCATCTACAGCGTCCCAGCTCTTCCCTCTGCTTCAATGTGATCTTTTGCACCCACTACTCCACTCATCCCACTACCATCTTAAGGCTCCCGTAGCTCGTATGTAATCCAAGAGTTTGGGCACCTCAAGGATCCTGCCTCCCATCTGTAGCTTCTCTATAGATCAATATCGCCACACTTTCGTGGTTCATGAGCACTCATGGCTACGTCATCGTCACTACCATCGTCTCCTTTTGCTATTGCTGCCTTGTGTTGAGATTTTGTATAGTTGGTGTAGCATAGGGCGTGCTCTAGCCCTGAAATTTTGTTGAGGGGCTAAAAGACACTTGAACTCCAAAACCCTAAAAGTGTTTTGTGAAATTTCAGCTGGTGTTCAAGTTATTCAAATAATTAATTATTTTAATGTATTTCCTAAGTTTAAACTTACAAAAAATAAATAATTAAAGTGAATTAATTAACACATGTGCTGAAATGTTCTAAAAGACACAGATCAAGCAAGCTTTTAATCTCAGTCGTTGATGAATGTTTTAATCTTGGTCGTTGATGAGATCATCGAAAAAATATAAGAGAAAGGCTTGACGGTCAGTTGTAAAAACACACACACGGAGGCAGAGTTGAGAAATAGATCTGGAATTCTAGGGTAGGGTTGCCAAGAATTTCCGGAGGAATTTTCTGTAGCGAGGCGTAGTATTGGCTGAGGGGATGATCTGATCCCAGAGCCAAGAGGCAGCAAGAGATAAAGGTGTAGCTTTCAGAGACAACACAGAGGAGCAACAGCAGCAACAACAGCTGCACAGCGCAGCTTCAGCCGCTACGCAGGCCCAGGAGGGGCAGCACTGCAGCTTCCTAGGGTTTCAGAATTACGCAGAGGGTCTCTAGGGCCAGTGTAAGGATTGCATCAGCCTGCCTGAGTTGCGTCCCTCCTGGTGTTGCGTTTCCCTCTTCAGAATCTCTTCTGCTTCAGCTGCCCTCTCTGCAGCAATTATCTTCAGCTGCTCTGCTGGAGGATCAGCTTGATCTGCAATACTCTAATACCATGTGAAAGTTTCAAAACAGAAAGCCTATTGCATTGTCTAGATCTACTTCGTCAACTTGTTTAATTAACTTAACAAGTTATTTAACTAAAGTATTCAGAAAAATAATAAAGCAGATACAAACTGCAGCCTACACATCTATAGATCATTTACCGAACAATACACACATGTGACAAGATTACACACGATTTTTCGGACAAATGTCCCCGAAAAAACCCAATGCGGGAAAACCGGTGCAGCAACTCTAGAGGGTTTTATTATTATGCAGAATTTGAATACAACATTCTTGGCACCATAAATGGTTGGCCCTACAAAGAAATTACACGGCAGTTAGTACTGTTAATCTAGGTTGTCATTGATGTCATATGATGATAAAGAAGTGTCTGTCATGTAGGGTATACGCTAAAGAATATATAATGAACCTTGCATAAAGTGTAAGTCATGTCAGTCATGAAGGACTAGATGATGATGGAAGTATACAGAATGAACCTTGCATAAAATATTTCCAAAGCGAGACATAGATGAACAAACTATACGCTGAACATTTTATAACACCTAACTCTGAACAAATTACATGTCGTCTCCACCAAAACATTAGTCGGCTTCAGGTCCATTAAAATTTTGGCTCAAACTACAACAAACATTCACTATATATCCACAACATAAAATTAATCCAAAAGCATTGAAAATCGGACAGGCTCAATAAATATAAAAGAACAGCTCACATCTCGTGAACTCGGAAAAAAAGAAAAATACACTGACGTCCTCGAGAATATACGATTGTATTTATTTTTGGATAATATGCGATGGTGAATCCATCAGCACTCGTGAAATAGTAAGACAAGAGCTTGCGACAAACATCTGTTCTGAACCTGAGAACATTTTCAACCTGAGGAAAAATAAATCTGACACCTATAGCATCTATAGCAGAATTCCCATGCGGATCTAAGATAAGAAGGGTCATGTAGGGTGTTTCGGGCTTGATCTGGAAACCACCGAAGTTTCTTCTACACATTTTTCGCTCTAAAAATTTGACCGCTTAACTTTGAATAAGGCGTGACTTAGCCAACTGGACTCCGATTTGTCGACAAGTTAGCAGCTCAGATTGCAACCTTGTGGACGAGTGGCCAAACCTGTGAACAGAAGCCTGTAACTGCGGAATAGTGGTCTTCGGATCTAAGGCAGCTTACCTCAGATTATTGGAGCAGACTTTGTATGGCTCGAACACCTACAAGCAGCATTCCTCGGACCTTTTGTTTTGTGATTACCCTCTAATCTGATGCTTTTGTGACTCGGACAATGCCTTCAGACTTTCGGATCTATTGGTTCATATATCAGTAGCTTGGATTTGTGACAGGGCATCCAAAGTTGTGAAGACAATCTCAAGTAAAGTCAAGGATAAGTCAAGCACAAGAAGTCAAGTAAGTGAAACAAACACAAGTTATTTTGGAGTTGATTGAACATCTGAAAAGTTGAACAGTGAAGAATTTTGTTAAAGACATTCAAGTAAGTACTATTCTCATTCTCCATCAAAATAAGATAAGAGGGATTGGTGTCCTTGGGGTAGGAGCCCCTAAACACAAGGTTGGTGCCTTGGAAAAGATAGGGTCGAAGCCCTAAAGGTTGGAGCCTCATCAAAGTCCAAGTTGGTGCTTGGCAATAGGTTGGTGCCTGTTTCATTAAAAGGGTTGGTGCCCTCACTCATCTATTGTATACTATTATTAGAAAGGGGATTGAAATTCTTATTAATCCTTAATATTATCATTATACACCTCTTTGTCTTTAATTGTGAAGAATCTAACTGGCAATAATTAACAATTGAAAAGAAATACTGATTCACCCCCCTCTCAGTATTTCCAACAAGTACCTTTCACTCGGAGACAAAAAATATTGTTGTATCACACCCTCAATCGGGATTTACAAATCACGATCCCTTTCTGGCCTACTGGAACCATCAGTGTTGCCTCTGCAGCCCCTACATCAACCCTGACTAGCCAACATCCCCACTGCATCACCCTCACTGGAGTTGCGCTGCCCTGGTTGGGCCTGGGTTACCCCGGTTGGTGCTGCGTTGCCCCTGCACTGCGCTGGCTAGGTCTGCATCACCCTGGTTGGGCTTACGCAACCTCTGCGTGGTGTTGGTTGAACTACGTCCTCCTAGCTGGCTCTGCACTGTCTGGTACTTACTGCCTCTCTGTTGTTGTATTCTCGGCCTTGGATCAGATCATCCCTTGTTGATCTCTGCCCCTCACCTCCCTGCAAACTCGCTTCGAATTTCTCAGCAAACCCCGCTCCAGAAATTCGACATAGCCTCAGTGTTGTCCCTGTGTGTGTGTGTGTCCTCCAACTGACCCCAAGCCTTTCTCTTATACTTTTCTTGTTGGAAAACCAACAGTCGTAATCTAATCTCTAATCGACAACTCAAATTAAAAGACTGCTTAATCCACGTCACTTAGAACATTTCGTCACATGTGTTTAATTAATTCACTTTAATTTTTCTAATTCCATAAGTTCGACTTACGGTCCTCATTAAAAAAATTAATTATTAGAATAACTTCAACACTACATGAAATTTCTCCAAACGCTTTTCTGGGTTTTGGAGGTGTGTCTTAGCCCCTCCACAAAATTTCAGAGCTAGAGCACACCCAATGCTACCCAAAATCTCTACACTAGAGACTCAAAAGACTCTAATTTATAGATAAATCCTCCAAGTGGATAAATAACGAGTAGTTTCTTTGATCCTTGTCAAAATCAAGGTTTCTTGGGAGCGGGAGCAAAAGCGGAGAGCGGGAGGCCAGTTTCAAAAGCCCTTGGTCCGAGAGCGTTTCGGGGAGCATATATATATATATATATATATATATATATATATATATATATATATATATATTGATGCATATATGTCAACTAAAGCATGTAGAATGATGAATTAGACATAAAAAAACATAAAAACATAGATTGAACCATATCACATCAATCATCTAGAAGTTATAATCTTCATCAACCACATCCACAAGTTAGAAACATACAACATATTGACTCTTGAGTCTCATGATTCATAAATCTTAAAGTTTCAAGCTTTCAAAATTCAATATATAACATTTATCATCATTGATTCATTGATCACCATAGTTGTACTTGTAAGTAAAGTGTAACCATTACAACAAAGAATATTTAATATGAAATTAAATGTTATAAAATGAAATGAAATGAAACGACTTTCAACTTTCATGAAGCATCATATTCATAATTCATAATGACTTATAAACTTATAACTGCCAACTTCAAAGTTTCAAACTTGAAACTTAAATTGTCATATATTGTTTACAAAAAATATCATAATAAATATGAAACAGCTTTCAACAGTTATAAAAGGTTAAAAACTACTAGAAAATAGAAAAGACTAGTAAACTGTAAATCTATTTTATCTATTGCTTGGCCTCTTGCCACGAGAAATGTCTAATTTTTTAGTAGCTCATGGTAATAGTGGTCTTCCAAAAGTCTCCTACTGCATAGTACCACGACCATAACTAGAAGGCACATGCCCTCCATGTGAGGATGTAGGTGTAGGTTGTGTCAGCAAAGGAACAATAGTTGGAACTCGAACACTAGCACTAGCACTACTACTGCATGGTGGGTGCGGCAATGGCATGGTTGTTGTTGCTTCATCCTCATCTCTCAAAAGTTCATCTTCCAATTCTTCTAGATGTATATTGTCGTCCTCCAAATTTGTTATGAAACCAGCTTCAAAAATAGAAGAAAAGAGAGATCAATGCCTTAGAAATAAGCCACTTCGAGGGGGAAACCTCCTTTTCATTACATAAATGAACAATTCTTGGATGATACAAATGACAAAACCTCCTTCTATATATAGGAATCCATGGGGTCACAATATAATCCTAGCCGGCCTAACAATAATAATGTAAGAGCACAATAATAACAATATGTGGGTTACAAGAGTACAACAATAACAATAAGGGGGTTACAATAACAACATTAAGGGACTCCACTAGTAATATAGGGACCTAACATGCCCCTCTCCTTAAAAAGTGTTGTCCTCAATGCTTGAGTAACTCTGGATGCTTCTGTATAAAATTCTCATCCTCTCATGTAGAATCTTCAGTGGGTAAGTTCTTCCACTTGATGATACTCTAAAATTGATCGATTTCGTAGCTGTCAAATTCTTGTTTCTATGACTGCTTCAAGTTCCAATATGATTTTTCCTTCCCAATCAAGTTCTAGCAATATTGTTTGAACTAGAAGTTTGTCACCTATAACCTTCTTTAAGCATGAAACAGGGAAAACAAGATGCACTCGCCAAGAAGCAGGAAGCTCTAATTTGTATGCCATAGTACCAATCTTTTGCAACACCTTGTAAGGACCATAGTACTCTGGTGATAGTTTATTATCCTTCTTAGCTTGCCTGAGGGACATTTGTTTGTATGGTTGTAGCCGTAAAAATACCCAGTCTCCTACATCAAAACTTCTCTTGCTGCGATGTTGATCTGCCTGTTATTTCATTTGATTTTGCGCCAAATTTAGGTTATCCTTTAAGAGTTGGAGAACTTCTTGTTGATGCTCGATGTGATCTTCCACTGCTTGAACCTTGGAATTTTCTCTTAAAGATGATGTGATGGACGGTGGATGATATCCATAAAGTGCCATAAATGGGGTCATTTTTGCTGCAATATGGAAGGAGGTGTTATACCATCATTCGGCCAGAGGTAACCACTTGACCCATTGTGTTTGTTTATCAGATACAAAACAACGAAGATATCCTTCCAAACATTTTTTCACTATCTCAGTTTGACCATCAGATTGAGGATGATAAGATGAGCTATGAGTTAGTTGAGTACCCAAACAAGAAAATAATTATGTCCAAAAATTTCCAGTAAAAATGGGATCTCTGTCGCTTACAATAATCTTTGGGTCTCCATGTAACTTTTGAATTGTTTCCATCAATGCAGTAGCAACTGTACTTGCTTTAAATGGATTAGATAATGCACAAAAGTGTGCATACTTGATAAGTCTATCAACTACCACCATGATGACACTCTTTCCTTCGGACTTAGGTAACCTATGATAAAATCCATTGAAATCTCTTCCCAACGTTGACTTGAAATGGATAAAGGTTGTAGAAGACATGGGGTCTTAATTGTCTCAAGTTCTCAACTTTATTTTGTTGGCAAACCAAACATTCCGCCACAAACTTTTGAATATCAAATTTAGGGCCATCCCAAAAAAAATCTTTCTTCACCCTGTGGTAAGTTTTTAAAAATCCTGAGTGTCCTCCTAAAGGAGCAGTGTGCAATTCCAAAAGAATCTTTTTTTTAGTTGGGAATTCTTACAAAGATATAAGCGATCTTTGTACCATAAGGAATCATTTTTCCAACTAATTGTATCAGATTTACTAGGATCTTGTTGCAACTTTTGAATGAGTGTCCACAATATTTTGTGTTGAATCCTTGGTTAAACTGAGAGGGCGAGGTGAATCAGTTTAATGCATTCATGAACTTTTACAACTTTTTCATTAAGCTTATTTACAACTTAATTTATGATCAGCTTTGTATGTGAACAATCTGAATAAGTGAGCAGCAAGTATTAAGATAATGTGACAACAAACTTACTATGCGAGCAGCAAGTATTAAGCAAATTGAATGGACCATATCAATATATGAGCATCACACACAGAGACAGCAGATATAAGTGGAAACCCATAAAGGGAGAGAACCACATCTTATTATTGTTGTCATGCAAAGGCAAGCTCCAACTCCCTCTCACCACTGATTTTCTGTAGGCACCAACCTACAGAAGGCTCCAACCTCAATTCTACAAGCTACTACTTGCAAGGAAGCTCCAACTCCCTTCAATTTTCTGCAGGCACCAACCTACAGGAGGCTCCAACCTCAGTCAGCTACAACTGACATCTATCAAGCTACAACTTGATAGGGAAGCTCCAACTTCCTCATTCTATCAACAGAAAATATTTGTTCATTTACCTTGGATATCAGCTCTGTTCTGTACCTTCTTTTGTGTTGTCCTTTAGTCTTCAAATCTGTCTTATATCATCTCTTATTTTTCACAGCATCTCTTTCTACTCCTTCTTATCTTCTCTCCCTCAATTCTTCATTCTCTAACTTTTTTTCTGCATATCAATGTGATATCTTTTATACAGTTTGCCTCACAACTGTTCGTATTCCACAGGGAATTCGAAGTGAATAGCCCTGACTCTTTGCCTTCTGCCCCCTCATTTCTTTGTCCAGCTCATTCAGAAAAACTACAGCAATTTGTACAAATTTCAGTTTTACAGTGGAGTTTTGTTTCCTACGGAGACTTTCCATTGCATCACAAACAATATAAACCAATTAAAAAACGTTTACATTCAGTTACAATATGGATTACAAATCAACCCATTTAGTTTTGGATCACCGTCTGTTTGTCTTTTCTGTGACTGTCTCTGTCTTTTTTCGTCTCTGCTTTCTCTGTTGTTCAGAGCAATTGCATAACTCCTGTGTGTATATATATATATATATAACAGCGCTTTTTATATAACGCAAATCAACTCTCAGAGTAATAATAAAAGACCTTTTAACATATAAAATGCCCTTTCAGGCCCACCATCCGAACTTTGTTTTCTACTCCGATGCGATGAATCTCCTCCAGAAATTTCCGATTGCGATTGATCGCAATCGCAATCTTCATTAACCTGTTCCGCTGTGCTGCCTTGCTCCGATGTGATTGCTTCCTTTGCGATGGTTCTGATGCAATGATTGCAATCGGAACTTTCAATGGTATTGTGACACTACTCCTTTTATTCCGATAAGATGGATTACTGTTCACTGATAAAAGTATATATATATATATATATATATATATATATATATATATATCTTGTTGCTCCGATGTGATTGCTTCCTTTGCGATGGTTCCGATGCAATGATTGCAATCGGAACTTTCAATGGTATTGTGCCACTACTCCTTTTATTCCGATAAGATGGATTACTCGATTATCAAGTTCAATCGATAAAAAAGTATATATATATATATATATATATATATATATATACTTACCACGTTAATATCTTTTTCCTCTTCAGCCTTGATTATTTGATTTCCGCCGATGCGATTAGCAAAGGTCCCTCCATTGTAATTAAGCGACTCATATTCGCTGTCAATTCTTCAGCAAATCTGACGGCTATTCTTCGATCGCTCAATCGCAATCGCACATTTCAATTTGTTTGTCACTATTTCTCCTCCGATGCGATGAATCACTTCGATGCACATTAAGTCGAAACTCAAACACATATGAGTCACCATTTATAACATATCGAGTCTGCTTCTTTATCGCAATCGCAATCGCAACCTTTATTAACATGTTCCGCTGTTATGTTTTTCTCCGATGCGATGGTTCACTGTTCACAGATATATGTATATATGTATATTGTTTCACATATATACTTTGCCGCTTTACCTTTTATATATCCTTTAGCTTTGGTTAAAATTCTCGGAATAAACATGCATTGAACTTTTCTTTTTACATGGGGGCCCACACTACACATATACTCTGCCTCTTTTATATTTCCATTCGTAAGGTCCGCATTCAAATATTATAAGGTCTTCGACCTTGTTTTAATCCATAACTCGGACTCAAACCCCAACAGATAACATATATAGATATATATCCTCCGTCAACATTATATCAAGTCTTTGACTCAGACTTAAACCCAACATTAATATATATATTTATATAACCTTTCGGGCCCCATAGTTTATTTAACGCTTCCGCTCACAACAAAGACTAAGCCATGCAACATATTAACATTTGGCTATCAAACAACCATCGCATCACATACAATTTCCTATCTTTCTCTTGGGCCCACATCCTCGTTCAACGCATGTCAAACAGTATATATATATATATATATATATATATATATATATATATATTTGTTGTGTTAACTGATTGACCTTGGTTAAGAACCCAGTTCTTAATACATCAATACTCGACTGCAACAACCATAATTCATCCACACAAAGGTTCATCCACGTGCATTTAACCATACTTATGTTCCGAAGGTGCACCCTTTGCCTTGATTAACTAACCATTCCAAACATACATATACATGGGTTTCTTTTGCTGTGTATTTGATCTATATCAAGGCTCAACTTTACATTAAGCCCAAAGTATAACTCTTTATACATCACACATCATATATTACAGCCTCTGTTGTGACATTATAATAAAACCCACTTACATTAAAAACTTACTGCCAACGCAACATTTCTTAATGCATTGCCACAGCCCCACACATCAAGACTTGTTAAATGAGCAGTTTTCATCATAAAACAAATGGGCCATACCTTGACTTATCTCTAGAGCAACTCATTGCGCGATTGTCGTTTGATCTACCAACCTCCAGATCGGACAACCCTCAATGATATCGCGTAATTTCCACGACAAGAGATTAGTGTTCCAAAAGAACGCGATATGAGCGGTTTTGGGCAGCTAACGTGGCAAGTTTATATTGGATCACGTTTTTTAGAAATGGTTTCACTTCGAACCAAAAGCGGCGCGATATGGGTCGTATTGGTTTCAGAAAACCATCGCAGATATTTGAACAATGTTTCTATTTGCCTCTTTAACTTCGTTTTCATTCGATTCTTTTGTTATTCTTCGCTCGCTCCTTCTCATTTGTTCATCCTTGTTTCGTCACCACTGCGCTTCCAAACACCAATAACCTTTTTACACAGGCAGTGAAGAACCATTTCTCTATATTCTCTGCAACCTGTCTCTGCTGCTCGACCCTCTCTACAGTGTATAGGCTCTACCTGTCAGTGAATGCCCGTTTCTCTGTATTCACTACATGTTCTGCAGCCTAGGCTGCTTCAAATGGCCCTGCTTTGCAGCTGCTCGACCCTCTGCATCCTCTTCAGATCTCTGCTGCCTCTCTGCTACTTCTCTACCTCTTTTTCTCTCTTTTCCTCTTACTGCTTCTATGCTACTCTCTTTGCCTCTTTCTGCTAGGTGTTCCTCCTTTGCCATCTCCTTTGCCATCAATGACAACATTTCCAACAGTCTCCCCCTTTGGCATTTATGGCAACACATCCACCAGTAATCCAATGCTTCCTCCAGGTCTTCCTCCCCCTTTGACATCAATGGCAAAGCGTTGCGCTCTTTGTCCATTTTACTCCTATCCGTTTTACTCGTCTTCAACTCTGATCATGCCTAAGATTGTTTTCAACTCTTGTCCATTTTACTCTGATCTTGAGGACCTGTTTCATGCACTACTCACTTGCTCTGGCTCTTTTGTGACTCTCTTTGTTGACTGATCTCCCCCTGGAATGATGTTTTCTTTTATGTTCTCCCCCTGGAATGATGCTTTCTCTTCATGTCAGAAAGTAGTATCTGCAGATACTATGCCTAGTTTGTCTCTCAGATATTCAAATGGTTCTCTAGCAAGAGGTTTTGTGAATATATCTGCTGTTTTTTCTTTTGTGGGCACATATTCCAACTTCACTACCTTTTGTGCTACTTGTTCTCTGAGGAAATGGTACTTGATTGGGATGTGTTTAGTTTTTTAATGAAGTACAGGATTTTTTGATATACTTATTGCACTTGTATTATCACATTTGATAGAGATAGGATCATCGATGCTTACCTTCATGTCTTGGAGGGTTTGTATCATCCACATGACTTGTGTGCAACATGTTGTTGCTGCTATGTATTTTGCTTTTGCTGTAGATAGAGAGATCGATGTTTGTTTCTTGTTTAACCATGCCACCAGACTTTTTCCCAAATAGAATGCACCTCCACTTGTGCTTTTCATGTCATCCACACAGCTGGCCCAATCTGCATCTGTATATGTTGTCAAAGTGAAGCTCTTGCCTTTTGGATACCATAGCCCATACTGTGCAGTTCCTTGTAGATATCTGAATATTCTTTTGACTACTAGAAGGTGATTTTGTTTTGGTGTTGCTTGATATCTAGCCACAAGTCCTACTACCAACATAATGTTTGGTCTAGAAGTTGTCAGGTATAGCAGACTTCCTATCATGGATCTGTAATGTCTTTGATCTGTATCTGCAGATCCATCATCAGCGCATAGCTTGCATCCAGTGATCATGGGAGTTGACACAGGTTTGTAGTCTTCCATTTTGAACCTTTTCAACATTTCTCTTAAGTATTTTTCTTGTGAAATGAATGTTCATGTGTTCTTTTGCTGAATTTGAAGTCCTAAGTAGAAGGTGAGCTCCCCAATCATAGACATCTCAAACTATGATTTCATTTCTTCAGCAAATCCTTTTGCTAACTCATCTTTGTTGGTTCCAAACATGATGTCATCTACATACACTACAACAATCAGAAGTTCATTTTCATTGGCCTTTATGTATAGGTTGTTGTCTACTCCTCCTCTCTTAAAGCCTTGTTTTTGCAAGTACTTGTCCAACCTTGAATACCAAGTATGAGGGGCTTGTTTCAGCCCATATAGGGCTTTCTTTAACCTGCACACAGTCTTCTTTATCTGTTAATAAGAATCCTTCAGGTTGTTCCATGTAGACTTCTTCTTCTAGATCTCCATTCAGGAAGGCAGATTTCACATCCATTTGATATACCTTGAAGTCATGGTAGCATGCAAAAGCCAAAAACATTCTGATAGCTTCCATTCTGGCTACAGGGGCAAATGTTTCATCATAATCAAGACCCTCAATTTGTGAATATCTCTTGCAGACAAGTCTGGCTTTATTTCTGATTACATGTCCTTGTTCATTCATCTTATTCTTGAATACCCATTTTGAGCCTATGACATTTTTCTCAGTGGGTCTTGGAACTAATTCCCAGGTATTCTTCTTCTCAATTTGGTCCAATTCTTCATTCATAGCATTCACCCAATACTTGTCCTTGTTGGCTTCTTCAAACTTCTTTGGCTCTATTTGTGATAACATAGCTAGGTATACCTCTTCTGTCTGTTCAGTTAGCTGTCTTCTTGTCTGGACTCCTACACTCTTGTCCCCAATGATTTGATCTTCTGGATGGTTCTTTTCAGTGTACCTTAAGGGGCCTTTTGAGTTCAGTTCAGTATCTTCTGTTCTCTTGCTTATTTCATCATCATCTTGGTTCTCTTCTTCATGATCTTCTGGAGGATTGCTGCAACATGTACTTCTTGTCTTATTTGGTAGTTCTTCATCGAATCTTACATCAATGCTTTCCACAATTTTGCGAAGAGTTTTGTTGTAGCACCTGTAACCCTTACTCTTGGATGCATATCCTCAAAATATTCCTTCATATGCTCTTGCATCAAACTTCCCCAGATTTTCATCATTATTCTTTATGTAACATTTGCTTCCAAAGACTCTAAAGTGCTTGATTGATGTTGGTTTACCATGCCATAGTTCATAAGGAGTCTTGTCACTGTTTAGTCTTAAATGAGCTTTGTTAAGAATATGCACAGCTGTGTGTACTGCTTCTGCCCAAAAGGTCTGGGGAATGTTACTTTCTTGCATCATGGCTCTGGCAATCTATTGTACAGACCTGTTTTGTCTCTCTGCCACTCCATTTTGTTGAGGTGTCCCAGCAATTGTAAACTGTTGTTTTATTCCATGTGCATAGGTCTACAAAATCATAGTCTGTGAATTCACCTCCTCTGTCTGATCTGATGCACTTTAGCTTGCACCCTGTTTGATTTTCTGCCAATGCCTTGAATATCTTGAACTTCTCAAGTACTTCCGATTTATATTTGAGAAATGAAACCCATGTCATTCTGAAAAAATCATCTATTATCAGCATGAAGTAGGATTCTCCACTTGGTGTTTTAGTTCTTGAGGGTCCACACAGGTCCATGTGTACAAGCTGAAGTGGCCTACTTGTTGATAGCTCTTCTTTGGTCTTAAAGGATGTGCGGGTCTGATTGCCCAATTGGCAAGATTTACATATGGTATTAGAAGGCTTCTTTATTGTTGGCATATCTCTGACTGCTTTCTTCTTGTTCAGACTGATGATATGGTCGAAGTTAAGGTGTCCCAATCTTCTATGCCATAACCATGACTCCTCAAGTTTGCTAAGGTGGCATGCTTCATTCTCTTCCTTCACTACATAGACATTACTTTCTGTTTGAACACCTTTGATAAAGGTCTTTCCTGTGGTGCTTGATCTTACTTCATAGTCTTGAGCTCTAAACAGAACTTCACAGCCTTTATCACACATTTGACTGACACTCAGCAGATTTGCTTTCAGCCCATCCACAAATAGTACATCTTGGGCCTTTCCTCTGCCATTATCTAGATTGACTGAGCCCTTTCCTTTGATTTTCCTTGCTTTATCATTGCCAAAAGTAACATTTCCATATTTCTTATCATCAAAGGTTATAAACTTGCTTCTATCTCCAGTCATATGCTTTGAGCATCCACTGTCTAAATACCATTGGCTTTTCAGACCTTGAGCTATTAGAGACAGGTCACATTTATTTACCTTCTTTTTCCACTGCAAGCATCCTTTTGTTTGGTACCTTTTCTGAGATGATGGACCATATTCTCTGAGAGGACATTTTGAAGATATATGTCCACCTTTATTGCATACACAGCATTTGATCATATCTTTAGTAGAATTATGAGTACGAGTAGACTCTCCATGATTCATTAACCTCCTTGAGGTTTTGAACATCAATCTTTGTCCATATTTTCTGCATTCTATGATTTTATGGCCAAATTCCTTACAGTAAAAACAGTATCCATAAAAACAATTTGCATACCTGATGAAAGGTTGTCTTCTCCATTTGTTTGCTTGAGATAATCTTTTCACTGTTTGCATCCTTTGCTGGTTTGAATTAATTCTCCTTGTATGACAGTATGCAGCAATATGTCCCAGCTTGTGGCAGGCATAACAGGTGGAATTTCTTATAGGAGAGAAGAATCTCCTTTGATGGCTTCCAAATTTGACATACTTAGGAGTATATGAGCATTTTTCTGTTGACTGTTTATTTATTTCATTCTTTGTCATTAGAGGTTCCTTCTGGTTTCTCTCAACTTCATTGCAGGTTTCTTCTTCTGGAGGAATCATCTGAGCTGCTTTATCATCCTTATCTGCTTTTACAAAAATGATATTTTTGTTTTTCTTTTCTTTGCCTTTACTTGATTCTCCTTCATAGCCTATCCCGGTTTTTATCAGAGGGGATCTTTGAGCATCTAGAATTTCATTCAACTTACCAGAGCTTGTCATTTGAGAAGAATTTATTGACACTTTCCTTTGGGCGTTTTCTAATTTCTTCCTCAAGCATGCTACTTCTTCTTCCAATTTCTCTTGTTCATGAATTTTATCCTTAATTTTCTTAAGTAAGATGTCTTCTACCTTCTTGGCTTCTTCAAGCTCTACTTTCAGCTGAATGAGGACTTCTGAATTTTGTTCTTCTCTTACTTATTTGAGGAGAATGTCTTTCTGTTTTCTGCACTTCAGTTTGAGTCTATCAATTTCCTCCAGGGCACTTCTTAGCTACCCCTCAAGATCAACTTCACCTTCTTCCTCATCTTCTAGAAGGAATCCTTCAAGCTCCTCTATGGCCATCAATATAAATTCAGAGGTTCCTTCTTCACTTAAGGGTTCATCTGAGTCTTCAGATGCACTGCTATCTTGCTGAGCATAGAAAGATTTTCTCTTGAATTTTTTTCCTTTCTGCCAGTTCTTTGATATGGTTTTCTCTGATTCTTGAGTCTGATTCCTTGTTTCTTATGAGGACACTTAGCAACATAGTGTCCAACTCTTCCACAGTTAAAGCATTTAAATGGTAGTTTAACTTTATACTTACCTGAGCCTCTATATCCAATTTCCTGACAAATTTGGCCTCTTCTTCATCAAAGCAAGAGCATATATCTTCCTTTTCTTCTTTCTTCTTCTCTGTCTTAAAGGCTGCCTCTCTCACATTTGACTTCTTCTGTGGTAGTCTCATCTCATAGGCTGTTAGATTTCCAAGTAACTACTTCATGGTCAAGGTTTCTCAATCAGTTGTTTCTTCTATGGCAGAAACCTTGGGGTTAAAGCTGGATGGAAGAGATCTCAGAAACTTTTGAACAATTACAGCTTCTTTTATGGTTTCCCCTAGAGCTTTCATGTTATTCACTATTTCTGCAACCCTTAAAAAGAAGCTGGCAATGTCTTCATCATCATTCATTTTTAACTTTTCAAATTGGGCTCTATAGACTTGAAGTTTGGCAGTCTTCACCTTCTTGTCTCCCTCATGGATGTTCTCTAGAGTATCCCACATCTCTTTGGCAGTCTTGCTGTGCATTACTTTGATAAATTCTGCCTCACACAGTCCATTTAAGATTGCATTCATGGACTTTGCATTAGCTACAAAATCTTGTTTGGCTTCCTTTTCTGAGTCAGTTGCCTTTGGGGCATATCCAAATTCCACAGCCGCCCAAACTTCTATTCCTAGAGACATTATGTATGCTCTCATTTTGATTTTCCAGAAGGCATAATTAGCACCGGTGAAAAAAGGGGCTTTATTGGTTGAGCTTCCTTCTTGACTAGCCATCCTGGGGACCTAGGATCTCCTTTCAGTTGTTAAACTGGTACAAAAGGAACCGACTCCGATACCAATTGTTGAATCCTTCGTTAAACTGGGGGGGGGGGGGGTGAATCAGTTTAACGCATTCATGAACTTTTACAACTTTTCATTAAGCTTATTTACAACTTAATTTATGATCAGAGTTGTATGTGAACAATCTTAATAAGTGAGCAGCGAGTATTAAGATAATGTGACAGCAAACTTATTATGAGAGCAGCGAGTATTAAGCAATTGAATGGACCATATCAACATATGAGCATCACACACAGAGACAATAGATATAAGTGGAAACCCATAAAGGGAGAAAACCACATCTTATTATTGTTGTGATGCAAAGGCAAGCTCCAACTCCCTCTCACCACTGATTTTTTGTAGGCACCAACCTACAGGAGGCTCCAACCTCAATTCTGCAAGCTACTACTTGCAAGGAAGCTCCAACTACCTTCAATTTTTTGCAAGCACCAACCTACAAGAGGCTCCAACCTCAGTCAGCTACAACTGACATCTATCAAGCTACAACTTGATAGGGAAGCTCCAACTTCCTCATTCTATCAACAGAAAATATTTGTTGATTTACCTTGGATATCAGTCTGTTCTGTACCTTCTTTTGTGCTATCCTCCAGTCTTCAAATATGTCTTATATCATCTCTGATTTTTCATAGCATCTCTTTATGCTCCTCCTTCTTCTTATCTTCTCTCCCTCAATTCTTCATTCTCTGCATTCTCTAACTTTTTCTCTGCATATCAATGTGATATATTTTATAAAATTTGCCTCACAACTGTTCGTATTCCACAGGGAATTCGAAGTGAATAGCCCTGACTCTTCGCCTTCTGCCCCCTCATTTCTTTGTCCAGCTCATTCAGAAAAACTACAGCAATTTGTACAAATTTCAATTTTACAGTGGAGTTTTGTTTCCTACGAAGACTTGCCAGTGCATCACAAACAATATAAACCAATTAAAAAACTTTTACATTCAGTTACAATATGGATTACAAATCAACCCATTCAGTTTTTGATCACCGTCTGTTTGTCTTTTCTGTGACTATCTCTGTCTTTTTCGTCTCTGCTTGCTCTGTTGTTCACAGAATTTGCGCAACTCCTGTGTGTGTATATATATATATATATATAACTACCCTTTTTATATAACGCAAATCAACTCTCGGAGTAATAATAAAAGACCTTTTAACATATAAAATGCCCTTTCAGGCCCACCATCCGAACTTTGTTTTCTGCTCCGATGCGATGAGTCTCCTCCAGAGATTTCCGATTGCGATTGACCGCAATCGCAATCTTCATTAACCTTTTCCGCTGTGCTGCCTTGCTCCGATGTGATTGCTTCCTTTGTGATGGTTCCGATGCGATGATCGCAATGGAACTTTCAATGGTATTGTGCCACTGCTCCTTTTATTCCGATGCGATGGATTACTGTATATATATATATATATATATATATATATATATATATATATCTCTTGTTTCATATATATATATATATATATATACTTACCGCATTAATATCTTTTTCCTCTTCAGCCTTGATTATTTGATTTCTGCCGATGCGATTAGCAAAGGTCCCACCACATATCCGCTGTCCATCCTTCAGCAAATCTGACGGCTGTTCTTCGATCGCTTAATCGCAATCGCACATTTCAATTTGTTTGTCACTGTTTCTCCTCCGATGCGATGAATCACTTTGATGCACATTAAGCCAGAACTCAAACACATATGAGTCACCATTTATAACATATCGGATCCGCTTCTTTATCGCAATCGCAATCGCAACCTTTATTAACATGTTCCGTTGTTATGTTTCTCTCCGATGCGATGGTTCATTGTTCACAGATATATGTATATATGTATATTGTTTCATATATATACTTTGTCGCTTTACCTTTTATATATCCTTCAGCTTTGGTTAAAATTCTCGAAATAAACATGCATTGAACTTTTGTAATGACTCAATTCCCTGATTTCTAAATTGCACCTACCTGAACTTAACTTTAAGTAGAAACAGATCCAATGAAACATTGTACCAGTTAAAATTGAAATTTCAGCTTGCATGATTAATCTATACGTAGAGAAATACCTGAAAATCAGCACCAATTTACAAATCCTGAAGCGGGCTGAAGATTAGTTGAGCACCTGGTGATGTCGTGAACAGATTACCGGGACAATCAAATCCTCCCAACCAATCCGGGAACAATCCCAGACCCAGAGGATGTCTCCTCTGCCCCCGTGCCCAAATTTCCAAGAACCCAGAGACTCCTTCCCAGACAATTCAATCTAACTTCAGCAGAATTCGTTTCTTTTTCCTCAAAAACATCCCCCCCTTCTCCTCCATATCACCTCCCTTAAATAAGCTCCCTCCACCGCCTCCTACTTCCCCGAGGTCTTCTCCTTATTAATGGTGATATTTTCTGTATTTATGGTGGTATACTTTTCATTATATTTGGATAGGAATATAATTTAAACAATCTTCCTCCACCGCCTCTAACCTCCCGAGGCCTTATCCATCCTTATGTTCATATTAAATGTTTTTATGGTGAGGTGATCCACCTTAATGTGAGTACGAATATACATTTATGAAGGTGGGATTATATAGTTGTTTTATTTATAGAGCTTGGGACTTTATTTAAGTACTTTTAATACTAATCTTTAATATTGCATACTCATTTTTAACTTAAGGAGTTAACTTTATTATTTCATTTCTTTTATTAGCTCTTTTCATAAAATTTATACTTAGTTGAACTTGATATAAATCTGAAATTTTAATATTAAGTTCCCAATTTATGTAATCTTGATATTAGTAGGTAGGTGTATTAGTGCGATGTGTGCGGTATAGGCAGGTGTAGCTATCAAATGCCTATATCGTTCACACGCTAATATCATTTTGTATATAACTTGGGAATGGGTCGTTACAACTTTTCTTTTTACATGGGGGCCCACACTACACATATACTCCACCTCTTTTATATTTCCATTCGTAAGGTCCGCATTCAAATATTATAAGTTCTTCGACCTTGTTTTAATCCATAACTCAGACTCAAACCCCAACAGATAACATATATAGATATATATCCTCCATCAACATTATATCAAGTCTTTGACTCAGACTTAAACCCAGCACTAATATATATATTTATATAACCTTTCGGGCCCCATAGTTTATTTAACGCTTCCACTCACAACATAGACTAAGCCATGCAACATATTAACATCTGGCTATCAAACAACCATCGCATCACATACAATTTCCTATCTTTCTCTTGGGCCCACATCCTCATTCAACGCATGTCAAACAATATATATATATATATATATATATATATATATATATATATATATATATTGTGTTAACTGATTGACCTTGGTTAAGAACCCAGTTCTTAATACATCAATACTCGACCGCAGCAACCATAATTCATCCACATAAAGGTTCATCCACATGCATTTAACCATACTTATGTTCCGAAGGTGCACCCTTTGCCTTGATTAACTAACCATTCCAAACATACATATACATGGGTTTCTTTTACTGTGTATTTGATCTATATCTAGGCTCAACTTTACATTAAGCCCAAAGTATAACTCTTTATACATCGTGCATCATATATTACAGCCTCTGTTGTGACATTATAATAAAACCCACTTACATTAAAAACTCACTGCCAACGCAACATTTCTTAATGCATCGCCACAGCCCCACACATCAAGACTTGTTAAATGAGCGGTTTTCATCATAAAACAAATGGGCCATACCTTGACTTATCTCCCGAGCAACTCATTGCGCGATTGTCGTTTGATCTACCAGCCTCCAGATCGGACAACCCTCAATGATATCGTGTAATTTCCACGACAGGAGATTAGTGTTACAAAAGAACGCGATATGAGCGGTTTTGGGTAGCTAACGTGGCAAGTTTATACTGGATCGCGTTGTTTAGAAATGGTTTCGCTCCGAACCAAAAGCGGCAGATATGGGTAGTATTGGTTTCAGAAAATCATCGCTGGTATTTGAACAATGTTTCCATTTGCCTCTTTAACTTCGTTTTCATTCGATTCTTTTGCTATTCTTCGCTCGCTCCTTCTCATCTGTTCATCCTTGTTTCGTCACCACTGCACTTCCAAACACCAATAACCTTTCTACACAGGCAGTGCAGAACAGTTTCTCTGTATTCTCTGCAACCTGTCTCTGCTGCTCGACCCTCTCTACAGTGTATAGGCTGTGCCTGTCAGTGAATGCCCGTTTCTCTGTATTCTCTGCCTGTTCTGCAGCCTGGGCTGCTTCAAATGGCCCTGCTTTGCAGTTGCTCGACCCTCTGCATCCTCTTCAGATCTCTGCTGCCTCTCTGCTACTTCTCTACCTCTTTTGCTCTCTTTGCCTCTTTCTGCTTCTATGCTGCTCTCTTTGCCTCTTTCTACTAGGTGTTCCTCCTTTTCCATCTCCTTTGCCATCAATGACAACATTTCCAACATTTTTTCCTTCTTCCATCATCCCTTACTTCGGTTATTCAATTTGGTTGGATAATAGAAATGGCACAAAGCAATGCTTCCACCTCTTCATCCTTTCTTGAGAGTGCATCTGCAACAACATTTATCTTCCCTTTTCTGTAGATGATTTCAAGTCATAACCCAACATCTTTGTGACCCATTTTTGTTGCTCCTCTGAAGATAGTCTTTGTTCCAAAAAGTGTTTAAAACTATCATGATCAGTTTTTACCTTGAAGTGTCTTCCCATTAGGTAACGTCGCCATTTCTTTAGTGCATGTAGTATTGCTAACATTTCCTTCTCATAAATAGCTTTTTGTAAATACTTTCCTTTGATTGGACAACTTTCAAAAGCAATGGGTCTTCCTTCTTGCATTAAAACAACACCCATTCCATTTCCTGAGGCATCACATTCCACAATAAATTTTTTTGTGAAGTCTAGTGTAGTTAAGACCGGTGGTAGGCACATTGACTCTTTAAGATCTTCAAAGGCCTTAGTTGCCTCAGGAGTCCATGTAAATGCATCTTTCTTCAATAATATTGTTAGAGGTGCTGCTATTCTCCCATAATTCTTAACAAACTTGCGATAATACCCTGTTAACCCGAGAAATCCTCGCAACTGTTTTATGGTTGTGGGGAATTTCCATTCCTTCATGGCTTTAATTTTGTTTGGGTCTACCTTAACACCCTCGTGAGATACAATATGACTCAGATATTCCACCTCTTGTACTCCAAAGAAACATTTGGAGGTTTTCGCATATAATTGTTCCTCCTCCAATAGTTTGCGCACCCTGTCAACATGTTGAACATGATCCTTCCAAGACCTGCTATAGATTAGTAAATCATCAAAAAATACTAACTCAAATTTTCTAAGGAAGGGTTTGAAAATTGAATTCATCAACCCTTGAAATGTAGAAGGTGCATTGGTAAGGCCAAAAGGCATGACCAAAAATTCATAATGACCCTCATGAGTTCGAAATGTTGTTTTCGGAATATCTTCAGTCTTCATTCTAATTTGATGATATCCTGAACGAAGATCCAACTTGGTAAAATAAATTGCTCCACGTAATTCATCCAATAATTCATCAATCACAGGAATGGGAAATTTGTCTTTAATGGTGAGCTTATTGAGCTCCCTATAATCCGGACACATTCGCCATGATCCATCCTTCTTGTGTACCAATACTACAGGAGCAGAGAAAGAACTTTGACTAGGTTGAATTATTCCCGCCTCTAACATTTCTGCAATCATACGTTCAATTTCGCTCTTTTGGAAGTAAGGATATCTATAAGGCCTGATGTTTGGAGGAACACTTCCTGGAATCAAATGAATAGCATGATCATGATCACGAATAGGTGTGAGTCCTTTGGGAGTTTCAAACACCTTGGAATGATTGTCCGAGACTTTTTGGAGATCTAGAGAAATAGATATGATTTTGATGTTGGAACTTTTACTGAGCATAATTGTGCAATTACGTCAAGTTGTTCTTTCTTCAGAAGCTATCATGACATTAGAGCTTATTATCTTTCCCGGCTTGTGATACCCCGTAATTTGACTTCCTTTCCTTCTAAAAAAAAATTCAATAAAGTTCTTGAAAATTAAAAGCTATCGTCCCCAAAGATTGTAACCATTGTACTCTTAGTACAACATCAGCACCTCACATTGGAATGGAAAGCATTGGACTATTCAATACATATTCCCCCATGGTTAGTTTGATATTATGGAAAGCATTGGACTATTCAATACATATTCCCCCATGGTTAGTTTGATATTATGGCATTTTCCAGAGAAATTTATAGTTCCTCCATTTGCAACCATCACTTGACATTCTGGTGCTGGGTATAGGAAACAATTTAATTCCTTGGCTACCTTACAATGAATAAAATTATGGGTGCTACCTGAATCAATCAACACTATTACCCTTTTCTTCTTGATCTGTCCTGCTATCTTGAGAGTTTGAGTGGTAATTCCTGCCAGTGCATTACATGATATGGTCGGATTCATTTCTTCCTCTTCTATGGCTGGTTCCTGGTGTATATCCTCTTCTTTTTCATTTTCTTCTTCTTCTTCACAATCTATGTAAAATAATTTCTTTTCAACACACTTATGACCTTTAGTGTATTTGCTATCACAACTGTAGCAAAGCCCTTTTGCTCTTTTTTCTTCCAATTTTTGTGGTGTCAACCTTGTAGGTTGTGGAAATCTAGGCATAGCAACACTTCCTTCTTTATAGAATTGAGTGGTAGGCTTCCTTGTCGCCATAATTTTACATTCAACTTTTCTTGCCAACCTGAATGCCTTCTCCAATGAATCAGGTTCCAAAATGCGAACTTCATGTTGGATGTTATCCTTTAAAGTGCCTAGGAAGAGATCAATCCTGTGTTCCTCTGTAAGATCAGTTACCCTTATATTCAATTTTTGGAAGTCCTCAATGTGCTGCCCCACTAAACCCTTTTGTTTGAGATTTATCAATTGGTTAAAGAAGGTGTTGCTCTTTGTATCCTCATAATGTGCTATCATTTCTTCTGTAAAAATTGACCAAGTGACAATTTTTTTACGGGAGCAAAGCCATCGATACCATACAAATGTATTTTGTTCTAAATGTAAAGTTGCAATGCGTACCTTTTGTGTGTTTTGCACATTATGGAGATCAAAATATTGCTCCATCCGTAGTATCCATGTTACAGGATCCTTTCCATCAAACTTCCTCATATCCATTTTTGGAATATGGTGGTTCTTCCTGCCAACATTAGAGTTTATGAAATCAAGATTAACATTTATTTTGTTCTCATCATGAGTTTCCTCTACTATATTTTCACCATTAGGAAACATTTCTTGTATCAACTTTGTCAAACCTTCCATGTCTGCTTTTAGATCATTCTTCATGTTTTCCATGTTGTCTTTCATTTTTTCTTCAATCTTAGCTTCCATGTCTTCCATGCCATTCTTCAAACCATCCATATTAGCTTCCACACCTTTATTCAAACCATCCATATTAGCTTCCATGCCCTTCTTCAAACCAACCATCTTAGCTTCCACGCTTTTCTTCAAAAATTCCATTTCATTTTTTGTTTCTCTTTGCAAGAGAAAAATTTGGTGCACTTGCTCTTATAATTTTGATATATCATGTTGCACTCCTTCATCTTCATGAGTCATAGTAGAGTATTATAAGGGCTTAATGGGTGTTGAATTCTTTTTAGGGGGTATTTTAGAACCCAATACTGATATCTATGCTTCAATTGGGTTCTTGGGGTTCTTTGGAATCACTTCAAACTGATTTTTCAAACAAAACTTATGCAATTTGAAAAATAAATACCCACTTTTTTCTTTCTTTTTATGAGATGGATATTGAAACTGAATTATCTCTTTGATTGTGGGTCTTCAATATTTGAAATTCAGTCTTGTAGTATCCCTTTGAATCTTCTTTCTAATGCCATGGGTCTAACCTGATTTGGATTCTTCAAACAAAGATATGTCCAGTCTCCCACAATGACCTAATTATGGACAGGTTCAGTAGAGCAAAATTGTATGGCGGACATGTGTCATCAAGTATTTCTTCAGCCTTCCGAAATTGGCACAAGAAACTACAATCTCGTGTACTTTCGGCCACTTTTTACGTAATTCAATCTCGATGCTCATAGAGAGTTATTTCCATTTTCCCAAAATACCTCTTTTTAGAGAAATTCGGTGCCCCCGCAAAACCCTAACTTCCAGAGATCATATCTCCGAAAATATTGCGAATCAATATCTGAAATTTTACACAACGTTCCTTAGGATTTCGGCTTCGCTCTATAAAAAATTTAGCTTCTGAACGTTCGTAGAAACAAAGTTATAGCGAAAATGCCATGATGACCTGTTTGAAGAAGTGAAACCCTAGAATCCAAAGCTCTGATACCAAATGTTATGAAACTAGCTCAAAAAATAGAAGAAAAGAGAGATGAACGCCTTGGAAATAAGCCACTTCGAGGGGGAAACCTTCTTTAAATTACATAAATGAACAATTCTTGTATGATATAAATGACAAAACCTCCTTCTATATATAGGAGACCATGGGGCCACAATATAATCCTAGCCGACCTAACAATAATAATGTAAGAGCACAATAATAACAATATGGGGGTTACAGGGGTACAACAATAACAATAAGGGGGCTACACTAACAACAATAAGGGACTACACTAGTAATATAGGAACCTAACAAAATTATCGTCCTCTGGGTTGTTGTCCCTAACTTTATATGATAAATCCTCATAAACCCGATCACAATAATGACTCAACAACCTCAAGTTGTAGTGCACATAAACCAAGCTTTCTGCTTGATTTTCGTTGAGTCTGTTTCTTCTCACATTATGGATGAAGCTGTAGGTGCTCCAACACCTCTCTGCAAAAGAAGTGTTTACAACATATGAGAGAAATGTTTTTGCCAATTTTGGCAAATGTCCCATGCCACCATATGTATCCCACCATGTGAGAGCATCAAACCTGTCCCTATCTTTGTAATATCCCCAGAGGGGAATAACCATGAATATAACAAATATGCCGTATTTATATAGAAATGCAATGTCAACCAGATCACTGAATCATGACACATGTACTACCAAAATCTGAGCCATTTTATTAATCAGAAGGTACATAGAGAAAAGTACAAATAAATCAGAATCAGTGCACCTATCCTTGCCCTAGGCAAGTGATGACCCTCCCATACAAGAAAATGGCTGTAATAAGGACAGCGTCCTAGCTGCTCTGGAGATGAACTGCGCTGGTACTGGGGCTGATCTCTAACTGCAAACCCTCTCTACTGGAAAACGCTGTCTCTGCTAGTGACAGCGCAGAAGCAAGTGAAGCACAAGGCCCTCAATCCTCCAGACAGATGAACCTGCTACAGAATGCTGGAAACGCTGATGAGCCCCTCTCACAATAGCCTGCTCCTCAGAACTGCGTCTCTCCTGATGGATCTGAAGCCTCCAATCAGACCTGCGTCCTTCCCTTCCTGATCTGCGTCCCCCAATATCAGATCTGATGCCAAGCCCTCAGATCTATACTAGATCTGGAACTATCTCCTCAGATCTACAGCCTCTAGGGCTAGATCTGGTGTTATTCCTTCAGATCTGGGCTAGATCTATCAATATCTCCTCAGATCTGTCACTCCTCCAGCTGGATCTAGTACTAAACCTCCAGATCTTCAACATACAATACTAGATCTGCAACATACAAGACTAGATCTGCAAGATCTATCCTTCCCACAACTGGATCTAGCAATAAACCTTCAGATCTGCAACCCTTACCTCCAGAAATGGACAGCGTCCTTACTCTAGGGCTAGACAGCGTCCTTCTGCCTCCCAAAACAGCGTTTTCTCTGCCAGACTGGAACAGCGTCCTCCTTGGACAACGTCCTCCCCTCCTGAAAGGCACAGCGTCCTCCTTCCAGATGAGACATCGTCCTTCTCCTTCAAGAATCAGCGTCCTTCCTCCTCTTCCTCTGCGCAGCCACAAGAGGGCTTTCTCCTCCTCAGATATACTTCAGAAATTGCTGCTGCTTCACTGCTGGAACTGAAAAGTGTACTCAGAACAAACCTTACTAGGGCGGGCACTCGAAGTCCCCCGAAGCTAAGGGTGAAACTTAAAACCTTACTGCAAGGTGCACTGGTCCCCCGAGGCTAAGGGTGAGATCTCCGACCGGGAGACACTCGTGCACTAAACAAAGGCTTCGCTGCATCGACTCGCATGGCTATGGCAGGTCAAGGCATAAGAGTCCAGCCTAACAATAAGAATATCAAATCATGAATGACTCAATGAGGAGCCCCCTTTTATAGCACCAATCTCCCTCCAAACTCACTCACCCTGGATCTGCGCAGTTTACCTTGGGTTAACCTTATGTCTCCTCCATCACCCACGTGGACCCCCAAGGCCCCCTCTCTAAGTTACAACGTCAAGCTACTAGGAAAAAGAACACTTTATTATAAAGTGAGGTGGCTAAAGTGAGGTGACCCCTCTTATTTCTCACTTTATTTATTATTCCTATCTAAAGAAGCAAAATAACACAAAAATGCAATATTCCAATTAGCAAAGCTAATTGGGAATATTACAGTCTCCCCCGGCAAAACGTTGCTTGTCCTCAAGCAACTGAGGTGAGGGATGCTGCAAGATCTTCTCATCCTCCCAAGTGGCATCCTCATCTGGCAGATTCTTCCATCTCACCAGGAACTCTCTGATCTTCCTGCTACGCAGCTGTCTCTCCCTGGTGTCAATAATGGCCTCCGGCTGTAATACTAAGTGCCCCTCATCATCTGTCGGAGGTAGCTCCCCGGTGACTGTCACATGCTGGCCCAGTGCCTTCTTCAGGCATGATACATGGAAAATGTTATGAATCCGGCTGCCTTGGGGCAACTCCAACTCATCTGCAACCTGTCCGATCCTACGAATCACCCTGTATGGTCCATAAAAACGAGGCTTAAGCTTCTCTGCCCCCTTCTGTTTGAGTGAAGACTGGCGGTAAGGCTGTAACCGCAAGTAGACCAAATCCCCTACCTCAAAGTGTCTCTCCACTCGGCCCCTGTCTGCATATAACTTCTGCTGATTTTGGGCGGTGGCTATGTTGTCCTTGAGAGTCCGAAGGATGTCTTGGCTCTCTTGGATCCATAGTTTGGCTCGTGGAGCCCTGCTACCCCCAAACATCACATCCACAAAAGACAAGGAATGATATCCATACAACGCATAAAACGGTGTCATGCCGATAGACATATGATGGGTTGTGTTGTAGCAGTACTCGCCCAGATGTAGCCATTTCAGCCACGCTCGCTGCTGCCCACTGACGTAGTTACGCAAGTAGCCCTCCAACCACTTGTTAACTATCTCTGTCTGCCCGTCCGTCTGGGGATGATAGCTGGTGCTCGGTGTCAACTCAGTCCCTACTAGTCGAAAGAGCTCCTGCCAAAATCCTCCCATAAAGCGGCTGTCCCTGTCACTAACAATGGTCTTGGGTAGACCGTGCAATCTGAAAACCTCCCGGAAAAAACAACTCTGCCACCTGTGCTGCTGTGTAGTGTGCCGAAATGGCAAAGAAGTGAGCATACTTCGTTAGCCGGTCAACTACTACGAAGATGCAGTCCTTGCCCTGCACTGTGGGCAAACCCGTGATGAAGTCCATCGAAACACTCTCCCACTTCCCCTCTGGGATGGGAAGCGGCTGCAACAACCCTGCGGGATGGTTCATCTCCCCTTTGTTCCGCTGGCAAACCTCACACTCCCGAACATGCTGGAGTACGTCCTCCTTGAGGCCCTTCCAGGCAAATCTCTCCCGGATGGCCCTGTACATCTTGGTGAACCCCCGATGGCCCGCCAATGGTGAATCATGAGAGGCATGGAGTATCTTCTCCTTGAGCTGAGATCCCTCAGTCAAGAAGATCCGATCCCTGTAATAGATGACCTCATCTGCCACCCTGTATCTGATATCTGCTACCTGTCCATCCAACACCTCGCATGCAAATCTATCCTTGGAATACTCAACCAGTAGTCGAGCCTTCCAATCAGCGTCCAAGCTCATGAGGGCTAATGTGGCTGGTCTACGGGAAAGGGCATCTGCTACCACATTGTTCTTCCCTTTGACATACTCTATGTCAAAATCGTAAGCCTGGATCTTGCTGATCCACTTCTGCTGCCTCTCCTGTAACTGCTTTTGCTCCAGAAAGTACTTCAGGCTGTTATGATCTGTCCTGACTCGGAATCTGCCGCCTACCAAGTACTGCCGGAATTTGGCCAATGCATGCATGATGGCCAACATCTCCTTATCATAGATAGGATAAAGTCTCTCATGTGGAAGGAGCTTCCGGCTCTCGAATGCAATCGGATGACCCTCCTGCATCAAAACTGCTCCAATCCCTTCCCCTGATGCATCGCACTCTAGGATAAAGGGCTGAGTAAAATCGGGCAATGCCAGCACCGGACAACTACTCATCACCTCCTTGAGCTTATCAAAAGCTCACTGGGCGGTATCTGTCCAACTGAATGCCCCCTTCCTCGTCAGCTCTGTGAGGGGTGCAACAAGCTGTGAGAAGCCCTTGACGAACTTCCTGTAGTAAGTACAGATACCAATGAACCCTCTACACTCTGTCACATTCCGCGGCTCTGGCCAGTCCCTGATAGCCCGGATCTTCTCGTCATGGACTCGCACTCCGTCCACTCCTATGATGTGTCCCAAATACAACATCTCTTTCAACCCAAACTCACACTTGGAGAGTTTGGCAAAGAACTGCTGCTCCTCCAGAATGCGCAAAACCGTCTCAATGTGCTGGAGGTGCTCCTCCCAGGTCCTGCTGTATATGAGAATATCATCAAAGAAAACTAGCACGAACTTCCTCAGATGATCCCTGAAGATATGGTTCATGCAAGACTGAAAAGTGGCAGGTGCGTTAGTCAGTCCAAATGGCATAACCAGAAACTCAAAGTGCCCATAATGACACCTGAAAGCAGTCTTGGGAATGTCCTGTTCCCTCATGCGTATCTGATGGTACCCGGACCTCAAATCAATCTTTGAGAAGAATCGTGCTCCTCTCAACTCGTCCATCAACTCATCGATCCTGGGAATGGGGTACCTGTTTTTCAAAGTCTTCTTGTTCAGAGCTCTGTAGTCAATGCACATGCGTAATGTGCCATCCTTCTTCTTCACCAGCACTACTGAAGAAGCGAAAGGACTGGTGCTGGGTCGAATGTGCCCAAGGGTCAGCAGCTCCTGAATGGCCCGCTCTATCTCATCCCGATAGGCCTTGGGATGCCGATAAGGGGTGGTGATCACTGCCTGTATCCCCTGCTCCAACTCGATCGTGTGCTCAAACCCCCGATCTGGTGGCTGTCCTGGTGGAATGTCTCCAAAAACTACCGCATACCTGTCGAGAAGAGTCTGTAGATCAGGGTGCACCGCCCTTCCCGTATCTACTATCTCTGAAGCCCGCAACTCGACTGCCCACTCTATATCTCCCCTGCGGAATGTCGCATCCATGCTGTGCGCTGATACTGTCTGGGGCGGATATGTGTTCTGACCTCGGATCTTCTCATGCCTCCCCGTCTTGGGATCATCCCACTCCATCTCCAAGGCTTTCCAATCTGTCGTGACCTTCCCCAGAGTGATAAGCCACTGCACTCCCAATATCACATTGGTGTCCGGAATGTCCACCACAAAGAAGTGGTCAGTCAAAGTATAGGTGCCCATCGTCACTGATAACTCGGGTACATATCGAGCACAAGCCATGGTCTGATCTCCTGGGACCAAAACAGAAAACCCATCGAAGCTCTCCGTGGGTATGCCTCTCCGTGCGACCATCTGGGCATCGATGAAATTGTGGGTGGCCCCACTGTCAACTAGAACTGAGACACGCTGTCCCCGCACCGTCCCACGTACGCGCAATGTCAGATACTTGGGGACTCCTCGTAATGCTGCTAGAGCTCCCCCAGTAGGTGCAAATGATGCCTCTCCTGCATCGGGTGGCGGTGGCGGTAAAGCACTCTGCGCTGCATAACACTCTCCTGCCTCCTCATCATCCAACTCATCCTCTTCTCCACTGCCCTCGGAGAAGACCTCTATGAAATGTGCCTTCCCTGCTGTGCACTTGTGTCCTGGTGCCCATGGCTCCTGGCAGGTGAAGCACAATCGCTTCCGTCTCAGCTCTCTCCTAGCCTCATCATCATACTGTCCTCGTCCGGGATTCGCCTTGGGAGGCGGAACCCTCGTGTCCTTACCCTTAGGCTGGAAAGCCTGTCTCTAGGGATAAGGTGGCCGAGTCCTAGGCAAGACATCTTGTAGGTCACGGGCCCTACTGATAGCATCCTGAAGGGTAGCTGGTTTGTTCGACCGGACTAGACCCCGAAGTGGTTCTGACAGCCCATCTACGAACATCGTGATCAACCGAGCTGCTGATATGTCGGGTACCATCACTGAAACCCTCAAAAAGTCTGAGATGTATGCCTCTGCACTACCTGTCTGTTTGAGCTTGGTCAGCTCGAGGAAAGGCTGATCCGGGTCCTTCTGATCAAAACGTTTCACCACCCTCCGGGTGAACTCAGCATATGTAGTCACTGTGGAATGCCCCAGTGTTGTCAACCCATGAAACCACCAGTTCTGGGCCTCACCCTCTAGATGTAATGCAGCCATCTTAATGGCCTCCTTCTCTGGCATCTGGTTAAGCTGAAAATAGAGGTCTAGTTTCTCCACCCAAGACCTGGCTGTGGTCTTTGGTGACCCATCAAACATCGGCAAATGAAATTTGTTGGCTGCACGGTTACTATCACGGTGGGAACCCCGTCCCTTATTTCGATCATGAGGCTTACTGCCGCTTCGGAACTGCAGATCTCGATCGAAAGGGAGAGCATCCATGAATTCCTGTCCCAAGCTTCGCCAATCTGCAAACCAAACTGCATGAAGATCGGGACCCTCATCTCTTGATGCCGTTTGCTCTACTTCCTCTACCGGAAAAGTAGGCATGGTAGGTCGCGTGTCCATGGAATCGGCCTTCTGCGTTGTCACAATGGGAATAGCATCTGGTATGTAACTAGACGTTCCCGATCCTTCCCCTACCTGAAAGGTCCTAAGGGGCTCTTTCTGCGTCCCTTCTGCAACCTTCTTAGTTACCTCCTGCATGAATGCATCCATCTTTGCATCCATCTTCTCAGTCCACTTTGCCAATATGGCCTCCATTGGATTCCTCCGTTCTGCCTCTGAATCAGAATCGCTTCCCCCGAGGAGAGTGGGGCGACCCCTAGGTGCCATAGATTGCTAGCACCACAGGCTGAGCCAGATCTAAGCTCCGATACCACTGTAATATCCCCAGAGGGGAATAACCAGTAATATAACAGAAATATGCCAGACAGATATAGAAAATGTAATGCTGAACCAGATCACTGAATCATGACACATGTAATACCAGAAACTGAGCCATTTTATTAATCAGAAAGTACATAGAGAGAAGTACAAATAAATCAGAATCAGTGCACCTACCCTTGCCCTAGGCAAGTGATGACCCTCCCATACAAGAAAATGGCTGCAATAAGGACAGCGTCCTAGCTGCTCTGGAGATGAACTGCGCTGGTACTGGGGCTGATCTCTAACTGCAAACCCTCTCTACTGGAAAACGCTGTCTCTGCTAGTGACAGCGCAGAAACAGGTGAAGCACAAGGCCCTCAATCCTCCAGACAGATGAACCTGCTACAGAATGCTGGAAACGCTGATGAGCCCCTCTCACAATAGCCTGCTCCTCAGAACTGCGTCTCTCCTGATGGATCTAGAAGCCTCCAATCAGACCTGCGTCCTTCCCTTCCTGATCTGCGTCCTCCAATATCAGATCTGATGCCAAACCCTCAAATCTATACTAGATCTGGAACTATCTCCTCAGATCTACAGCCTCTAGGGCTAGATCTGGTGTTATTCCTTCAGATCTGGGCTAGATCTATCAATATCTCCTCAGATCTGTCACTCCTCCAGCTGGATCTAGTGCTACACCTCCAGATCTGCAACATACAATACTAGATCTGCAACATACAAGACTAGATCTGCAAGATCTATCCTTCCCACAACTGGATCTAGCAATAAACCTTCAGATCTGCAACCCTTACCTCCAGAAATGGACAGCGTCCTCACTCTAGGGCTAGACAGCGTCCTTCTGCCTCCCAAACAGCGTTTTCTTTGCCAGACTGAAACTGCGTCCTCCTTGGACAGCGTCCTCCCCTCCTGATAGGCACAGCGTCCTCCTTCCAGATGAGACAGCGTCCTTCTCCTTCAAGAATCAGCGTCCTTCCTTCTCTTCCTCTGCGCAGCCACAAGAGGGCTTCCTCCTCCTCAGATATACTTCAGAAATTGCTGCTGCTTCACTGCTGGAACTGCAAAGTGTACTCAGAACAAACCTCACTAGGGCGGGCACTCGAAGTCCCCCGAGGCTAAGGGTGAGATCTCCGACCGGAGACACTCGTGCACTAAACAGCGCTGCAGACCGACTAAACAACCGGCGTGCTGAAGCAGACAAGAGTCCAGCTATCAATAAGAATATCAAATCATGAATGATCAAATGAGGTGAGAGCCTCTCCTTTTATAACACCAATCTCCCTCCAAAACTCAACTCATCCTGGATCTGCGTAGTTTACCTTGGGTTAACCTTATGTCTCCTTCATCATATCCACGTGGACCCCCAAGGCCCCCTCTCTAAGTTACAACGCTGTCTACTAGAAAAGAATACTTTATTATAAAGAGTTGACTAAAGTGAGGTGACCCCTCTTATTTCTCACTTTATTTATTACTCCTATCTAAAGCAGCAAATAACACAAAATGTAATATTCCACCAGCAAAGCTAATTGGGCAATATTAATCTTCCATTGCATGCAAAGAACCAAACAAACCAGTGCAACTGAAGTATCTGCCTAATTCAAGGCACAGATTAGCACACTCCTCCCTGTCAGCGACCAACTTGTCTAATGTTTTCATATATCCCTCTAGTACCTCTGAATCTGTATGAGATTTGATCCTAATCCCACCCACAAGTGCAGGTTGGCCCAACCAAGATGGAGAGTAGTATTTTGGCATAAGGATATATGCCAAAGCATGTAGTGGAACATTAAGTTTATTCCACCATGCACACATATAGTTGTGAATCATTGAATAAAAGTTGGGATCATTTTCCTTAACAACATCTTTTATTTGCCCCAACATGTTATCCATCTTCTCATACACCTCCCTAATCACTGGTTATCGATATCTGCAAATCATGTTATAAATGGGTTGGGTGAAATTCAAAATTTCCCTCACAAGTGCCCAAAACAAAGCATCAAGAGCACTCTCCTCCACCTATTGAAAACCTTGTCTGTCAACCGATGTTGTTGCCCTGTCCTTTAATACCTGCCAGTGTGGACTTGATACCTTCAAAAGGCGCCTGAGGGTGAGGTAATAGCTAGCAAATCTAGTTTTGCAATCTTCAAAACTCCAATCTTGAGTGACTGCGGAAAAGCACATGGGTATTGCTATGATTTGTAATAAATCTTATCATTTTTTTGCCTCTTGTACAAATCACCAAGTCATATGTATTGAGGTTGTTTGTTTTTAATTATATCATGCATCAAAAGGTTCATTGTGTGAACCAAACACCAAGACCAAAATATGTTGGGGTATTTATCCTCAATAATTGATCCCGCTGCCTTACAATTAGTAGCATTATCAGTGATGACTTGGACGACATTGTATGGCCCAATATGCTCAATTGTGTCAATTAATGGTTCTGCAATGTTGATGTCGGTCTTGAACTTATTTGAATAATCATATGATGAAAGGAATATTGCACCACTAACAGACACAGCAGGAACACTTATCAATGGTTTTCCCTTTACATTTGTCCATCCATCAAATACAATGGACACCGCATGTTCATTCCAAGAACTTTTCATTCTACTAAAGAATGAGTTATTTTTTCTTTTTCATGATCAAGTCCCACAATTCTAACCTTGTCGTACCCAGGGCTCTTGTATCCTTTTGGGGGCATCATTAATGGCAGAAACCATTTCATGAGCAAAGAACATTGAATGGTACACCACATGCATAGAGAAACAGGAAAATTTTTGAATCCACATCACTCCTAGACCCTTCGTCAAGGAAATTTGATATAGTTCTACACCTTAAAGAGATGTTTGGTCCTGTGCTAGGTGTGCCTCCATATCCACTGCCATGGATGGAAGTTGATGGACTTCTTTGTGCATGATGTGATGGTGCATAAAATTCAATGAAACCCTTAGATCTTTTAGATTTGTATTGGGCTTCCTCCTCTTCCCTTATGTATTTGGCTCTATCTATTGCTGACACACTTACACAAGTTTTGATTCCTATATTTTTATCTCCATCCCATGGCCTTTTCCCACAAAGGTGCCTTCTGGCATGGGTGTATGAACCTGTGTATTGTGTATTGCAATGGGGGCAAAAAAAATTAGTGATTCCACCCACTTTCCCTGCTTTAGGACTAGTAACATATTTCCACAATGGTGTTTGGTCAATTTTAGTTGGTGTCACTGTAGTCTCATTATCTCCACTCTCCCCTTCCTCCTCACCATGGTACTCCTCTTTAGGATTTTCATCAAATCCACTATAACCCACTTCTTCATCCTCCTCTTCTGGAATAGGCCTCTTTCTTCTACTCTACAACACCATAATAACAAAAAACGAAACCAACAAGAAGAAAATGCCAAGCCATATAGCCATGATGTTTTAAACTTTTAAGTTTTTTACCTGCAAAATTATGGAGGAATGCCAAATGGGAATAGGAAAAAATGCAACATAGAAAAAAAAAAATCATTTTTCAACAAATTAAAATGCAACATAGAAAAAAAATCATTTTTTCAATTTTCAACAAATTAAAATGCAACAGGTTGGCCCTTCTCCAACCTTCAAAATTTGACCCTTCACAGCTTGGCCCTCCTCCAATTTCGAAATTTGCCACTATGGATGCTACTGTCAATCTCTGCTTTCCAAACTGCAACAATCTCCCTCCAATGACACACTCCAAGCGATTTCCCAACATCCTAGCTCCTAACTCCCCAGAATAATGTTGTCCCAAAAAGCCTCACTCCAATAACCGGACAGTCATGGAGGTGATGACGCAGTTTCTGCGTGTGAGGAATGAGAACTGTGTATAGGCTAACCCTCTGGGTTGTAGATGCTCTCCACACTCTTGAAAATGAAGAAGAAACACTCATATAACTTCTTTGGTCAATTCCCAACAACACTTCCCCACAAATAACAACATGGCTACTCCCTCTGCACAATAGCGGCTCGAAAAATGCGTGCTAATCTTCCAGAACTGCGTGGAACCTGTAGATTGTGCTACCGCCGATCTCGATGATAAAGGAAAGCCTTCCTTGGGTGACACTCGAAGTTTACCAAAGAAAGGTTGAGCTTCTCTACTGGGGAAGCTCTTGTGCTAAACAACACAATATTGGCTCAGTTGAATAGCTAAGGAAAATCCAGTTTTGAAATAGACAAAAGACCCCCAATGCTCCTTCATTCCTTCTAGTTATATTTGTTGGCCATGAGTTCCTTGTGGGCCCCATCTAGAATTTTATTATCCTTAGGGAATTTGAATTCCCTTTTCCCCAAGCGTGTATTTCATGTGGGTGAGTGACCCCCACATTCCACTCACATGCAAGTAATTTCATTTCTCCTATGTTCCCTTCACCAAAACTGCCTTGGGTTATTATTAATCAAAATTGCAAAATTAATTTAATTGCGGACATTATAGTCCCCCCCACCAAAAACTGCTTGTCCTCAAGCTATGCCTAAACAAGCACCCTCTCGATCAGCTGACCCCAATAGTCTTTGCACACAATACCAAGGTCCCAAATGCACAACCCAACCATCCCAGATCTCTGCCCTGTCTTGCTAGGATCCCAAGCTATCCTCATCATCGTGAGGCATTCATTGCTCCACTCACTGTCCACCTCGGTATAGGCACCAGAAGCCCTCTGCATACCATCAGTAAATATAGCATCATAATCATAATAAATCTTGTCTGTCCCCACGTGCAACTTCTCTACTAAGTCATCCATCGCATGTACTCCAAGGGTGGGCACTTGAACATATAATCCAACTCCTGTGGAAATAAACCCTTCCCTTCACGAGCTTCCGCTGAACTCCCCCTACAGATCATCCCTCCATGTCGGTGCCCCACACCAACAAAGAATCACTAAAATCCAATGGAAGGTCGGAATGATCTCCCCCTGTTGAACCCAGCTCACTCCTGTTGAACCCAGCTCACTCCCAAGGGTAGCTGAACTATCAAGTATTGTGATGCCAGGGTCCCATGCCCATCGCGGGAAGGAACTATCTTGCCAACCCTGCAACACTAGTCATGACTAATTATCTAACATGCTCATACCAGAGCCTCATCTTTTTCAACTCTCAACCATAATATATCTGATGATCGAGGTTATGCCCAACCTCCCAAAGGGACTCAACAATGTACATGTCTATCACTTTATGCTTGGCCCCAATCCTCAACAACCACCTGCCTCGCCATACGATGAAAACCTCGGTGATCCCCCATGTGTCAAGCTGATAATGAAATGGATCATCGGTTATCCTGAATGTACTCACTAAGTAATGGAGTGTCCTCCACATCAACTGGCTCCCTGAATCCCATGACCATACTGGAGGTCCACCACTCCCAATACTCACGGCATGCTGCTGTGATATGATGCTAGTTGTTGGGACCCATCTGTGCCTCGTCTCTAACTCCTGTATGTATCCAATAAGTAGGCACCGAGCATGAAGCGCTTGTCCCGCGAGTCACCAACTACTCTGCACCTGCCAAATCAGACAACAAGATCTGCTATCCCAGCTCCTGATGATGTGCCCAAGTACTGTCGGAAGCCTAGGTATCATCCTGCCAAAAAGGACTACCATCCCCCATACCTTATGCTCACCTAACGCCTCGAGCTGTCTAGCTAAAAGACTACCATGCAACTCCCTCTCGATCACCTCCCTAAGTGTGAACTCAGGGTTGGAGCATACTTTGCCTCTACAACAAACCACGCACTCCCTAGACCTGTACCTGTCAGCTCGTGCCCTGGCCAAATGCCACCACTGAGAAGCCTCTCTCTGGACACTCTATGCCCCAAGTAATTGACTCGAGCGAGCCTCTTGCATCCTGCCACTCGCGATGAAGGCATCGAGGGACAAAATCCAACTCCGTTGCACCTGCAAACAATGTGGAAGTGAGACCGATGCGCAAGTCCCCGTGGATATCATCAAATGATGCTCATATGCATCCTCATCGTTCCGGGGTGAGTTACACCCACTGTCATGTTGAGTGTCTCTATTAGATGGTCTCCATGGAAGTGACGCCCCAAAACCCCAATGGTTGGCGTGACGCATCACTGCCTGCAGCAAAGCATCCTTGTGCTCCCCTCAATACAAATGTGTATCTTTGTGCCCCTTGGTACACGCCTGCACCCAATTGCAGCCCTCTGTGCACTGTTGGACACCACTACTAGCTACCACACCATCTTGTATCAGTCGGTACCCCTAATGTGATGATGTAGTTGTCACTCAATCTAGAACCTCAAGGTGGTGCGAGTCGCTCCTACTCCACAGTGCTCGTCCACAGGACTCGACAATCCACCATATACCTTTGTGCTCCTCTCTAGAACACTGAACTCTGTGGTACGACTTTGTGCACCACTGAACACCTAAGCCAACTGTCGCACCTTCCTGCATCATCGGGCATCCCACATGCGTCAATACATGCACGACTCCACTAGTGAACTCTGTCGATCATCCGTGTTTAGAAACAAAAATAATCTATGAGACGAAAAACCTGCTAGGATGAAATTCGTCACCAAAATAATAGGCTTACCTAGGTTGTCATTCACAAAAGAAAGAATAATAATAATGAAACATCACAAGATAATGTCATAATAAGAGAAATCAATTAACTTGCCATCCTATTGGATTTCTCAACACTCTATACCCTGGAACATTTTCCAAGTGTATGGTGCATCCGTGGAGCCGATTGGGCATGGTGAACCAGGTGCATCATCCTCATCCAAAAGGTGGAATATGAGCGATAAATGAACATTGTTGGGGATTCATGAAGTCATCTCGGCTATGGTGGAGGCCCATAGCTCTTAATGTTCACCCTACAAGTTCCAATGTGGCCCTATGGAGGGTTAGGATGCTGTATAGGGAGACCAAGCCCGAAATGGCAATCCACCTACAATTCTGCATAAGATCCAATGCATCCCCTAGCCCTCCAGTACAACAAATCACTAGAATAATCAAGTAAAAGAGCTTACAAGCCATGGATCCAGTGGGGTACTTCATGGCGAAATGCCCTTCCATAGTGGGCTTTGGTATGTATAAATTTCTTCAAGCTCAATAGGGGATTAGCAAGGGACCCTATTAGGTGGTTTCAACGGTGGTTTCAACCTCTAAAGGGGGCTGACATGTGCATGGTGCATCCTTCAAGTGGCAGGTGGAAAATGATATAATGATGGAACAGAGTGGGGATTTGGGAAAACATCTAGACCACATGTTAAGGAGTTAGGGTAGCTGAAATAAGGCAATCCCACACCTGGGTATATGAGTGTAGGAGGGAGAAAATCGCGGTACATGAGTTACCCCAACCTTTGTTTTTCCACCCTTCTTTATATGCCTTTTGCCTTTAATTGATCTTTCTTCATAACTGCTTGGGGCTCCAAGGGATGGAGAGCAATGTGGAAAAATTCGAAGTCGGGATTAAATCGGCAAGGGTCCAAAAGTTGAAAAACTCGATAAAGTCGGGAGTTTTTTGAAAAAGTCGGCAAAAAGTCGGTAAAACTAAAAAAATACAAAAATATTCATTTTTGGAAAAAATCCCAAATTTTTCCCAAAAAAAAAAAAATTATTAAATAAACTACCTCACTCGAGATTTTTTGGAAAAAGTCGGCAAAAAGTCGGGACTTCGAGGATAAAATCGAGACTTTTTCAGAGATGAAAAAGTCGGCAAAAAGTCGGCCGATAAAGTCGGCTCACGGAAAAATTCGGGATTTTTTCAAAAAGTCGGGACTTTTTGCCGACTTTTTCCACACTGATGGAGAGCATGATGTGGGAGAAGTAGCAGTGAATACCCCCTTAACGTGGGGTGGTTCATCGCCCACTAGGGGTTTGGACAATCATGGGTTCCTTAATGATAGAGGGGGCTCATCTAGGGCCCATAGGAACCAGGGTAATGGCCATGGGTAAGGGGTAGAGCTCATGTTTGGCATTTTCCCACATGCTAAATTTATATGTCTCGGCCATCTTTTGCATTTTATGGTACATTTCCTGTTGAGAGTGGAAAATTATGCTTTTACTTTTCTTTTTAGCTGCATCAACCTCCTGGGCATTGTTCCAAGCCCGACCCAAGGTGTGGACAAGCGGAGGGGGAGGCTAACCCTATGTGGACCTGAATGGGAACAGAGATGAATGGAGCTAAGATGAGTGGAAGGGGAGTGATGTAGGTGGTATGGGAAGTGGGACCACGCAACTGAAATCGGGATTTCCCTTGTAGTTCCAACTTCCAACCCAAAAGCCAAATGGTCAGTAAGGAGATCCTATGGGACTAGGATACAAGGGTAACTACAAAATCGGGCAATGGAGACTAGAATATAAGCCTAACCCACTCTTTCCGTCGAATCCCCCCACAAATCCATTTCCCAAAGTGCCCATGACAAGTAAGGAAAATTACTCAACTATACCAATGAAAAGCCATACCTTTGGGGTAGCAAGGCCCACATTTAAAGATACATTCATGGCAAGTGGTTGAGGAACCACATAACTAGCTCAGATGGCAGAGAAAATGGCACATCGAGCTATCTGGCGACTTCAAGGGGTTGTTGGATGTTGGCTAAGGACCATCTAGGAATAAAAATTTCTCCTAAATACACTACCCATGGGTGGTGGGTAACAGGCCCTAGGTGGCCTAATGTGATTGATGATGAAAGACTTATGTCTCATGATTCTTGTACATTGTATCTCAACTTAACATTTGATGAATATCTAAGAAGAAGAGTTTGGTTGGGCTTTCCCCCATGTGGGGTTTTTCCCTAGTCTCTAACCTATATCTTGATGTCTCCATTGTGTATGCTTTTCTTCCATTGTTCCTCCTTGTTCTGCTACATTGTTGATGTTATTGTTCTCTCCACATAATTGCTAATGATGATATGATGTTATGGGGTGAATGTAATGAGTAAATTGTTGAAAAATTATAAAGATGCAATTATCTACAACATAGAACAATCTAGCCCTAAGAATTAACATCAAGGCATCTATATGAAGAAGTCATAAGTGGACTTTATGAGGCTATTGAGAGGCTAAATCCAGATCCATCAATTGCATCTTTGATTAGATCATAGATTCGAGCGTATAGGTTAGAAGAAGGGATATTTCGAACCAAGGTAGAAAAATATAATAGGGCTGAAAGTGTTATAGTAGTATGGTGGGAGTTTTATGCATTAAGGGCCCAGAATTGCAAAGGTTTGCAATTCGTGTCTTGTGTCAAGGATCAAGTGCATCAACATGTAAAAATAATTGAAGTGCCTTCGAGCACATTCATTCCAAAAAAAAAAACAAACTATTATCTAGAAGATTGGAAGATCTTGTTTATGTTCGCAATAATTTGCAATTTCCTTTAAGCAATGTTGCAAAAGATTCATCCAATTCTTCTACTCCATGCTTCAAGCCTATTCTAGATGCATTAGTAGATGACGATGATTTTGACACTGAGAATGATAGAATTAGCCCTGCATCCAGTGGCATATCTAATTACCATGATTCTCGTGGTTTCAGTGCCTCTAGTGCTCTTGATGATATAGAGCTTTTGATGTAACAAGTAGGCCATAGGAACATCAAGGATAAAACTCGTGTTCTAGTTCTATTTTTTTAGATGTTGAATTTCGTAATACCTTTGAAACTTATGTTTATGTTTTTGATGTTTTGTTTCATGAACATTTTTTTAAATTTTAAAGAAGATGATGTGATTTTGATTTTGAAATATTTGTTTAATCATGCTAGTATGCTAATTTCATTTCTATCATGTGTTTTGTTACATATATTTTCATTTATTATATATATTTTTAAATTTCTTACTATGTTGAATTCAATGTTGGCTTTTATACAAAAAAATTCACTGTCGATTTTTTATCGAACTTCAAGGTCATCGAACTTGAATTCAAATTCGAACCAGGTGACACAGTATAAAACTATGACACCTCTTATGAAGTACATCCCATTACATATCACTTATCACTCACACTTGTTGATCAAAGGGCCAGCCTAAAAACTATTCCTCCCAATAGGATTAGGAGCACCTAATAGAGGCATTTGATGACCCTCCCATACCTAAATCTAGCAACTTGTATAAGGTTTTATGCTAATGAAAATTTTGAAGAAGATATTTTTTATGATATACTTATATAAATTTATCATTGAATATGATCCACATTTTATGCTTCAATGATTACTGTGTCCACGCTAGTTGATCTTACTTGATTCCATGAGCTTGTACTTGACGATGATTTGGATGTACTTGATGATGAATCGGACATGGTCATGGTACTCAAGAGGATGTTGATGATGCTTCCCCTACACTTCCATGGACGATGATTGCACACCCTTTGGAGGACCTTCCACTTCACAATGGACATTGCATATTTGATGATAACAATTGAGCTTGATTATGACTTGGATGCATTTAGAGGCACTCCTCTACCCTAAGAACCTTCGATGCTACCCACTAGATCTAGAACATTGCTCCTACATAATGATGTGGTACGTTATTGCATAACATGGGGCTTGAGGAGGAGGATGTTGGGATTAAGAGGACACCTTTTGATGATAAGACATGCTGCCCCTTGGACTATTCATTGTACCTTTTGATGAAGAGACATGTCTTTAAGTTTTGAGGATGATGTCACCCTTCTAGGGCCTCTACACTCACATTTGTCTCATTTTCAAGGGAAATTTTCATCTTTTATTACTCTATCATTATTAATTGGCGCTATTTTGGGGGTCGGCTTGATGACCTATCCACCTTGTATCATGGAATTGTATGTTTTAGGGGCTTTAAGCCTAATTTAAACTGAAGTGCTTTATTTCCCCAGGATATAAAGGGAAGTGCTTTGTTCATTTGAATCATTGCACAACATGAGAAACAATCATCTCTTAGGTTACTACTCTTTTCTCTAGTTCTCTATGGAGCACTAATTGAGCAACTTTCTTGGGAACTTCATTGATGTGGATTTGATCTCTTATCATGGATGATTGTGGTGAAACTTGGATGAATGCATGATAAATCTGGTAAGTTGACTTCTTTTGGCTTGGTTAGTGTTTTATTGGATGAATGTAAACAACTATTAAGCATGTTAGCGTGGTATTTGTTTCATTATCATCCTTAAACAAACCCTTCTTCGACATCTTTGAGGAAGTAGCATGTTAGCTTCTTCACTTAATTCATCATTGGAAACTGACAGTCCTAACTCTAAACCCTAGGATAAGTAGGTTAACATACCTTAATCCTTTTGAGTCCTTTATCTACTCCATAATTTCCCTAAGTTTGTTTGTTCCTAGATGCCATTAGCCCTAGATTGAAAGGGCACTACTCCTCGCTCTCTTGTGACAATCAATTATACTCTCAAAATTGTTTTTATTGTTTTAGAGTATATTAGGGCTTATTTACTGAAAAGTCTTATATTCTCAACATTTATTGACTTGGAGGTTACTGTCCTAGGGTTAGGAAATGTTTGAACTGCATTTAATAAGTAAAAGTTAAATTTTATGTGCATTTTTCGGCGATTAATTAGGGTTGACGTCAAGGCTTTATTTGTTTTATATGACTTAAAACCACTGAAATTTGTTTTTATTTAGTCTCTAATGTACTCTTTATATTAGCCACCATTTTACACTTTATTATCATTGTTTCTGGGGCTAGATTTGCTACTATCATAAACTATTACATTGTTGCAATTTCTAATTTTTCAAGCTAGTTTATGATAACCAAGTGTAATTTGTTGATTGCATGTGTTTGGAAACCTATCTTGAGCTTTTATTGGTTGATTTGAGCCTCCAAAAGAGCCATAGGAACCAATGTTGCAAACATCGGCATCGGGATAAAATCGGCAAGGGTCCGGAAAACCAAAAAATCATAAAAATCAGGAAAATATCAGTAAAAATCAGCAAACATCGCCAAACTTAAGATACCATAAAAATATCTTTAAAAATCGGCAAACATCGGCTAGGCCAAAAAATCGTGATTTTGAGATAAAATCGCGATGTTATCAAGATGTTCGCAACACTGATAGGAACTTTTTAACCCAAATTTAGCAATTAGTCTTAAATCCACCTAAAACCCTAAACTCCTATCTTTATCCTTTGGAGGAAATCATTGTAGAACTCTTAGGGGAAACTTAGCTTAAATTGATTGGGTTATTTGATCCTTAAGATCTAGTAGGGAAGTCTCCCTTGTGTTCGATTGTCTCCATTACTAAAACGAACATTGTAGTTGCAAAAGTGAGAGTCGTAACACTCCCATTGTTGCACCTTTCCTAGGTCACCTAGTGAGGCTTTGCATTAAGGTCCTACATTTTCTTAATAGTGTCAATCCTAGTAGTTCCCTCTCATTTTTCACCTTGTAGATTGGAGCTTCTATCATTCAATGCAACTTGGGGAGGTAACACGAGGCTAACAAACCATGGAGAGGGAACATATACAAAACCAATCAAAATAAAAGATCAAAACTTTGCTATTGACAATTTCATCAACTAACAAAACATTAAAAGTGTATCTGATGGAATGTGTCCAAAAATCATGAACAAGAAGCAAGTTGCAAGGATGCATTATCATCAACATAATCATAAGAGCCATCATATTAATCAACCAACTTACTAGCATCAACATCACCCTAGAATCAATCAACTCTTTCACTATTTGATAATTTTGCAGAAAGCTTCAAAGATCCTACCAACACACTTCCACAACCCAAGATGGTACCAAGAGTATACTGGCAAGTGGATGAGCTTACTAGATGAGGATGCATTTTTGAGAGCCAAACAAATTAAAATCAACTCCCTCTTTTTCATGCTTTTAAGGAAAATAAGTTTATGGTTGAAGGCTTGTAATATACCTAACGTATAACATTGTAACATAATAGTCATTATGTCATAAAGTCAACAAATCATCATAAACATTTATTATTGATAATTGTAAGTGTTATAAGTCACCAATTTTACCAAAAGGAATGACTTACTGCACCTATGTGCATTTACATACATGACATTATAACTCAACGTCATCAATTATCTATCATTTGATTATTGAATATGAATATATATCTGCATTTCCGTGCATTGTCTCTGCCTCGATCTCTGGACTTGATAGAATTCTAGAATTGATAACACCTATAGAATTGATAGAAGACACCAATTTCAATGATAATGAACAGATAGAGCTTTTCAGTACAGCCTGTAGTCTTGAGGTGAATGGAACCATCTTCATGTGTGTGTTTGTGTGAAATTGAATGAACATGTGTGCATGAGAGAGAGAGAGAGAGGGGGAGAGAGAGACCTTAGGACATTTCGGTTCACGCTCATCATATGAATCTCTGTCCGTGGTAAGTAAAGCCTTCGTGAATTCCACATACTTTGTAACTGCAGAAGAAAGACTATCTGACTTCTGTATAAGATACATATATAGACCATGGCGAACTGCCACAGAAGCGAAAGACTCGTTGTTGACAGTCATTGATCTCATGTCTGTCAAATAACCTGGCTTCATGTCTGGATAGACCGAATACAAGTAAGAAGTTATAATGTAATCCAGCACAGCATCTCCAAGGAATTCAAGTCGCTGAAAAAAGGTAATGAACATAGCAATCAGAACTACAAAAAATATTTACTGCTGCTCTAAAAGAAATTAACTAAACAATGACAATGAGAAAAATTCCGAATATAGTTATTATTAAAGACTGCCACAGTAAGAGAGCCTCGAAGCACTATGTATACTCTTCATGAGAAACTAACCTGATAACACCCTCCATTATGTTCATTAAATGAAGGATGTGCGAAAGCCTCCAAAAGCAGACCTTTATGAATAAAATTGTACCCTAGCAACCTTTCCAACTCATCAATGTCAATACATTTAATGAGAGATAAATTATTCCTACTTTGAAAGCAAGCTTTTCCTACGAGAGAAGCATCAAAATCAATTTCTATTCCAATCCACTTTAGAAATGCCAAAGCTGCTGCAAAGCCATTGTCTACTAAGTATGCTCCAATCAAAGCCTCAACTACATCCGCAATTGTCTTCATATGTAACAAGTGATGTCGTTTCGTGCACTTTACACTCAAAGAATCAATTTCTGCCGTTGTATTATCTCCTTCAAAATAGTGAATTGTATTCTCCACATCTGGAGTACAAACATTTTTGCAGGGGCGACCAAGAGCAAAAAACTGCTTTGGATCAAAATACTCATCTCGGATAAATGCCTGTAATATCAACGATGAATCTCTGGATCAGTATTAGAGATACAAATCCACAGAGGAAGATAGTTAGAAATTACTGATCAATAAACCTGTACAGATTGTTAAATTTACTGATCATTAAACAGTTAACAAAGATTTGATATTTAACAAAAATAACAGTGAATATATTGGTTTAGGCACTAGAATGGATTTGCATTTGCCTTTTTTGCGTGAGGCATCCACAACACTATGGAACCACTTATGAAGGCTGTTTTAAACTTTTATATGATAGTCAATCATTTGTGTCGTACTAGTAACTAAATATCATGCAAAGCATAAGCACTACAGGACCCTCAATCGTACAACTTTAGAGACCCTATATACACAAGAAACTTTGAACATTCAGGCTCTTTTAATAATGACCAAGTAGATGAAATCTTTCCCTGTCAGCCCATGGATTTGCATTTTCCTTTTTTGCATGAGGCATCCACAACACTATGGAACAACTTACGTAAGCTGTTTTATATGATAGTCAAGCATTTGTGTCATACTAGTAACTAAATATCATGCAAAGCATATGCACTACAGGACCCTCAACCATACAATTTTAGAGGCCATATATACACAAGAAAATTTGAAAGTTCAGGCTCTTGACCACGTAGATGAAATCTTTCCCTGTCATCCCATGGAACACAATTGGGGCTTCCTGAATACAAACTTTCTTCTCTAACTCAAGACAATACGTTGATGTCCTATTTATTACATAGCACATATATATACTAACAGTCAAGGAATAACGTTTAGTTTCAGTTATAAGTACTTGATAATTCCACAATTTATGATAGGCTAACCATATTACTGTTTACAATAATTTCATAACACCATAAATGATTTGAATGGTTGCAGCAATATTGTATACTTGAAATTAAAAATTGGTGCATTCCCCAAGGTTTGGCCGAAGACTTAATTCAACACTGAACTCAGTCCTGAATAACTCAAGACCGAGGTGATACAAGTTTACCAAGATATTTTCTAACAACCTTCCACACACAAGTTTGTGTGTGCATCGCTTAAAATACACATACATTCTGCCACTTCAATATTCTTGCTCTTGTTGAATGCTCACCAAAAAACTTACTCAGGGAGCTGCTAGCTTCTAAATAAAATAAAAGGCAACAGATTTATCTCCATTTCCTCGGAGAAATTTTTCTAGTTATTGCATCAACTAAATGTGTTACCTTCAATGTTCCTATAATGAATTAGGACACCCTCCACACATTTTCCAATTGTGGGCATTTTTAGAATGACCAAAAAAGTGCATCATAATTTAGAACTTGTACACTGGTGTAGTTTGCACCCATCACTATTATATTTTGGGTGCAATTATTACTGTAATAGTGTAATTTACCCATCATTAGTATTAACAGGCTAAAAGACAATAACCAAACAGCAAAACAAAAACTAGAATCAATACACCATTGGAGCCATAAAATACAGCTGAGCCATTTTATTAATATCAATAAATTGTGTTCAAGAGAGGTGCCGAAATGAAGGCACCTGGGCTTGCTCAAGGCAAGCTGAAGGTAGCCTCAGAACAAGCCTGAAATCCCCCTCAAAAATGTACACTCGTGGCTGTAGCTCTGCGCATTCCTTGGCCAAAATGTTGTTGTTGCTTCAGAAGAAATGTTGCACAGGCCTGCTATACTGCTCAGAAAATTTTGGGCTTTAAACCCTGGACTCTACTTACAAAACACACAATAACCCGCAAACGAATTGTGGAATGGCTGACATAAAACCCACAATAACCCACGAACGAATTGTGGAATGGCTGACCCTGGAAATTGGCCCTCTTGAGCTTGGCTCTCTGCGTTACTGGCTGAAACTGTGCATCTAGAAATATCACTGCAGAATGCTCCCAAAAAATGTGCAATAACCCTGTCAGGAGGCTCTCAGCCTCCCCAACAATTTCCTCCTCAAAAACTCCTGCACTCCTCTGCACCCAGATGAGCTCCCCCTCACTATTGCGCAGTGATTGCGCTGTTGGGACTGTGTTGCGCTATCTCTGCTGATGAATACGTTGTGAATGGATCCACAGCTTCTCCCTGAATCGAACTGGCGTAATTATCCTCCCTAGGGAATGCACTCGAAGTCCCCCGAAGCAGAGGTTGACATTCCCGCTCAGGAGCACTCGGTTGCTAAACAGCAATACAGACTTGGCTCTTACTCAAGCGTGCACTGTCAAAAGACAATTCGAATTATATGATTGAATGAATGAGCCAAATGAGCTATCTCTTCCTTTTTGTCTCCAAAGGCCCAACGTTCCCTTGGGGCCCCACCAAAAACTGTGATGCCCCTCCTATAGCCACTCCTGCGCTACCTTTTATTGTCCAACAACTGCGTTGCCTTTTTGGAATGTGCAATGCCTCCTCATTGGTTTAGCCTGCCCCCACCAAGGGCGCAATATTTGGCTCTCAACTATAGGAAAATTATTTAGTTCACTTTAATTTAATTTGTGGGTACTCGGCCCACATTATTTCTGGATAACATTAGGAAATACAAAATTATCAAAAATTTAATATTCTAATTATCATAATTGCTAATTAGGAATATTAAAGTCATCCCTGCCAAGATGTTTCTTGTCCACAAGCAACTGCGATGATGGGTGCTGGAGGATCTGCTCTCCTTCCCAGGTGGCATCCTCATTTGGCAGGGTTCTCCATCTGATCAGAAACTCCTTGATCACTCTCCTCCTCAAATGCCTCTCCCTGCTGTCCAAAACGGCCTCTAGATGAAGTACTAAGTGTCCCTCAACATCCATGGGACCCAACTCAACTGCTATTGTCCCAAGGCCTTTTTCAGGAAAGATACATGAAATATGTTATGCAGCCGACTCCTCAAGGGTATCTCCAGCTCGTATGCTACCTCCCTCACTTTTTGAGTGACCCGATAAGGCCCATAGAAACGACGCTTAAGCTTCTATGCCCCTTTTTGCTTCAACGTGGATTGTTTGTATGGCCGAATGCAGAGGTACACTGAGTCCCCAACCTCAAAGTGTCTCTCCACGCAGCCACATAGATCTTCTATTGGTTCTGCACTGCCCTCATGTTGCCCTTGAGAGTCCTCAAGATGTCTTGGCTCTCTTGGATCCAATCCTTGGTCCGAGGGGCCTTGTTGTCTCCAAACATGACATCAACAAATGTCAAAGCATCATAATCATACAAAGCACGAAATGGAGACATACCTATAGACATGTGGAAAGTGGTGTTGTAGTAGTATTCCCCCAAGTGTAACCACCTCAACCATGCCTTTTGTTGCCTTGTGACGCAATTACACAAGTAGCCCTCCAGCCACTTGTTAACTATCTCTGCCTGGCCATCCGTTTGGGGATGGTAGCTCGTACTAGGAGTGAGCTTCGTACCTGCCAATCGGAATAGCTCCTACCAAAATCCGCCCATAAAAAGGTTGTCTCGGTCACTGACAATGATCTTAGGGAGACCATGCAACCGTAATATCTCTCTGAAGAACAACTCAGCCACCTGTGAGGCCGTGTACTTGGCCCAAATCGCGAAGAAGTGTGCATACTTAGTCAAGCGATCAACAACCACATATATGCAATCCTTCCCCTACACCATGGGAAACCCAATGATGAAATCCATTGAGATGCTCTCCCATTTCCCCTCAAGAATGGGAAGAGGCTGAAGCAACCTCGCTGGATGTGTCAACTCCCCCTTGTCCCGCTGGCACACTTGGCACTCCCGAACGTGCTGTAGAACATCATCCTTGATGCCCTTCCATTAGAATCTCTTTCTCATTTCCTTGTAAGTTTTCGTGAACCCCTGATGCCTTGCGAATGGTGAGTCATGGGCTGCATGTAGAATCTTCTCCCGTAGCTGGGAGTTGGTCACTAAATAGATCCAGTCTCTATAGTATATCACTCCATCCATCACCCAGTAGTGGTCATCAGTCACATGCCCCTCCAGGACTTCGCATGCAAAGCGATCCTTCGAGTACTCTACCAACAAATGAGCCTTCCAATCCGGCTCAATGCTCGTCAGTGAAAGAGAAGCTGACCTCCTGGACAATGCATCAACTACCACGTCGTGCTTCTCCTTTACATACTTGAAATCATAGGCCTGAATCTTACAAACCCACTTTTGTTGCCTCTCCTGCAACTGCTTCTGCTCTAAAAAGAATTTGAGGCTATTGTGGTATGTTCACAATGTGCACCGTTTCCCACTAAATATCACATGGACTTAATAGCGCATGCATGATGGCTAGCATCGTCTTGTCAAACATGGGGTCTAGCCTCTCGTTGTTGAGATTTTGTGTATTTGGGGTAGCATCAATTGTGCTCTAGCTCCCAAATTTTATGGAGAGACTAGAGTTCACCTGATCTACAAGACCCAAAAATGGATTTGGAAAATTTCATCTGATTTAGGAGATAATAAATTAATTAATTGTTTTAATGTATTTCCTAAGTTAAAACTTAGGGAACTTAAATAATTAAAGTGAATTTAATTAAACATGTGATGAAATTGTCTTAAGTCACACGAATCAAGCTTTCTTTTAATCTTAGCCATTGATTCAAGATCTGATCATGGCCGTTGATTTGTCAACGAGAAAAGTATAAAGGAAAGGCTTGGGGTCATTTGTAAGACACACAGAGGCAGAGCACTGAAGCTAAGCTGAGATTCTAGGGTGGGGTTGCTAAGAATTCTCAAGTGTTTCAGTTGCAGAGAGGGGAATTTAGACCAAGGGGATGATCTGTGTTGACCACTGGAGTGGCACTTGATGATAATGAGAAGACTCCATGCCCAAGGATGAACCAAAAGACATTTGTACCATCAGATATCATCAGATATCATCAGTTCAACAGAGTTTTTAAACTCTACTTCTACTTCTTATCATTTTCTCTTGTACCCGATTCCACGCCCTACGGGGAATTGTAATAAGTGATGCTAGTAATGATGAGTTTTGAGTCAGTATTGAGTCTATAACAGGCCTAGGTAGCTTGGGACCTTGCCAACAAGTGAGTATTACTCTAGGAGGTTTTTTTTACTTGGTTAATTATCATCTCCCTACTAGGAGTTAATAATTAATTGAGTTTTTTCCTTCAATTTTACCCCGAAGCCGGAGCACGGCTTGATGGTGAGGCATTGGGTGAGTCCTAGTGTCTAAAGTCAATGTATATTACCATACTAGATCACACAAAAAATTTCATAGAATTTGGTTAGGTCTAAGTAGTGATTTTTTAATTTTTTAGATTTCCTGCAAGTCGAAAATTGCAATAAAAATTGTAATTGAATTGTAATAAGTGTTGTCTAGAGAAGTTGTATGGGATATGAGTAATCAAAATTACACCTCTTACACTCAACTTTCTACTATGAGACACTTTGAGGGGTTACAAATGTGTTTTGAACCCTCAAAACCCACTTTTCCTAAGTTTAGTGGGAAATCTGGCAATTAATTAAGCCAGAAATTAAATAAATGGAGAAAAATAAATATCCACACATGCTAAATGAGGTGGAAAATTATGAAGGAGTTAAAGTGAAGTCCCAAGGTGATGTGGACTCCTAAAATCAAGGAAAAAACATGTGCTCAAACAAAATTGAATTTCCGGCATTAAATGAGTTGCTTACTTGGAAATTCGAATTTGTGAAGTTAATGCATATTTGGGAGGATTTGGGAGAATATTTGGTAGAGATTTTTGTGGGAAATTGTCTCCACATGGTTTACCAACCATATACACATGACATTCCATCATAAAATTCGAATTTGACACATAAGGGAAGAAAAAAATGATGTCCACTTGCCAGAATTCGATTTTTAGACTTGGCATTGGAGCTCCACTTACCAAATTCGAATTTACCTTGAGATCTCCTTCCTCTCACCACTTGGCATATGGTTTTTCATTGGGATTTGCTCCCAACTTTCTATATAATGGAGCCATGGACTCTCATATTGTAATCATTGTTTACTAGCTATTGTGCTTGCGGAAGCGCTGCTGCCTTGTACACTTTCAGAAATATCAATAAAGACTTTGAGGTTTCATTCATGAGGTGTTCCTCCTTTTGGAGTGTGATGAATTGTTGATCATTGGTATACTTCCTTTTACTCATGCTTTGATCTAATTTGTTTCCATATGCTCTTGAAGATTTGTTAATGTAGAACTATCTTACATTGACATTTGATTTAGGAGTATGCTCTAAGTATAGAATGCTCTAGGTGGTTTCAAATAAATCTCTAGAGTTTCTTATCATTGTTTATTGCTAGATTTATATGGAACTAATTCTTGATTGAAGTTTTGTAGAGGGAACATCTTGTTGGGATCAAAGAATCAAGTGTTGAAGGAAGTCTTTGGAGAGACCAACCCACTCTTCATACATTCTCAAAGGAGCTCTCATTTGTTCTTTGAACCTTCATAGTCTTATCTTACAAAGTGGTTTTGCAGGGGTTTTGAGACATAGCTTGTATACAAGCCAAATACTTCTAAATTTGAATATCTTTTAAAACATTATACTTCATTGCTTTCATTTGCTATCTAAGATCTTGAATATGACTAAGCAAAGAGGAGAGTTTACTCGAACTCTTTGGATTAGCCCTTTGTAAATTGTTGTGCAATATTTTGTAATTTTATCTATCTAATATTTGATTGGTTTTGTAGCCCTCTTTCGAATTTTTTCTTGTAACAGCTTGAGTGGACAACTACAAGAAATTACTAACAAGTTGTTGCAGGACCTTTGGGCTGAATTTCAAATGAGGAAGATAACTCTCTCTTCTTCGGTTGTAGCATAGAAGAGGCTTAGCTTCTCTTCTCCTATTGTAAAGTCTGAATTTATTTTGAGTTCTTAGAAATTCTCACCGAGGAAAAGTCTATGGTCTCGATTTTTATTTGTAAAGACTTTCCTTGGTTTAGAAAAGGCCTCATGGTCATTTCATTCTTGTAAAATTAATAAAAAAATCTGTTTTTGTTGTGGGAGCGTGGGTTTTACCCATTGGCATCTCTATCTCTCCATTTCAAAAGAGAGAATTTGCAGATGGATTGACTTAGTGGTTTTGACATTTCCGTTTTCTTTCACATCACATATGCATGCTCTAATTGGGAAGTAACACAAATCGCATAGTCCTTTAATTTCTTAATTTGCAATCTCATTTGTCATCATTTATGTTTTGTGATCTATTTCTCATTTGGATAAGTTTCACAATATACTGCAAGTAAAGAAGCATAGCACTTTCAATTTATGACAACTTGAGTTATTGTTCTAACTATGAAGCATATTTAATTGAATCATCTCCATCTTTTACATAGCACTTGCAAACTCACTTTCATATCATTTAGGCATTTCACTTTTCATACTAGACTTGCATATCTAAAATTTACTTCCAACTTAAGTTGGTTGAATAGACGTTTTAGGGACCCTCTACCTCTATGGACTCCTCATTGTGAGATCCAAATATTTGGGTGAGGGTGAGGTCTGAGGATTAGAGTTCAATTGTAACCTTGTTGTAGAACTAATTAATAAAATAAACCAAGAGCACTATCTCATCACATTTACTTGCAAAGATCCCAAAATTTTTGCTATCTTGATGGTTTAAAGATTCACATGCAAATATTATCTCAAGAAGCACTTTGGATGCAAGCATTTTAATTCCTTAAATTTTGCAACAAGTTTAATTCTATGGTATTTGGAAATTTGCTTCTACATACAACTTCATTGCATGTTGTCATTTTAATGATCAGTATGCTCATGGATGATTGATATATCTCATTTCATTGGCAAATACCTTTATTTGGTGTTGCAAATTTAATTGCATATTGTGATCTTGGTCTAACACCTTCCTTTGTGGGATTATTGTCATTATATCTTGAATTTCATTTTTGAGCAAGCATTTGTCATCTACTTTAAAGCACTGGTCTATATTTTGAACACATCATTGAATATTGCTCATATACTTATATGCTTGTTTACATATTGGAATCAAGTCATCTTTGATAAGTAATTCCTTCTAATCAATTCTCCTAGAAATCTCACATCTTTAACTTAGTTTTCCTTTAGGGACCACCCCCTTAGCTAACCTAGGACATAGCTTAAACGGAGAGAGTTGGGAATAGGGGACAGCCCCTTCTCTGAGTTCCTTGCCACCAACCACACCTGTGGGGTTGAAGGCTTTTCCCACTAACTATAGGTAGGTGTAGGCGACAAGCGATAACAATCTGATCCCGGGGTCTAGAATACACAAGAAGAGATTAGGAAACACAACACAAAGGAAGGCAGCAGCAACAGCAGCAAGGATAGCGTGATTTTCAGGTAAACCTTCAGGGGTTACGCAGAGACCCTTAGGGGCAGCGTAGTGACTGCATCACCCAGTCTGGGGTAATGCAGTCCCTTCCAGTGACAACGTTGAGCATTTGGAGGCCTGACGCAGTGTCTTTCAGGAGCAGATCTGGGGGTTTCTAGTCCTAGATCTGGCTGAGTTCTGTAAATCCCGTTTGAGGTTGTGGATCAATCAGTATTGTTGGTCTTAGATCAGCCAGGTGCTGCAAATCTAGAATTTTCTCTGTAGGGTTTTCCAGATCTAGAAACCAGAGTTGTGTATTCAGAAATATCCTTAATAATAGAGCCCTCTAGCAGCCAAAGACCAGTTTTCCCACATTGGGTTTTTCCGGGGACAGTTTGTCCAGAAATAACTATGTCACTTTGTCTATGTGTGCATGTGTTTATTCCAGATTTGAATTGGTAGAGATCTATTATGTGTTTTTCTTTGATGTTAAGTTGAATTTATTCAGTTGATAACTTGTATAAGAGAAGCTTAACCGGATTAACAGAAATAATTTCTGCATAAGAATTAAGATTCAAAAATTTCTACATGGTATCAAAGCAATTGCAGATTTAGAAGGGTCATCAGCTGAAGCATCTGAAGGATCTAGCTGCAAAAAGCAGCTGGAAAGGCAGCAGAAAAGCAGATTTGAAGGGATAGCACAGTTTTCAAGAGCGGAATCACGCAGAGGGAAGAGTGACGCTGTCTAGCACTGTGTTTTAGCAAGCCCACGCAATTACTACGCAGAGGTAGCTCAAAAACAACGCTGGGACATTCTGAGTAGATGGCTCCTCATGGACTATGTGATCAGAATAGGCTAGAGGGCCTCTCAAGCATTTCAATATGGAAAGCTAGGATCTTGGTTGTCCTAGAGGCATATGGTTTAAGAGATCATGCAGAGCAGACCCTGGCCACAACGACAGATGCGGATCTCCTAAGGAAGCGTTGTCGCACAAAATGTCTAGGCACCGTGACAACGGCTCAAATCGGGAGCTGTCACCCTGATCCCCAATCTCTCTATCTAAATTGTCTCCTTGCAAGCTAAGGGAGGTAGACCCTAACAAAAATGAAAGAAAAGAACTGGTTGAAAATCAACCAATTCAGGAGACACGGCTAGATAATCAAATACTTGTCAAATCCAATTAGATTCAAAAGTTCAAAACCAGTGCCTTATTAAGTCAAAATATCCCGTTATAAAATTAAAGTCAAATATCTGATATGTAGTTGTTGTTATGAAAAAAAAGATTCACCACAACTATGCATTAAAATACTTTGAACCCATAGCAATGTTATCATGAGATGACCATCAAATTTAAATGCCAAATATTTGCAATATTTCCGAATTTATGATGTTCCAAGTAATCCCAATCCAAAAATTAAAAAATTTCCTATAGTCAAACTTTAGATGAAAAAAAATAAAAGCTCACTTGACTATTTAAAATTTTTGAGAGTTTTCTAAATTTTTTATATTTTTTATATTTTCTTTTTAAAATCTAAAAACTAAAACCAAAAAATATTTATACAACTAAAGCTAAAGTCTAAAATAAAATAAAAATAAAAAATAAAAAGTTAAAATTTTATTTCTACTTTTTTATTTTATTTTTTATTTTTTTATTATTTTTTATTTTAAAAAAAAAATTAATTAAAACTAAAGCTAAAGTAAAAACTAAAATCTAAAAATCTAAAAATTAAAACTAAACTAAAACAAAAGTAACTAAAATCTAAAAAAATTTAAAATTTAAAATCTAAAACTCTACGACTTGAAACCAAAACCCAAAACGAATGAGTTTCTTTTTATTTTTTATGCAGCACAGCGGTACGGAGCCGTACGGACGTACAGATGGCATGAGGAGAAGAGAAATGCAGATTCGGATGGGTGAAATGCTAAGCCAAGGCAGATTGGATGATAGAGTTTGCAGACACAGTGAAATGTACGGATCCGTACGGATTGTACAGATGACATACAGTGTTTGGGCAATTGAAATCCGCCATACGACAGCGTATGAGGGATAAGGGCAACGCACAGGGAAATCAGAGCAAATTTGCCAGCGGAAATCGCAGGAGGAGTAGCGTACAGCCAGCAGGGAGAAAGAAGGCAAAGCAAGCCCTACGATCGTACGGACAAGCAGAGGAGAAAAGCATATGGATAGCAGGGGCAAGGAGAAAAATGCAGAGAGGAGCAAAGTACTGCGTGAATGATTAACTCAGCCCAACCAACGTATAAAAATATTTCCTTCACCCAGCAAATTAAAATTTTGCAAATATAACTCAGATTTTCTTAAAACATTGATTTAGATGCACTTGAGATTTATTCTTTGCAGCGAAATAACACTCAGATCTGCCAACAAAAATGATCCTAAGGCCAGATCTTACCCTCCAAGGCCTAGATCTGGCTTAGATATAAAATTAAATAAAAATAAAAATAAAAAATATCTAAGAATCCCTATAAAACCTGCACAAACCAAATCAGATCCAAAACTATACACACATAAACCCCCAAATCCTAAAAGTAAATACAAGTTCACAATGCTAATTTACAGATTTGAGGCCCTTATGGCCAGATTCAAAACCATTTCAGCACAAATTCAGAAAATAAAAATTTAAGAGAGGCACAAGCCCTAGAAGACCCTGTAAAAACACAATTTTGTAAGATAGCTTTGAGAATTAGGAAACAATGAGCTTTTCAAATTTACGAAATCTGAGAGTCGGCTGGTCTAACTGAAAACTTCCCGAAACGCTCAAACTTTAAAAAAAAATCCCTGCACACTTAGATGTGAACTTTAGATTGATAGAGATTTAAGAAAATAATCATGAGACCTTTCAGAAAAATAGATAACTAATCTTTCCGTCAAATCAAAAATGTCATTTTAGAAACCCAGAAAAGTGCACAAGATACCTATATGCAGATTAATCCATAAAGGCCATCAACCATAAAAATGCCAAATAAAGTAGCAGAGTTTAGAGACGAATCACCACATAGATCTGGAAAAGGAACACCAAAGTTTGTAACCCCAAAGTCTTTATGCTTTATTCATAAAAAACAATCATAAGAGCTTCCAAGAACAAGTGCACAATTCAAAGATCAGATGCAAATGTCATATCAAGACCTCTAATTTATAAGACAAAATCTCCAATGGCTAGTTCGGTTGATCCATGTCCAAATAATCTCGACCGTCAAAAAGATATGATCATCTTTTAATCTGGACCGTCGAAATTATAATTTTGAGGAAATTCGAATTTATCAGTTAATTCCATTTTAATTAACTCAAAAATAATATTTTTGAGTTTTTTACCTCAAAATTTTGACTTTGACTTAACCACCTAGGCCCAAGGGTCCAAAACTTCTTGAAATTCTCAATATTCCCTTTGCCTAGGACCTTTAAAAATTCGATTTTTTAAGGACCAACGAATTTTGCCTTTGAAGAATTTTAACTCACCCAGGACTTAAAATTAATTAAATTTCTAGCTTACGATTTTTAATTAATTTGGCCAGAAAATTTAATTAATTGACTGAGAGGGGATTTAATTATTTTTTCCAACCCTTTTTACATAAGATAAATACATATAGATACATAAAAGGGGAATACCCATTCGTATAGACCCTCAAATAGGTACTCAATTCTGCGACTCAAAACATGATCTAGTAAACCAAGCAGCTTGTAATAAAATAATCTAGCCAATTAGCTAGGATTATTCCCAAACTACTTTTACAAAGACTCGATAGAAAACACTAGGACTTACTTAACATCTTGATGATAAAATCCACCCTAGCTTTGGGGTGAGGCTGGAGGGGAAAACTCTGTCGATCACTTGTGTCGAAAACACAAGTAAATCAGTGAGACAAAAAACCTCCTAGGATAGAAATTGTCACCAACATACTAGACTTACCTAGGTTATTACATACATGATGGTCTTACTTAGATCATTTACATCATAAACATGCAAAATGGGTTTACATCATTTACAAAAATGTCGGTTGTTGATGGAAACTGAATGGCGCGAACACGTCGAACATGATGAATCCCATTTGAAAAAATGGTGGCGTACTGCTATGGGGTCGTTGACAAAGTGTGGTCAACATCTGGCTCTACTTGGGGACACATTGCTTCACCAGAGGAATGTGAGAATCCAGAATCTGTATCCAAGCAACACACGAAATTACATAAGTAGCGTCCATCCAAATATCATCATACAACATTTAGCACATGAAAATTAGAAGCTCTTCTAACATTTATTATTCTACTTGACATGAAAAGTAAATCTAATCTAACTACAAAATGAAATGTTGAAAGGACAAGGAGCAGGGTTAGAAATACAATACAAAGGATGCCCAATGGCATCAGATGTCATCTTTGAAGAACAACTTGAGCAATTGGCCATTCACAGGTAACTGAAGTGGTTCGCCTTCCAACATGCTCAAGTGGAATGAGTTTGGTCCAGCAATGCCTTTGATAATATAACGTCCTAGCCACAAACTGTCAAATTTCTTGTGTTTTCTAGGCTTTTCATTTTTTCGGTCCCAAAGTAATACCATGTCTCCAACCTGCAAAGATCTAGATCGAGATGATTTATCAAAGCTTTTCTTAATGTTAGATTGATTATGACACATATTATCTAAAGCTTTCCTACGAGTTTCATCCAACTCCACAATCTGATCAATTCTATTTTGAACAACATCTTTATCAATGGAAAAATGTTAAAGGAGTTGGTAAGCTGGTAGTTTAAGGTGAACAGGCAAAGTTACATCCAAGCCATAAACTAATTCAAAAGGACTTTTACCAATAGCTTTCTTTTTAGTAATTCTATCTGCCCACAAAGCATACTTGATTTTGTTATCCCAAGATCGCTTATTATCTCCTACTATCTTCTTGATAATGGCTATAAGATTTTTATTACTTGATTCAACTAAGCCATTACCCTGAGGATAGTAGTTAGATGAATGAGATAAAGTAATGCCATACTTAAAAAAAATATATGAAAATTCAAAAGAACTAAAAGCCTTGGCATTATCAGTAGTGATCTTGGCAGGAACACCAAATCTAGTAATGATTTGATTTTCAATAAAGTCCATAATGACCTTTTCATTGGAATTCTTAGCCGGAATGGCTTCAACCCATTTTGTAAAATAACCAGTCGCAGTTAAGATCCAGGAGTACCCATTGCTAGAATTTTCATGGAATTTCCCGATGAAATCCAGACCCCAATGCTGAAAAGGTGCCTCAACAACCACAGGTTGTAGGGGTAGGGCAGCTAGCTTTTATTTACCAGTGAATAGTTGACAGGCTTGGCAACTTCTGACGAATTTATGCACATCTGAAAAAATCGAAGGCCAAAAGTAACCAGCTCTCAGAATTTTGTGGGCGGTAGTTCTAACAGCATAATGACCACTACAAAATCCTGAATAAAACTTAGAAATCAACTTTTTAGACTCAATCTCATCAACACACCTAAGTATTATCCCCTCGGGATTTCTCCATCCAAGGCCATCCTTCATGAGGCAATACTTAGTGGCTTTTAATCTAAGAGCCCTTCCTCTATGAGCAACTAAATGGTCAAGACATGTAAGATTTAACAAATAATAAATAATGTCCTTATACCATTCATGCTCTCCTAACCTTTGCAGCTTAGGTGAAGATGCATCATTTAGATAGATCAAACCAAGTGCTTTCTCATTACCTTCAGTCATCATTTCAGCCAAGCCTTGACCTTTGACTAACTTGGTGGATTTAATCTCTAAATAATATTCTTGAATCTTAGTAACCCACCTAGCACGAGTCCCTAAACAATCAGTTTGAGTTAAGATATCTTTAATCGCGGAATGCGGGACGAAAGCAATGATTTTAGAATAACCCACATAAGTCCTAAAATGCTTAAGAGACTTTACCAAAACATAGGCTTGCTTTTCCATAGTAGTATAATTTAATTCAGAATTTTGAAGCGCTCTACTCATGAAAACAATAGGTTGTTCGTGACCTTCCTTATTCTTTTGTAACAAGACACCAGCAATAATATCTTCAGAAGCGAAAGAGAAAATCATAAAATCCTTTCAATAATCAGGACTCACCAAAACAGGAGCTTGAGCAATAGCACCCTTAATCCCTTGAAAAGCCTTTTTACCATCTTCTTTCCACAAAAATTTTACATCTTTTTTCAGAAGACTTTGAATGGGCTTAGCTATTTCTGCGTAATTTGGAATAAATCTTCTAAGAAAATTAGTTTTTCCTAGAAAAGACTTAAGGGATTTAAGATTATGAGGTAGAGGAATCTTTTGGATTGCCTCAACTCTTTCAAGATCAATCTTGATCCCATCTTTGGAGATGATGTGACCAAGTAATTTCCCTTCAGTTACTCCAAAAACAGATTTAGCAGGATTCAAGGAAATCCCGAATTCTCTACATCTATCAAAGACCTACTTAAGATGACCTATGTGAGTAATACCATCTTTAGAAAAAACAGTAAGATCATCCTGATAAATTTCAATAATTTTTCCAATCAAACCCTTAAAAGCATAATCCATAGCCCTTTGAAAAGTAGCCCCAGAATTAGTCAACCCAAAAGGCATTCTAATGTATTTGAAAGTACCCCATGGTGTGGTGAATGTAGTTTTGTGACGATCTTCTTTTTTAACCCAAACTTGATTGTATCCAGAAAAACCATCTAGCAATGACATCATTCCTGAACCTGTTACTCTTTGCAACATAGTCTCCATGTTGGGCAAAGGGTAATTATCCTTTTTACATGCTATATTAAGGTTTCTAAAATCGACACAAAGTATAATGGTACCATTCTTCTTCCTAACAATTGTAACGACTCATTCCCAAGTTATAAGCAAAATAATATTAGCATGTATACGATATACGCATTTGATAGCTACACATGCATATATCGCACACATCGCACTAATATACGTACCTACTAGTATTAAGATTACCTAAGTTAGAAGACAAATTGAAAATCACCTTACATTTTATCTCACCGAGATATGATAAAAACATCATTCAAAATATATATATATACATAACTAAGTATAAATTATATGTAAGTGGACTAATAAAAAAAATATATAATTTAATTAAAAATATAAAGTTAATTCATTAAGTTAAAAATGAATATTCAAATATAAAAATTAATCTTAAAGAGTACTTAAATTAAAGTCAAATGCTCCATAAATAAGACAACCGTAAATCACATCTCCATAAATACATTCACATCTACGTTAATGCGAATCATATCTCCATAAATGCATTCATATCTACATTAATACAGAGAAAATCTCGATGGAGTTGTGGCGGTGGAGGAATGTTATGGCGGTGGAGGGGAATGTTATTTAAACTATGAGACATGAAGGAGAAGGGGTCTTTTGTTCCTGCAGGAAATTGGATGTTATTATCAAAGGGAGTTTTTGCTAAATTGCGCTTGAAAGCGATAAGTTGTTTTGATGAAATTGATAAGCTGTGGAAGGGAGACTCGGTGTTCTCGGAATTCTGGGCATGGGGGCAGAGGAGGCGTCCTCTGGATTTAGGATTGTTTCCTAAATTGGCTGGGAGGAACCGATTATTTCTGTAATATGTCTGCTGCGTTCACGGGAGATCCACAGCTCAAGCAATCATCAGTTCGTTTCAGGTTTTGTTTCAAGTTTTCAGGTATTCCTCTGTGTAAGATAGTTACTTATGCAAGCTTAAATTATGTTTCAGGTTTTAGGTACTTCTATTTTTGTAAGACAGTTACTTATGTAAAATAAATTTGACTGCTGGCTTGATGTAGTTTGAAATTACGTTTACATCTGACAATGAGATAAGTTCATGTATAAATTGATGGACTGAGTCCTTACACATGGTATCAGAGCACTTGTTCAAACTCTCGAACCTGTTAAGATCGATTTTGAACCTGTTTGAGTCTTCTGCTAAAACCTATTTGTGATAATTGAAACATCAGTATAAAACTCTATAGGCTTCAGGTTTCTCCGTCCTGAAAAATCTTTCTGAATCTGCATGGCCAAATAAAGTTGTCTATTAGATCACTAGTTTTTGACTTTGAAAATATCACTGCAGTCCAGTCTTGTTTCTCTATCATTCTAAAGCAGTTGAAGTTACATCTAGTGTATATCAGCAGTAAGAATTTTATTGTCATTATTGAAGAAGTCTGAGGTTCATTGTTAAGGTAAGGTTGGGAATGACAAGCCCTAAGCAGGGATTCGAAAGCAGAAATTATTGAAGCTTCCTTGTGTGCTTCCCTGAGGCCATACAAAACCATTTCAAGAAATAATTTAAGCCTAATCTGGAAACATCCTGAACTCTGAGGTATATTCATGGACATTATTCAAGCATTAAGTTTCATGAACTGATTCATGACTTCTGTGGGCCTTAACTCATACACAGACCTAAGCAACAGCTCCATCAATTGACATGCTTACTCATTAATAGATTTATGCTCTATCTGTGGAGTCCTCAATCTTGCTAGCTCCTTATTCTTATTCCCTTAATTTCTCAGCGAACTTATTCTCTGGAAAGTTCGAATAGTTTCGGATCTTTTCTTTATTTAGTACTCCGGCCATATCTGTTTCTGATTTAGATTGTCGATAAAAAGGCCAGCATCCAAATTTTGCTTGAAGTATTGAGCAAGTTTGAGGATGCGAGTGACAATATCACTGCCTTATCTGTAACTACACTACAGCCTATCATGGTGACTCCTACTGAGAATACGCCTACAGAGGTCCTTTACCTGTGCTCTACGAATATCCAATGGCATACGAGCATCATTATATCCCCTCTGGTTATGCAAGTAAGATACGTAGAACCGTATCTGTGCCATTTCAACGTTGTTAAACCAATATCCTCAGACTCTGTAAATTTGATCATAACACATAACTGATACGCCACGCTGAACTTAAGAAATAATAAAGGTTATAATCTGAAGTTAGATATCAGCACCATTCGACGCATAATCTGCCTCCACATAAGAAAGGAACTCATCTCTTTTGCCCGCAAAATACTCAAGCTTCATTAGCCGACTGTCCGCAAGGGACTTGAACGGGGCAACCTACCCACCGACGTACTCTAGTTTTTGTCTGCATAAGAAAACTTAGTGTAATTTCATGAGAGCATAAATAAGAAAATAAAACGAAGGTTTTGAATTTCCATCTACGTTACATATGATTTGCTGTCAAAAGCGCAAAATCGGTGTGTATTTCAGGAAAAGCCACGCTACCGAATATGGAACGTGCCCTTAGCCCTCCAAACAGCTATCAAACATGATCCATTGGCACTTTTGTATGTTTTGATCTTCAAATCTAACTTTGTTGGATCAAGTGACCCCACTTCGATGACGGGAATCTTGACCCAATGAGTTTCTCGGAAAACTGTATGATAACGAGTCAGCTTTTGTACATTTAAAGCCTTTATTCTGAGGTAAAGATCTAGAGAGCATATAAAATTGGTTATATATATAATTGTGGGTGATATATTAACGATTTATACTAAAATAATAATTATTGTAAAATAAATATGTGCCCCAAACAAATTAATTATTTTAAAAATAAAAACTTATTTTAATTTAACATTTACTATACTAAAAAAAAATAATAATAAAACAAAATCGGGGTGTTAGGTAAGTAATTTTTCACTTTGTGGGACAAATGGGTAAATCTATTCATGGAGTATTAGAAAGGTTACCAATAAATATATTAAAACATATATATTTTTTCAAGATATTTCCATGGTCTTGAATTTGTCAGTCTACAAACTATAGGATCTTCCCCTTCTAATCCCAGATTATATTCTATTTTAATTACATATGGTGTGTTCTTGGTTGCATTTAGGAAGTAGCATTATTCCATGTGTTAACGATCAATAATAAGGTGGTAGATGCACTAGCCAAGAATGCCACCAACAAGGAGAAAGGGCCTTAGTTATTAATGGTTGAAGAACTAATTAGTTATCCCATGAATGTGGCCTTATATGTCATTTTTGGAGCATGCCATTTGGAATGATTTCTAGTCATCTCATGGCATCAACAAACATGGATGGGTGGTGACTCATCATTATATGCAGTCATTGTTGCATATGGATCAATTTTCTTGCTTTTTTCTGGCATTCAAGGAATTCTACACCATGTAGCTTGTTATCCCATGGATACATTTTTTTGGTGTTTTCAATGATTGCTGGTGATTTTCATCCCTAGCATAGGTTCGGGTTCAGAGAACGTAGGCGCTGTATATCCAAACAGCTGTCGAATGTGCCCTTTGTGACCTGTCTAGTTTATATGACTAGGAATGTACCAGTTGAATGTACGCTACACCAATGGTGTGGATGCTATCTGTATGGATATTCTGCAAATTATTGGTTACCAGAAAAGTGAGAGCTCTGTCGTCTGCAAATACTTTTATCATTGCAAAGATCACATGGCTGATAGCTTAATTAATCCGCCAATTGTCATCATCGTAGATCGCATAGCCGATATACTAACTAACTAGCTAATTACCATTTGTGATTTTAGTAATAGATGAATTAAATTAATTGTCAGCTATGCTAAGAATAACATGTATATTATAGCACATAAATATAATATTTATGTCATAAATTCTTTATATGATTGTAAACTAATATATTACTTTATGTAATATAATATATATCGCATAAGTTATTTATATGTGTGTGTGTGTTGTTCTTAGCTAGACCCAAAGGGTTTTGAATGGACTACCTTCACACAACATAAGCTATTTATATTAATATAAAGTTATATTACCTTTTTTTTTTTTTTTAAAACAACAAAACAGTTGGATTTTTCATATTAATTTCAAGCTGGTTCCAATGCCAGAACCTTTTAACATCGTTGTATAATTTTATGTCTTCCCTTGAGCATGGTTGACTCATGCACCAACATATCAATGTTGAAAGTTTGATTCACCTATGTGGTTCAAATCCACCTTCATGCCTTACATATGCAAGACTATAGGATAAGCAAATATTTTGCCATTATTTTGCTTTATTATGTCAAAGATACGTTTTATTTGATAATCATACTTCCATGAATTTCAATACAATCGAATACTTGGTAGTAGATGGATGGATAACATTGGAGGGTAGATCTTTTTCCCTGATTAAGTTAAAACTGCAAGTAATTTTTATTTTATGATTTCTTTGAGAAATATGTTAGGGCTTAATTTAGTGTTCTTACAACAATTATGCATGGGAGCCCAACCAAACGGTCACCTCTAATCAATTTATTTCATGTGAGACCATTAGAGAGGTTATACTAAGGTTCATTTGTTGATATATTTCAAGGTGGTTTCTTTTTTAATCGATATTCTATGGCAACACTTTGGGAATGGTTTAAGGTGTTTCTAGATTTTGAATCCTATGTTCAAGGAATCTATGTTCAGTGTGGTGGGTTAATGATTGATTTATCTATGATACATTAATTATTGAAAAGCATGGTTGGGTTTCTATGTTGTAATGCGACTTACAAAAAAAAAATCGGACATTTAATTTCAATTTATAACTTATAATTATATATATAATATTTTTATTCAAAAATGTCTTTCTTCACTAGGACTTCCCGGCTCCATGAAACTACCACCGGGAACCATAGTGTCACGAACACCCACTTTTAAGTGTTCATGGCATAGCCTCGTGAATCATACTAATGGTGGGGGAACAAGTCTAAGTACCGATGTTATATCAATGTGTATATATGTATATTAATATATAATCATATCGCTCAAAACTTTGGGACTTAAAGATCAAATGTCATTCAATTATATGATAATCGTTGCATAAATTTATAATAACTTGATGTACCATAGTTGTCGTGAATGTTTAAAGAATCCTATCAAAATCTTGAAATTTACAAGCATACAAAAATTCATACGTTAACGAAATGTGCAAGCAAATCAGAAATAGTAATGAATCACCATAGTTGTGGAGTACAAAAGAAATAGAGTAGTGTTTAGTGAACGCTTCATGAGTAAGAATTTTAATGTAACAATTGAATTTTCATGTAAAAAAATTATCTTTCATAAAATAAATAAATTATTTTAAGTGGTCGATTATTAATATAATTTTTTATAAATAGATATTTTGAAACATTTTAAGTCGAAGATTAGGATAAATTAATAAATTACTAGCCGTTTAAAAAGTGATAAATAGATATAATCCTTAGAGTGGCTAGCAGACAAAGATTTGTTTTGTAACCAAGGGCAGGAAGGCCACAACCCAACTTATCTCAATTTTGCCACTCAGGTATTCTTCAGTAATTTAGTTCTCTTTCTGTCTGTCTACTGTAAATGGTTAATAAAATTTCAAACTTTACTTCAATCTTCTATAAAATTTAATTCTTATTTTGAATGTTAGAATTAAATTACAGTGTTAATGTATATTAAAAAAATTTAGACTTTAAGGTTACCTAGAAACTATATCTGTTAGAATTCTTATGGTGAAATTCAGGAATGGTAATAGAATAACAGTAAACTTCTTAATTTAAGTTAGAAATAAGGGTCTTTAAGTAATAGATTAACGTAATTTTATTATAGAAATAATATAAAAAGGATTCACTATATTATAAATGAGATCAATAAAGTATACTTAACCACCAACATAATATAGATAGTTTGTAACACGATTGCATTATTAAAGATAGATTGTTGAACAATATTCATTAAATATTGAAAATATCGAACTAAAACCATCCATAAACAAAGCCCTTGATGAACTATAAGTATTAAAGACAGACGTAGTATGATAAGTATTATTACACGTTGTAACATATTCGAACATTTTCCTTCAATTTAGGACAAGGAGGTAACGATACCACCCTCCTTGACCTTAGTATTAGAAACACTTGATTGCAGGTAGTAATAGTAGAAAATCTATACCCCATGCAAGATTGAATTTATAATGTTATATTTTCTAAATTAAGTTACACTTCAAATGCTCACAACCATATCTCATGACTATGACAAAGTTGCGATGGTAGAGATACATCGACAACAAGGTCGACTGGTAGGGACACTGATACCACTACGACCGTTGTCATCACCACCAATATCCTGTCCCTGTCAAAATTTACTAGACTCTATTTTGGTCTTTGAATGTTTCTGTATTGATCTATATCCTTCTATAAACATGAGTGAATTTTGACAGATTTTCTATCATATGAGCTCTTAGAAATGTCTCCATCATTATTTTCTTAACTTTTATTTTATTTTTTGGAATACAAATCCGTGAAAATACAAATTTCAGAATTTTTAGGGTTCTTCCTCATGCAGATAGGGTTTACAGAATGGTCATTTTCTAGAACTTTTTGAATCCATCTAGTATTACATAATGTCCTGTATCACAATCCTTTGTTGGGATAATATCGTTTGCGTATTGTTGTTCCAACCATAGTATCAGTACCTACTTTATAAATCAGGTTTAAATTGAATAATACCTAATAATCCAGATCCCTTACAAAAAGAAGTGTTTGCATTTTAGCTTTTCCTTCCCATTTGTATCTTTTAAATATGAAAGATGGGCAAGTTGTAAACTTTGAATTATGTTTTAAACCTTGATTAATATTTATAATTTCCGGTTCTATCTTTATGCGTAAATATTGTCTTGGCATTAACCAATAGATTAAGTTGCATCGGAAGTCTAAAGGAACTATTTGTTAGAAAAACTGCTCATTTGTAAACTATTCATATGCAGTTTCAATCTTTTATCCTATCAATTTAACAAGAAGACCCACCCTTGCTATAACCCATTATCAATTAGATCAGCTACCTGGGGAAATATAAAGATCATATGTCAAAATACCCAACTTGCGCTAATTTTGAGGAACTGAAAACTCTATTTTGTATATAATTACTCTATTTTAGATGCTTAAAACTATCATTTTGAAATATCACATGAAAAGATAAAGTTTATTTTGTTGGTACATGGATACCCAGAAAGAACGGATATTACTTAACTCTAGCGATACAGAATACATGCTATTGATTGATTTTACTAGTGCAGGATACCAATATGCAAAATGTCATTTAAATTACTATTGTAGAAATATGAAATCTAGATCATAGATCACATTATAAATGACATTATCTATCAATTCGTTTCACTTGCATCTCAACATGATTGAAGGAAAAGAAATAGAAGAGTAACTATCTTTTAAATATCAAAGTGAAACATATTGGTATATAGATTGAAAATGGTTAAAACAATGCAGCTTAGAGGGAACATGTATGAACTAAACAGGAGCAGTATCTAAACGAGAAATTGTATTGGACATATTGATACATATGTGGACAAGTGTTTTAACCAAGTATGTTATATGAACTCTAGGATCAATATCGTAGATAGCAATATATTTGGAATGTGTAGAAATTGTTATATGGGTAACAATTTGTTATGAACATATAAATGCATATGTTGTAATGTGTGTACGAGTGTTTACAGTGCAGATTGTGTACAAATGATTACCTTGCAGAACACAGATTACCGAAATAATCCACGTGATGACAGAATTCCCAGAATAGTTGAGACTCCCGGAGATTCCACGATAGGGTGTTGACCCTGGTCCTACTGGGAGGGGTGGAGGTGTTGCCCATCGTTTATCCTCCAATACCTGGAGTCATGGGAGGACTATGCGAATCACGCTCCCCTAGACGTGTGATGATGATTGTCGAATGCCTACAAGAATATCAGGTCAACGTAATCGACGCTGATATCCTTAAGGTCTATGAATGGATCAGTAAAACTAATGCCATGGCATATCCCTGTAGAGGCCGGATAGGATGGGAGTGGAAGAGATTAGGAAGGATAGGGTGATTTTAGAATAGTTTGGAGATTCAGTTGAGATGGGAAGTAACAATTAAATTACAGATATATACATATTCAAATGAAAATTCAATCTTAAAATACAAGCCTTCTACGATCACCCTAATCTCTAAAACACAATTATTGATATGAGTAGATGAAACTCTAACTTCGGGACGAAGTTTTCTGAAGGGAGGAAGTATGTAACGACCCATTCCCAAGTTATAAGAAAAATAATATTAGCATGTATACGATATACGCATTTGATAGCTACATATGCATATATCGCACACATCGCACTAGTATACGTACCTGTTAATATTAAGATTACCTAAGTTAGAAGACAAATTGAAAATCACCTTACATTTTATCTCACCGAAATATGATAAAAACATCATTCAAAATATATATATATATATATATATATATATATATATATATAAGTATAAACTATATGTAAGTGGACTAATAAAAGAAAATAATTTAATTTAATTAAAAATATAAAGTTAATTCATTAAGTTAAAAATGAATATAAAAATATAAAAATTAATCTTAAAGAGTACTTAAATTAAAGTCAAATGCTCCATAAATAAGACAATCGTAAATCACATCTCCATCAATACATTCACATCTACATTAATGCGAATCATATCTCCATAAATACATTCATATCTACATTAATACAGAGAAAATCTCGATGGAGTTGTGGCAGTGGAGGAATGTTATGGCGGTCGAGGGGAATGTTATTTAAACTATGAGACATGAAGGAGAAGGGGTCTTTTGTTCCTGCAGGAAATTGGATGTTATTATCAAAGGGAATTTTTGCTAAAGTTTGCTTGAAAGGGATAAGTTGTTTTGATGAAATTGATAAGTTGTGGAAGGGAGACTCGGTGTTCTCGGAATTCTGGGCACGGGGGCAGAGGAGGCGTCCTCTGGATTTAGGATTGTTTCCTAAATTGGTTGGGAGGAACCGATTATTTCTGTAATCTGTCTGTTGCGTTCACGGGAGATCCACAGCTCAAGCAATCATCAGTTCATTTCAGGTTTTGTTTCAAGTTTTCAGGTATTCCTCTGTGTAAGATAGTTACTTATGCAAGCTTAAATTATGTTTCAGGTTTCAGGTACTTCTATTTTTGTAAGACGGTTACTTATGTAAAATAAATTTTACTGTTGGCCTCATGTAGTTTGAAATTACATTTACATCTGACAATGAGATAAGTTCATGTATAAATTGATGGACTGAGTCCTTACAACAATCACCATGGTGAATGTCTAGTTTGAGCAATGATTCCAGCTGCGAGCATTTTTTAAGCTCTTTCTGAACCAAAGGGGCTAACTTAGGATTTATTTGCCTAAGCTTTTGACGAAAAGGTTTAGCATTCTCATCTTTCAAAGGAATAATGTGTCGCATGACATCTTCCCTATATGCTTTTAACTCATCATATGAAAATGCTAAAACATCCCTGTATTCACGAAAGTGATCGGCAAAGTTTTTCCCTCCAGCCTCACCCCAAAGCTAGGGTGGAATTTGTCATCAACATGCTAAGTGAGTCCTAGTGTTTTCTATTGAGTCCTTGTAAAAGTAGTTTAAGCTACTTGGTCTACTAGATCATGTTTTGAGTCGCAGAATTGGATATTTATTTGAGGGTCTATACGAATGTGTTTTCCCCCTTCATGTATGTAAATGTATTATCTCATGTAAAGAGGGTTGGAAAAATAATTAAAATCCCCTCTCAGTCAATTAATTAAATTTTCTGGTCAATTAATTTAAAAAAGCTTAAACCAGAAATTTAATTAATTTAGGGTCCTAAGTTAGGATTAAATTTTTAAAAGGCAAAAATTTGTGGGTCCTTGAAAATGATTTTGACAAAATTCTGTGCCTAGGAATATTGAGAATTTTAAGGAAATATTGGACCCTTGGGCTCGTGGTTAAGTCAAGGTCAAATTTTGGTAATTAACTCAAAAAATAATATTTTGGAGTTAATTAAAATTGAATTAAATGATAATTTGTTTTTCCCCAAAATTTTAATTTCAACCAGTCTCTGACAGATAATTAAATTTTTTGACTGGTTGGAGATTGTTTTGACGGTGACTGCTACAAACTAGCCGTTAGAGATCTTGTCCTATAAATTTAGAGGTCTTTCTCATTCTTGAGTCATCCGATGGGAGAATCGTGTACTGGTCTTGGAAGCTCTTGTGAATTTTTCTTGATGAATAAAGCATAAAGACTTTGGGGTTACAAATCTTGATGTTCCTTCTCAAATTTATGTGCTGAATTGTCTCTAAACTCTGCTACTTGGTTTCTTGCATTTTATGGTTGATGGCCTACATGGATTAATCTGCATACAGGTATCTTGTGCAGTTTTCTGGGTTTATAAAACAACATTCTGATTTTTCTAAGGGTCTCATGTTGTTTTCTTAAATCTCTATCGATCTAAGGTTCAGATCTAAGTGTGCAGGGAAATTTTTTTTTTAGATTGAGCGTCTGGGGAAGTCTTCGGTTGGACCAGCCGACTCTCAATAAACATAAATATGATAAGCTCTTTATTTGTTAAATTCCAGATCTATCTTACGATATTTGGGTTTTGCAGGATTTTCTAAGGCTTGTGCCTCTCCCAAAAAGTTTTAAATCTTTGAAAATTGTGCTAAAATGGATTTCAAATTTAACCATGAGGGTTTTAAATTGTAATCTAGTTGTAAATTTGTAATTTTTCTGTAAGGGTTTAATCGTTTCTTGGTGTGCATCTTCAGATCTGCCTGGTTTACAGATTCAGGGTTCAAATCGAAAATTTTTTTTTTAGATCTGAGGCAGATCTAGCCTCCAAAGGCCAGATCTGGCCTCAAATTGCTACTGTCGGCGAGATCTAGATGTTATTGAGTTCAAGGAGCATATAAAATCTGAGCTTAATTGAGAAGAATTCTAAAAGTTTGTTGGGCGAATTTGTGTGCACTGGGTTCAATCGCTGTCAATTCCTATTCAATCTACCCTCAAATTTCTACATTGTTTTAACCATCGAATTCTTGCTCTCTGTCTGTACATCCAGAGCCCTTGCTCATCTCTGAACCATCGCTTAATCTACAGTTTTCTCAGTGCTCTATCCAACCTTATTCTTAACGCTGTCCATCATTTGCTTGTCTTACATTGTGCCCTAAATTGCTCCTGCCATCGACCTCTAGGGATAAACGATAAGTGCCTTTTAAACATCCAAGCTTTCATTTTGATCGCAAGGATCCTCGTACTGAAGACCATAATTTCTAAGGTGTATTCCCATGAGACTGCACTGTGTAATGGTCATCCAATCGAATGCCTTATTCCCTGCACTATAGAGAGCTCCCTTCATCATCTGTGACGCCCTACTGTCTTTGATTCAAATTGCTTCATTTTTCTTTGTTCTGCCAAAGGTTTCGAGGGTTTCAAAGCGGTAAATCACTTATAGCTTTGCATCCCTGCAACCCTTTCTCCTTCCATCGAGCTCTGGCCTCCTGTCTGCCGTCAACCGTCCTCGCCCTCACGCCCATCTTCATTCCATCGCAGAGAACTTCACGACTCCCGCTGGTCAGCCTGCAACGACAGTCACACGTAATGATAAAAAGTCGAATCTGAAAATGCGTTGATTTTTTTTTTAAGTTAGCGTTAGGTTGTAAAGTTTAGAGTTTCGATTGGGATAGACTTTGCAGATTTGATTCGTAGGATAAGGTTAGCATTTTAATTTTTTTTTTATTTTGCTTTTAGTTGAGTTAGGGTGTGCGTTTTTATTATTATAGTTTAGTTTAACAACTTTTGTTTTAATTTAATTTTGTTTAGATTTTAATTTTTAGTTTTAAATCTAACTTTTAGTTTTAATTCAAGTAGATTTTAGATTTTTTTAAGTTTAGATTTAAAAAATAATAAAAATTTCAAAAAATTTCAAAAAATCTTAAAAAAATTAGAAAATATAAAAAAAAATTTCAAAAATTTCAATAGTCAAATGTGCCTAATTTATTTTTATCTAAAGTTTGACTATATAACATTTTGATTTTCGAACTGAGTTATAATTGGAATATTTTTATTTTTTCGGAAATCTTTCAAGCAATTGGCATTTTCATTATTCATGATTGTGGTGTTTTTAATTGGATATCATCGTGATCAATCGTGGTTTAATAAGCAAAGTAGCTAATAAACCCACTACTTGTTTATAATTGTAAATTGCATAACGGATTTTGTTTAACTCCATATAATCGGGTCTTAAATGTGTGAATCTAATTAGAAATTAGGATTCCAGGAATCTAACTCATTTTATCAAGTATCCATGTTTTAGCCGTGGGTTCTGGATTTGTCATCCTCTCCCTTATAATAGGGTCTACCTCCCTTAGCTTGCAAGGAGACAATTTTAAATAGAGAGATTGGGGATAAGAGTGATAGCCCCCAATCTGAGCAGTTGTCGCGGTGCCTTGATGATCTGTGCGACAACATTTTTTGGTGCCGTTGCCAAGGATAGAGTTTTTCTATCCTTGATCTTAACAACATTTTATAATCTTCTGATCTTTCATCGACATTCATCTCTTTATTCATTTTCATCTCATGTATCTGAGTTAGCTTCCTGTCCTAGTGGCGACTCCATTGGCTTCATCTTCCATAAGGACCTATACGAGAAGGCATCCTAGTAGCTTGGTTAATCCTACTCCAGATCCTGAAAGGGTTCTTAGAGTCCGATTACACAAGCTCGCTTCTCGTACACTCCTTGATAATCTTGGCCAGGAAGCTCTCTCTGATATCCATTCGCTTTTTTGTGATCCGCCTCAACCCGATATCATGGATATTTTTGCCCCGTGTGATTTTGCTAATATTCAAGGTTATCCTTATGATACCCCTCAAACTGGAATGGATAAATTACCTATCTTTCAAGGAAATGATGCAGTTAGTGTTAAATCTCATTTGTTTGCTTTCACTAGCTGGTGGAATAGATTTGCAGTTACAAATAATAATTTCGATGATGTAAAGATGAAAACTTTTGTTCTTACTTTTGGTGAGGATGTTGCTGAATGGTTCATGGAAAAACCTGATAATTCATTTAATACTTTTGAATCAATTGTAGCTGCCTTTAAGGAAAAGTATGGTGATAAAAGGGAAGATAGGCATTTGGTAAGAGAAATCAGTACCATAAAAAAGAAAGAAAACGAAACGATTGAAGAATTCAATAGGAGATTTAATGGTATCCTTAGAGAAATATCTCAAACTCACAAACCTCCTGATGGATCTCTTCTAAATTTTTACATTGATGCTTTTAATTCTGAAACTTCATATGAATTAAGGTGGGCTAAAACTGCAAATTATAAGGCTTGTCAATCTTTAGCTGAAGAACTTGAAAAAGATAGAAGGGCATCTGGGAAGTCTGAAATTCCTGGTTTTGATAGGGCTGCAACTAAGTTAAAAATATCTAAAAGTAAAGAACCTCTAGAAGATGATGATGACCCTATGAAAAAATTGATGCAAAAGCTTGACAGCATGGAGCTTAATCAAGCTAAATTAATCTCTGACCATGCTAAAGAAATAAGCACTTTACAAGCTAGGTTGGTTCAAATGGAAAGAGCTCAAACACATAATTCCCAACCTAGGAATCATAATAATAATAATCGAAATAATAATACTTGGCAGAGAAAGGGTCAGTCGAGTGAGCAGAGACCTTTGAATCCGCTTGAATCTACTAATCTGGTTGATGAAGCTCCTCCTTATTGTAGAGTTTGTGATGCTCTTCACGAAGAAGCTACTTGTCCCATTGTCGAAAGAATCATAAATAATAGAATGTTTGGGGCAAGTAATCAGAGAAATGTTGTTGGTAAGGAGTTCTCTTTGTCTATGGAAGATTGGATGGAAGTTAAGGAACATAGTCAAGATGTTAGGCCTTTCACATCTTCGCATAGCATCAATAATTTTGATTATGAGAATGATTTGATTGTTGAAATGTTTGGTGAAAAGCCTTCTCCTAATCGAGTTTTAGAAATCGCTAAAGACAAAGGATTAACTTATCAAAGAAGGGATAAAGAGCAAAGTCATAATCAAAATCCTCCTCGAATTTTTAATCCTAGTCCTGGTTTGGATATTGATTTGGGTGCATGGTTGAGAAATGCTAAGATCTTGGTACCTTTTACTGAGGCTTTAAAGCTTCCTAATCAGAAAGCTAAAGCCTAAAGTTTTAGATGTTCTTGGAGCTTCACATGTTAATGTTACTCAAAATGAAACCCCTGAAGTGTCGTATCAAGATGCCCCTATATACTTACAGAAAATGGAATCGGATAACAAAGATCATCAGCCATTTTTTGTTAGTTTGATGGTTAATGATTATAAATTGAATAATATGCTAGATTCTGGTGCTTCAGCTTGTGTTATGACTAAGAGGGTCATGGAACAGCTTAATTTAAGAGTTTCTAGACCATATTACAACATATGTGCCATGGATTCTAAGAAAATTGAAGTTCATGGGTTGATCAAGGATTTACAGGTTCATTTAGCGGTTTACCCTGATATCATGATTGTTATGGACATAGTTGTAGTTGATGTTCCGGATGCTTGTGGTATGTTGTTATCGAGAAGGTGGGCTTTTGATTTAGGAGGAAGTATTCAGATGAACTGGTCTTATGCTATGATTCCTTCTCCTAGAGGTGAAGGGTTTGTGAGGCTTAATAGAGAACCTGAAAGAAGATTCCATGTAGAAGATCCTAAAAGACCTCATAATGAAATAATTAAGGAACAACCTGACATGGGGAATTATGCTATTTTGTCTAATTTCACGATTCCCTTAGATGACAAGGTTGATGAGAAATATGAGGACTTAAATGATCAGGTTTGGTACATGCATTTTGATGGTGCGGCATTAAAGTATGGTAAGGGTGCTGGAATTGTTTTGAAGTCTCCCCTTGGTAATATTTTAAAGTTTGTTTATAGACTTGAGTTTGATGCAACCAATAATGTGGCTGAGTATGAGGCTTTGTTGTTGGGTTTTGAATTGGCGAAGGCTTTAGGAATTAAGTTGCTTAGTATCAAGGGAGACTCTGATCTGGTTATCATGCAAGTTAAGAACAAATTCACATGTAAAAATCAGAGGTTGAGAAATTATCGAAATGTTGTATGGGATGTTATGGAACACTTTGATGCTATTAACCTTGAAGCTGTCCCAAGAGAAAAGAATGTTTTAGCAGATAAGCTTGCCGTGGCCGCCTCTACCTTACAATTATCTGATGAATTAATTAAGGAAGAGATAAAAATGGAAATTATTTTCACACCATCTGTCCCGGATAATTCAGAACATTGGCAAGTTTTTGATGATGAAAAGCAGGCTATTCATTTTCTTAATCATTTGGATGAGTTTGAAGATTTTCGGATAAGTTCTAAGGAGGATGGATCTGAGGATCAAGATGATATTATAAATCCTACTCCTTGGAATATTGTTGCTTTAGAACAATACTTTGATCGGCATGATGCTACGAAGTTGAAAGAAGAAAATAGAAGGGATCCAGGTGAATTCATTGAAGTAAATCTTGGTACTTCTAAAGATCCTAAAATTGTTAAAATCGGTAAAGGTACTAGTGAAGAACAAAGGAAACAATTGATTAATTTACTTCATGAGTACAGGGATGTTTTAGCATTTTCATATGATGAATTAAAAGGATATAGGGAGGATGTCATGCAACACACTATCCCTTTAAAAGATGAGAATGCTAAACCTTTTCGTCAAAAACTTAGGCAAATAAATCCTAAGTTAGCTTCTTTGGTTCAGAAAGAGCTTTCGAAAATGCTTGCGGCTGGAATCATTGCTCAAACTAGACATTCAACATGGTGTTCCAACCTGGTGATTGTTAGGAAGAAGAACGGTACCATTAGACTTTGTGTTGATTTTAGAAACCTTAATCTAGCATGTAAAAAGGATAATTACTCTTTGCCCAACATGGAGACTATGTTGCAAAGAGTAATAGGTTCAGGAATGATGTCATTGCTAGATGGTTTTTCTGGATACAATCAAGTTTGGGTTAAAAAAGAAGATCGTCACAAAACGACATTCACCACACCATGGGGTACTTTTGAATACATTAGAATGCCTTTCGGTTTGACTAACGCTGGGGCTACCTTTCAAAGGGCTATGGATTATGCTTTTAAAGGTTTAATTGGAAAAATTATTGAAATTTACCAGGATGATCTTACTGTTTTTTCTAAAGATGGTATTACTCATATAGGTCATCTTAGGCAGGTTTTTGATAGATGTAGAGAGTTTGGGATTTCCATAAATCCGGCTAAATCTATTTTTGGGGTAACTGAAGGGAAGTTACTTGGTCACATCATCTCCAAGGATGGGATCAAGATTGATCCTGAAAGAGTTGAGGCAATCCAAAAGATTCCTCTACCTCACAATCTTAAATCCCTTCAGTCTTTCTAGGAAAAACTAATTTTCTTAGAAGATTTATTCCAAATTACGCAGAAATAGCTAAGCCTATTCAAAATCTTCTTAAAAAAGATGTAAAATTTTTATGGAAAGAAGATGGTAAAAAGGCTTTCCAGGGGATTACGGGTGTTATTGCTCAAGCTCCGGTTTTGGTGAGTCCTGATTACTCAAAAGATTTTATGATTTTCTCTTTCGCTTCTGAAGATACTATTGCTGGTGTCTTGTTACAAAAGAATAAGGAAGGTCACGAACAGCCTATTGCTTTCATGAGTAGAGCGCTTCAAAATTCTGAATTAAAGTATACTACTATGGAAAAGCAAGCCTATGCTTTGGTTAAGTCTCTTAAGCATTTTAGGACTTATGTGGGTTATTCTAAGATTATTGCTTTTGTTCTGCATTCCGCAATTAAAGATATTTTAACTCAAACTGATTGCTTAGGGACTCGTGCTAGGTGGGTTACTAAAATCCAAGAGTATGATCTAGAGATTAGACCCACTAAGTTAGTCAAAGGTCAAGGCTTGGCTGAAATGTTGACCGAGGGTAATGAAAAGGCACTTGGTTTGATCTGTCTTAATGATGCATCTTCACCTGAGCTGCAAAGGTTAGGAGAGCATGAATGGTATAGGGACATTATTCATTATTTGTTAAATCTTACATGTCCTGATCATTTAGTTGCTCATAGAAGAAGAGCTCTTAGATTAAAAGCTACTAAGTATTGCCTCATGAAGGATGGCCTTGGATGGAGAAATCCTGAAGGGATAATACTTAGGTGCGTTGATGAAGTTGAGTCTAAAAAGTTGTTTTCTGAGTTTCATTCAGGATTTTGTGGTGGTCATTATGTTGCTAGAACTACCGCCCACAAAATTCTGAGAGTTGGTTATTTTTGGCCTTCGATTTTTTCAGATGTTCATAAATTTGTTAGAAGTTGCCAAGCCTGTCAACTTTTCACTGGGAAGTAGAAGCTAGCTGCCCTGCCCCTACAACCTGTGGTTGTTGAGGCACCTTTTCAACATTGGGGTCTGGATTTCATCGGGAAATTCCATGAAAATTCTAGCAATGGCTACTCCTGGATCTTAACTGCGACTGATTATTTTACTAAATGGGTTGAAGCCATTCCTGCTAAGAATGCCAATGAAAAGGTCATTATGGACTTTATTGAAAATCAAATCAGTACTAGATTTGGTGTCCCTTCCAAGATCACTATTGATAATGCCAAGGCTTTTAGTTCTCTTGAATTCTCATATTTTTGTTTTAAGTATGGCATTACTTTATCTCATTCATCTAATTACTATCCTCAGGGTAATGGCTTAGCTGAATCAAGTAATAAAAATCTTATAACCATTATCAAGAAGATAGTAGGAGATAACAAGTGATCTTGGGACAGCAAAATCAAGTATGCTTTGTGGGCAGATAGGATTACTAAAAAGAAAGCTACTGGTAAAAGTCCCTTTGAATTAGTTTATGGCTTGGATGTAACTTTGCCTGTGCACCTTAAATTTCCAGCTTACCAACTCCTTCAACATTTTTCCACTGATAAAGATGCTGTTCAAAATAGAATTGATCAAATTGTGGAGTTGGATGAAACTCGTAGGAAGGATTTGGATAATATGTATAAGAATCAATCTAGCATTAAGAAAAGCTTTGATAAATCATCTAGATCTAGATCTTTGCAGGTTGGAGACATGGTATTGCTTTGGGACAGGAAAAATGAGAAGCCTGGAAAACACAAGAAATTTGACAGTTTGTGGCTGGGACCTTATATTATCAGAGGCATTGCTGGACCAAACTCATTTCACTTGAGCACATTGGAAGGTGAACCACTGCAACTACCTGCGAATGGCCAATTGCTCAAGTTGTTCTTCAAAGATGACATCTGATGCCATTTGGGCATCCTCTGTATTGTATTTCTAACCCTACTCCTTGTTATTTCAGCATTTCATTTTTGCACTTAGAGTAGATTTACTTTTCATGTTAAGTAGAATAGTGAATAAAAGAAGAGCTTCTACTTTTCATGTACTTAATGTTATATGATGATATCTGGATGGACACTACTTAAATAGTTTTGTGTGTTGCTTGGATGCAGATTCTGGATTCTCACATTCCTTCGATGAAGCAACGCGTCCCCAAGTAGAGCCAAATGTTGACCGCACTTTGTCAACGACCCCATAGCAGTACACCCCCCATTTTTTCAAATGGGACCTATCATGTTCGAGGCTCGTGTCATCTAGATTTCATCGCCAATCGACAGTTTTTAGAATGATGTAAACCCATTCTGCATTTTATGATGTAAATGATCTAAGTAAGACCGTCCATGTATGTAACAACCTAGGTAAGCCTAGTATGTTGTTGATGACTTCCATCCTAGGAGGTTTTTTGTCTCACTGATTCACGAAAGTGATCGGCAGAGTTTTTCCCTCCAGCCTCACCCCAAATCTAGGGTGGATTTTATCATCAGCATACTAAGTGAGTCCTAGTGTTCTATCGAGTCCTTGTAAAAGTAGTTTCAACTACTTGGTCTACTAGATCATGTTTTGAGTCGCAGAATTGGGCATTTATTTGAGGGTCTATACGAATGGGTATTCCCCCTTCATGTATGTAAATGTATTATCTCATGTAAAAGAGGGTTGGAAAAATAATTATAATCCCCTCTTAGTCAATTAATTAAATTTTCTGGTCAATTAATTAATAAAACCCTAAACCAGAAATTTAATTAATTTAGGGTCCTAAATTAGGATTAAATCTTTAAAGGCAAAATTTGTGGGTCCTTGGAAAATGATTTTGAAAGCCCCAGGCCAAGGGAATATTGAGAATTTTAAGAAATATTGGACCCTTGGGCCTTGGTGGTTAATTCAAGGTCAAAATTTTGGGGTAATTAACTCAAAAAATAATATTTTTGAGTTAATTAAAATTGAATTAAATGATAAATTCGTTTTTTCCCCAAAATTTTAATTTCAACGCTCCGGATTAAAAGATAATTAAATCTTTTGGACGGTTGAGATTATTTTGACGAGGATCATCCAAACTAGTCGTTAGAGATCTAGTCCTATAAATTTAGAGGTCTTTGTCATTCTTGGATCATCCGATCTCAGAATCGTGCACTTGCTCTTAGAAGCTCTTGTAAACTTTTTTGAGGAATAAAGCTAAAGACTTTGGGGTTACAAATCTAGATGTTCCTTCTCAGATCTATGTGGTGAATTGTCTCTAAACTCTGCTACTTGGTTTCTTGCATTTTATGGTTGATGGCCTACATGGATTAATCTGCATACAGGTATCTTGTGCAGTTTTCTGGGTTTATAAAATAACATTCTGATTTTTCTAAGGGTCTCATGTTGTTTTCTTAAATCTCTATCGATCTAAGGTTCAGATCTAAGTGTGCAGAGAAATATTTTTTAAATATTGAGCGTCTGGGGAAGTCTTCGGTTGGACCAGCCGACTCTCAATAAACATAAATATGATAAGCTCTTTATTTGTTAAATTCCAGGTCTATCTTACGATATTTGGGTTTTGCAGGGTTTTCTAAGGCTTGTGCCTCTCCCAAAAAGTTTTGAATCTTTGAAAATTGTGTTAAAATGGATTTCAAATTTAACCATGAGGGTTTTAAATTGTAAACTAGTTGTAAATTTGTAATTTTTCTGTAAGGGTTTAATCATTTCTTGGTGTGCATCTTCAGATCTGGCTGGTTTACAGATTCAGGGTTCAAATCGAAATTTTTTTTTAGATCTGAGGTAGATTCAGATCTAGCCTCCAAAGGCCAGATCTGGCCTCAAATTGCTACTGTGGGCGAGATCTAGATGTTATTGAGTTCAAGGAGCATATGAAATCTGAGCTTAATTGAGAAGAATTCTAAAAGTTTGTTGGGCGAATTTGTGTGCACTGGGTTCAATCGCTGTCAATTCCTATTCAATTTGCCCTCAAATTTCTACATTGTTTTAACCATCGAATTCTTGCTCTCTGTCCGTACATCCAGAGCCCTTGCTCATCTCTGAACCATCGCTTAATCTACAGTTTTCTCAGTGCTCTGTCCAACCTTATTCTTAACGTTGTCCATCATTTGCTTGTCTTACATTGTGCCCTAAATTGCTCCTGCCATCGACCTTTGGGGATAAACGATAAGTGCCTTTTAAACATCCAAGCTTTCATTTTGATCGCAAGGATCCTCGTACTGAAGACCATAATTTCTAAGGCGTATTCCCATGAGACTGCACTGTGTAATGGTCATCCAATCGAATGCCTTATTCCCTGCACTGTAGAGAGCTCCCTTCATCATCTGTGACGCCCTACTGTCTCTGATTCAAATTGCTTCATTTTTCTTTGTCCTGCCGAAGGTTTCGAGGCTTTCAAAGCGGTAAATCACTTATAGCTTTGCATCCCTGCAACCCTTTCTTCTTCCATCGAGCTCTGGCCTCCTGTCTGCCATCAACCGTCCTCGCCCTCACGCCCATCTTCATTCCATCGCAGAGAACTTCACGACTCCCGCTGGTTAGCCTGCAACGACAGTCACACGTAATGATAAAAAGTCGAATCTGAAAATGCGTTGATTTTTTTTAAAGTTAGCGTTAGGTTGTAAAGTTTAGAGTTTCGATTGGGATAGACTTTGCAGATTTGATTCGTAGGATAAGGTTAGCATTTTAATTTTTTTTTTATTTTGCTTTTAGTTGAGTTAGGGTGTGCGTTTTTATTATTATAGTTTAGTTTAACAACTTTTGTTTTAATTTAATTTTGTTTAGATTTTAATTTTTAGTTTTAAATCTAACTTTTAGTTTTAATTCAAGTAGATTTTAGATTTTTTAAGTTTAGATTTAAAAAATAATAAAAAAATATAAAATATAAAAAATTCCAAAAATCTTAAAAATTTAGAAAATATAAAAAAAATTCAAAATTTCAATAGTCAAATGTGCCAATTTTATTTTTATCTAAAGTTTGACTATATAACATTTTGATTTTCGAACTGGGTTGTAATTGGAATATCTTATTTTTCGGAAATCTTTCAAGCATCTGGCATTCTCATTCATGGTTGTGGCATTTTCAATTAAATATCATTTTGATCAATCGTGTTTTAATAAGCAGCAGTTAATCGTCACTTACTTGTTTATAATTGCATAACGGGATTTTGTTTAACTCCATAAGGCACTGGTCTTAAATGTGAAATATAATTTAGATCTGTGGAATCTCATTCATTTTATCAAGTATTTGATGTTTTAGCTGTGTCTCCTGGATTTGTCATCCTCCTTATAATAGGGTCTACCTCCCTTAGCTTGCAAGGAGACAGCTTAAATAGAGAGATTGGAGATAAGAGTGGACGACTCTGATCCCGAGCCATTGTCATGGTGCACGGACGAGTTTGTGCGACAACAATCCCTATATTCATGAAGTAAGTTGGTCAAGTTTTTCTTTTCTTCTTCATTAGTACCTTTACCAATTTTGACAATCCTAGGGACTTTAGAAGTACCAAGATTTACTTCAATGAATTCACCCGAATCCATTTTATTCTCCTCTTTTAGCGTTGTGGCATCATGCCAATCAAAGTGTTGCTCTAAAGCAACAATATTCCCAAGAGTAGGATTTACAATATCATCATGATCCTCAGATCCATCCTCGTTAGAACTTATACGAAAATTTTCAAACTCATCCATATTATTAAGAAAACGAATGGCCTGCTTTTCATCATCAAAAACTTGCCAATGCTCTAAATTATCCGGGACTGAAGGTCTGAAAATAATTTCCATTTTTATCTTTTCCTTAATTAATTCATCAGATAATTGTAAAGTAGAAGCGGCCACAGCGAGCTCATCCGCTAAGGCATTTTTTTCTCTTGGGATAGCTTCAAGGTTAATGGCATCAAAGCGTTCCATAACATCCCACACAGCATTTCAATAATTCCTTAACCTTTTATTTTTACATGTAAATTTATTCTTAACTTGCATGATAACCAAATCAGAGTCTCCCTTGATACTAAACAACTTAATTTTTAAAAGTTTTGCCAACTCAAAACCCAACAACAATGCTTCATATTCAGCCACATTATTGGTTGCATCGAACTCAAGTCTATAGGCAAACTTTGAAACAGGACCAAGGGGAGACTTCAAAACAATTCCAACACCCTTACCATACCTAGATGTCGCACCATCAAAATGCATGTACCAAACCTGATCCTTTAGGTCCTCAAATTTCTCATCACCCTTGTTATCTAAGGGAACCATGAAATTAGACATAATAGCATAATTCCCCATGTCAGGTTGTTCCTTAATTCTTTCATTATGAGGTCTTTTAGGATCTTCTACATGGAATCTTCTTTCAGGTTCTCTATTAAGCTTCACAAACCCTTCACCTCTAGGGGAAGGAATCATAGCATAAGACCAGTTCATCTGAATACTTCCTCCTAGATCAAAGGCCCACTTTCTAGATAACAACATACCCCAAGCATCCGGAACATCAACTACAACTATGTCCATAACAATCATGATGTCAGGGTACACTGATAAATGAACTTGTAAATCCTTGATTAACCCATGAACTTCAATTTTCTTAGAATCCATGGCACATATGTTGTAGTATGGTCTAGAAACTCTTAAATTAAGTTGTTCCATGACCCTCTTGGTCATGACACAAGCTAAAGCACCAGAATCCAGCATACAATTATTCAAATTATAACCATTAACCATTAAAGCAACAAAAAATAGTTGATGATCCTTGTTATCCAACTCCATCTTTTGCAAATATATAGGGGCATCTTGATAAGAAACTTCAGGAGTCTTATCTTGAGCAACATTAACATGCGAAACTCCAAGAACATCTAAAACTTTAGCTCTCTGAGTAGGAAGCTTTAAAATCTCAGTAACAGGAACCAAGATCTTAGCATTATTCAACCATGCACCCAAATCAATATTCAAACTAGGACTAGGATTAAAAATTCGAGGGGGAGTTTGACTATGACCTTGCTCTTTATCCCTTCTTTGATAAGTTAATCCTTTGTCCTTAGCAATTTCCAAAACTTGATCAAGAGAAGGTTTTTCACCAAATAATTCAATCATCAAATCCCTCTCATGATCAAAATTATTGATATTATGCGAAGATGTGAAAGGCCTAACATCTTGACTATTTTCCTTAATTTCCATCCAATCTTCCAGAAACAAAAAGAACTCCTTACCAACGACATTTATCTGATTACTTGCCCCAAACATTCCACTATTCATGATTCTTTTAACAGTGAGACAAGTAACCTCCTCATGAAAAGCATCGCAAGCTCCACAATAAGGTGGAGCTTCATCAACCATATTAGTAGATTCAAGCGGATTAGGAGGTCTCTGCTCACTCGGCTGACCCTTTTTCTGCCAAGTATTATTACCTCGATTGTTATTATTATGATTCCTAGGTTGGGAATTTTGCGTTTGAGCCCTTTCCATTTGGACCAACCTAGACTGTAAAGTGCTTATTTCCTTAGCATGGTCAGAGATCAATTTCGCTTGGTTAAATTCCATGCTTTCAAGCTTTTGCATTAACTTTTTCATACGGACGTCATCATCTTCTAGAGGTTCTTTACCTTTAGGCCCTTTTAATTTAGTCGAAGCCCTATCAAGACCAGGAATTTCAGACTTTCTTGATGCCCTTTTATCCTTTTCAAATTCTTCAACTAAAGATTGGCAAGCCTTGTAATTCGCAGTTTTAGCACGCCTTAACTCATATGAAGTATCAGAATAAAAAGCATCAATGGAAAAATTCAGAAGAGATCCATCAGGAGGCTTATGAGTTTGAGATATTTCTCTAAGGATACCATTAAATCTCCTGTTAAATTCATCAGTCGTTTCATTTTCTTTCTTTTTTATGGTACTGATCTCTTTCACCAAATGCCGATCTTCCCTTTTATCACCATACTTGTCCTTAAAGGCAGCTACAATTGATTCAAAGTTATCGAATGAATTATCAGGTTTTTCAATAAACCATTCTATAACATCTTGGTCAAAAGTAAGAACAAAGAGCCTCATCTTTACATCATCGAAATTGTTATTTGCAACCGCAAATCCATTCCACCAATTAGCAAAAGCAAACAAATGAGATTTGACACTAACTACATTATTTCCTTGAAAAGAAGGTAATTTATCCATTCCAGTTTGAGGGAAAGCATGGGGATAACCCTGAATATTAGCAAAATTACACAAGGCATATAATTCCATGATATCGTGTTGAGGCAGATCACAAAAAAGAGAATGGATATAAAAAAGAGCTTCGTGGCCGTGATTAACAAAGTGTACGAGAAGAGAGCTTGTGTAATTGGACTCTGAGAACCTTTTCAGGATCTAGAGTAGGATTAATCAAGCTACTTGGATGTCTTCTAGTACAATTTTTTGTGGAAGATGAAGCCAATGGAATCGCCACTAGGACAGGAAGCTAACTCAAATACCTGAGATGAAAGATGAATAAAGAGATGAAAGTCGTAAAGCCAAAGTCCAATAAATTGGTCCCCGGCAACGGCGCCAAAAAATGTTGTCGTACAAAATGTCTAGGCACCGCGACAACGGCTCAAATCAGGGGCTATCACCCTGATCCCCAATCTCTCTATCTAAGTTGTCTCCTTGCAAGCTAAGGGAGGTAGACCCTAACAAAAATGAAGGAAAAGAACTGGTTGAAAATCAACCAATTCAGGAGACACAGCTAGATAATCAAATACTTGTTAAGATTTACGAGAATTTACAAATCCAATTAGATTCAGAAGTTTAAAACCAGTGCCTTATGGAGTCAAAATATCCCGTTATAAAATTAAAGTCAAGTATCTGATATGTAGTTGCTACTATGAAATAAAAGATTCACCACAACTATGCATTAAAATACTTTGAACCCATAGCAATGTTATCATGAGATGACCATCAAATTTAAATGCCAGATATTTGCAATATTTCCGAATTTATGATGTTCCAAGTAATCCCAATCTAGAAATTAAAAAATTTCTTATAGTTAAACTTTAGATAAAAAAAATAAAAGCTCACTTGACTATTTAAAATTTTTGAGAGTTTTCTTAATTTTTTATAATTTTTATATTTTCTTTTTAAAATCTAAAAGCTAAAAAAAAAATTAAAACCAAAAAATGTTTATACAACTAAAGCTAAAGTCAAAAATAAAAATAAAAAAAAGTTAAAATTTTATTTCTATTTTTTTATTTTTTTATTTTTATTTATTTCTATTTTTATTATTTTTTATTTTTAAAACTAAAAAAAAAAAAAAAATTAAAACTAAAGCTAAAGTAAAAACTAAAATCTAAAAATCTAAAAATTAAAACTAAACTAAAACAAAAGTAACTAAAATCTAAAAAAATTTAAAATTTAAAATCTCAAACTCTACGACTTGAAACCAAAACACAAAACGCACGAGTTTCTTTTTATTTTTTATGCAGCACAACCATACAGAGCCGTATGGACGTACGGATGGCATGAGGAGAAGAGAAATGCGGATTCGGATGGGTGAAATGTTGAGCCAAGGCAGATTGGATGATAGAGTTTGCTGACACACTGAAATGTACAAATGACAGGCAGTGTTTGGGCAATTGAAATCCGCCATACGGCAGCGTATGAGGGATAAGGGCAACGCACAGGGAAATCATAGCAAATTTGCCAGCAAAAATCATAGGAGGAGTAGCGTACAGCCAACAGTGTGATGTATTGCTAGAGCACACCCTTGATGCTAAGAGGGAATGTTGGGATTTTGTGTATTTGGGGTAGCATCAGTTGTGCTCTAGCTACCAAATTTTGTGGAGGGACTAGAGTTCACCTGATCTACAAGACCCAGAAATGGATTTGGGAAATTTCATCTGGTTTAGGAGATATTAAATTAATTAATTATTTTAATGTATTTCCTAAGCTAAAACTTAGGAAAATATAATTAAGTCAAACGGATCAAGCTTTCTTTTAATCTTAACCATTGATTAAAGATTTAATCTTGGTCGTTGATTTGTCAACGAGAAAAGTATAAAAAAAAATCTTGGGGTCATTTGTAAGACACACAGAGGCAGAGCACTGAAGCTAAGTTGAGATTCTAGGGCGAGGTTGCTAAGAATTCTCAAGTGTTTCAGTTGCAGAGAGGGGACATTAAACCAAGGGGATGATCTGATCCCGGGGTCTAGAATACACAAGAAGCAAAGAAGAGATCAGGAAAGATAGCACAGAGGAAGGCAGCAGCAGCAACAGTAGACGGCAGCAGCAGCAGTCAATGTTTTAAAAACCGGAACCAGTGACCGGACCGGTGGCCTAATGAACCGGGTTTCTAACCGGAACCGGTCTAACCGGGAGCGGTCAGATCTCAATGAACCGGTTTTAAAAAAAATACATTAACTAATTATTTTTTAATAAAAAAAACTATTTTTAAAATTTGCAACCATGATTCCAAGCCAATAGAGACAAAATATGCAAAGTTTGCTCATTTATATACCATGCAAAGGTGAATATATCAAAATGGCACCGAGTGCAATACATATCATCGAAAAATACATAAGCAATGAGGCTCCAAATGGCCCATAAAGTCCAAAAACAATGCTACAAGCTATGAGAACATTGGCCTAATACAAGACTACATATTAGTAATTTAGTGATCAACAACATGATCACTCCTCATCATGATCAAAATCATCACCACTACTAGACAAGGGATCATCAACATGAGCTACATAAATAATATGGCTCAAAGTTTGAGGACTCCTAAAACTCTTCTACAACTTTAGTAGTAGTAGTAGTAGCAAAAATAGACATCAAAACTACAAATCACTGAGCAACATGGTCTCTCATGAAACTCATCATGGATTCATCGCTACTAGAAATGGGATCATCAACAAGAGATACATAAACATCATCTAGCTCAAAGTCTTCAGACTTGGATTGCTCAACCTTATAACATGATAGAAATTGAAAAAGTTTAACATGTCTAACCAATGATTTTGGTTTGAGTGAAGGGTTCATTTCCTCAACCTTAAAATGCGATAGAAAAATATTAGCATGTCTAACTAGTTGTTTTCCTTTGATTGAAGGGTACATCAAGGTTCTTAAAGGACTTCATGCTCTTGATCAAATGCCAATATCATACCCTTACACATGATAGAATCAAATGGAAACATTGCAAATTCTCAAACCATGAAACCCTGAAAACCATTAAGTCTGCTGAATTTTGAGTGAAACCTAAAATTCTAGTTTCTCCATATGAAATCCAATGAGGTCGAAACCACTCTTAAACATCCTGAGTCATTTCATGGTAATGTTAAAAATTTAAGTAAAAGGATGAAAATGAAAAATAAAGGAAATGTCACTTTTACTTTAAGAATTTAACATGACCATGAAATGTCAATGCTTCCCTTACCTCCACATCAGCCCTAAAACTCATTTCTGGCCGTGCGTGGGTCCACATAGGGAAAGAGTAGCTAAATGAACCCTCCCATTGGCTCCAAATCAGCCCTAAAACATAATTGCCGCCGAAAATGTGGGTCCGCGGATGAGTTAGCACCTAACCGGCCGGTTCCGTTCCTAACCGGCCGGTTAGGTCCGGTTTTTTCAAAAAACAGGCGAAATGCCCTAGGTAGCCGGGTTGCCTGGCCGGTTTCGACCGGTGGGCTATCTAACCGGCCGGTTTGGCCGGTTACCGGTTCAAACCGGCCGGTTTTTAAAACACTGACAGCAGTAGACGGCAACAGCAGCAGCAGCAATAGACGTTAGCAACAGCAGCAGCAGCAACAAGGACAGCGTGATTTTCAGGAAACCTTTCAGGGGTTACGCAGAGACCCTTCGGGGCAGTGTAGTGACTGCGACACCCAGTCTGGGGCAACGTAGTCCCTTCCAGTGACAATGTTGAGCATTTGGAGGCCTTCAAAGGCTGACGCAGTGTCTTTCAGGGGCAAATATGCGATTTCTAGGCCTAGATCTGGCTGACTTATATAAATCCCGTTTGAGGGTGTGGATCAGTCAGTATTGTTGGTCTTAGATCAACCAGGTGCTGCAGATCTAGAGTTTTCTCTGTAGGGTTTTCCAGATCTAGAACCCAGAGTTGTGTATACAGAAATATTCTTAATAATAGAGCCCTCCAGCAGCCAAAGACCGGTTTTCCCACATTGGGTATTTCCGGGGACAGTTTGTCTAGAAATAACTGTGTCGCTTTGTCTATGTGTGCATGTGCTTATTCTAGATTTGAATTGGTAGATATCTGTTATGTGTTTTGCTTTGATGTTAACTTGAATTTATTCAGTTGATAGCTTGTATAAGTAAGAGAAGCTTAACAATATTAACAGAAATAATTTCTGCATAAGAATTAAGATTCATAAATTTCTACATGGTATCAGAGCAATTGCAGATCTAGAAGGGTCATCAGTTGAAGCATCTGAAAGATCTAGCTGCAGAAAGCAGCTGGAAAGGTAGCAGAAAAGCAGATCTGAAGGGACAGCGCAGTTTTCAAGAGTAGAATCTTGCAGAGGGAAGGCTGACGTTGTCTAGCGCTATGTCCTAGCAAGCCCACGCAAGTACCACGCAGAGGCAGCTCAGAAACAGCGTTGGTTGGGTCTGACGCCAGCGAGTCTGATTCAGATCTGAATCTCTCAGATCCAGAAAATGTCTGCATAAAAGTTGCAGAAATTCAAAAGAGCTGGTGGGGTTAAACTTTTGAAGTTTTCAGATTTTTAACCTCAGCACAAGTGACAAAGTTTGGGAAGAGATCAGCTTCTCAGAGAGTTTCTTGCCAAAGGAGACTTGCAGTTTGGTCAGAGGATCAAAGAAGGAGTTGAATCATAGTTGATTTGGTAGATTTCCAAGGAGGGAAATCAAGTGTCAGAGAGACCAGAGGGTTCCCAGTTCGAAAAGGACCCTAGATCCAAGATCTCTAACATAGAGAAGAGGAGCTCTGACACATTTTGAGCAGATGGCTCCTCATAGACTGCGTTATCAGGATAGGCTAGAGGGCCTCTCAAACTTTTCGGTATGGAAAGCTAGGATCCTAATTGTCCTACAGGCATATGGTCTAAGAGATCATGCAGAGCAGACCCTGGCCACACCGACAGATGCAGATCTCCTAAGGAAGCATAGAGAAGCTATTGGGCATGCCAAGCCACTGATAAAGGATAGTATCAAGGATCATATTGTGCCACACATAGCTGAGAAGAGGATAGCTAATGAGATGTGGAAGGCCTTGACTTCCCTATATGAGGGAAAATCAGTCCAAAGAAAGATGTTGTTGGAGGCCCAAATGAGGTCATTCATGATGACCAAGGGAGAAGACATCGAGCATTTCTTCTTCAGATTGCAGTTAATCAAGGATCAGCTGGCTGCAACGGGTGCAACGTAGATGATGCAGTGATAGTCAGGACTGCCCTCAATGTAGTCATGGATGAGTGGGAAACCTTTGTTCAAAGTATCTTGGGCAGAGCGGACCTCCCAGATTGGGACAACTTGTGGTCGATCCTGCTGCAAGAAGAACTACAAAGGTTCACCAAAAAGCAGCATAGCCCTGCGTTGAGCAAGGTTAAGAAGGAAGAGGAGGAAGATGCAGCCTTGGCATCGAAGAAGCAGTCGAAGAAGAAGAAGGATCTTTCTAAGATCAAGTGCTTCCAGTGTGGCGAAATGGGACATTTTGCCAGCCATTGTCCAGAAAATAAGAAGGGCAAGGAACCATCTTCTTCCAAAGCAGCGATGGCAGATAATGGGTCAGGAGATGATGTAGCCATGAGTGCTCATGAACAACGGAGGTGGGGTGACATGGATATGTAGAGGAGCTACATGGAAGTAAGGCAGCATCACTAGGCAACTCATCTCTTGGATCACAAGCGAGCTACAGCAGCATTAAGAAAATAGCGGGGCAAGTGGAGCAGTGGGTTCATAGATCACAAATGAGGCAGAGGTAGAGGCAGATCTGGAAGCTGGGAGGAGCAGCATAGACCATAGCAGCAACAGTGTAGAAGCAGTAGCAGTTCAGAGGCTTATGTGACTTCAGCAGCGCAGAGCAGTGCTGCTTACGCAGTGCAAAGCTGCAGCAGTGCAGAGTTGAGTGGCAAGAGGCCAAGCTTCAGCAGCACAAAACCAGTGCCCAAAATCATGTAATGCATAAGTGTGATGTATTGCTAGAGCACACCCTTGACGCTAAGAGGGAGTGTTGAGATCTTGTGTATTTGGGGTAGCATCAATTGTGCTCTAGCTCCTAAATTTTGTTGAGGGACTAGAGTTCACCTAATATACAAGACCCAGAAATAGATTTGGGAAATTTAATCTAGTTTAGTAGATATTAAATTAATTAATTATTTTAATGTATTTCCTAAGTTAAAACTTAGGAAAATAAAATAATTAAAGTGAATTTAATTAAACATGTGATGAAATTGTCTTAAGTCACACGAATCAAGCTTTCTTTTAATCTTAGCCATTGATTAAATATTTAATCTTGGTCGTTGATTTTTCAACAAGAAAAGTATAAAGGAAAGGCTTGGGGTCATTTGTAAGACATTACACGAGGCGGGCTTATTAGGCTAAGGCGAGATTCTAGCGAGCGTGTTGTAAATTCAATGTTTTAGGTTGCGACCGGGAATTTAGACCAAGGGGATGATCGGCGGGTCTGAGGCCACAAGAAGAGAAGAGATCGGGAAAAGCCTGACACGAAGTAAGCGGCACGGCGGCCAAACAACGAGCAGTTGCAATAGATGGCAGCGTGGCATGACAACGGACGACAGCGAGACGGCCGATTTCGGGGAAACCCTTCGGGTTACGAAGGGTATAGGCGACGTAGTGACCGCATCACCTAGTCTGGGGTAACGTAGTGCCTTCCAGTGACAGTGCTGAGCATTTGGAGGTCTTCAGAGGCTGACGCAGTGTCTTTCAGGGGCAGATCTGGGGTTTCTAGGCCTAGATCTTGCTGAGGTCTGTAAATCCCGTTTGAGGGTGTGGATCAGTTAGTATTGTTGGTCTTAGATCAGCCAGGTGCTGCAGATCTAGAGTTTTCTCTGTAGTGTTTTCCAGATCTGGAACCCAGAGTTGTGTATTCAGAAATATTCTTCATGCTAGAGCCCTCCGGCCAACTTGAGCAGGATGTGGATCTCCTAAAGAGCATAGAAGAGAGAGTTATTTGGGCATGCCAAGCGGTGATAATGCAGGTGATGTAAGCATCATATTGTACACAAAAAGCTAAGAAAGGGACGGCTAAGGAGATGTGGAAGGCCTTGACTTCCCTATCTGAGGAAAAAAATCAATCCAAAGAAAGATGTCATTGGAGGCCCATGAGGTCATTCATGATGAGTAAGGGAAGAACATCCGAGCATTTCCTCTTAGGATTGAATAATGTATACTGAATCTCGAATAACATACTAACGTGTCTTAAGTCACACGGATCAAGCTTTCTTTTAATCTTAGACATTGATTAAAGATTTAATCTTGGCCATTGATTTGTCAACGAAAAAAGTATAAAGGAAAGGCTTGGGGTCATTTGTAAGGCACACAAAAGCAGAGCACTGAAGCTAAGCTGAGATTCTAGGGCGGGGTTGCTAAGAATTCTCAAGTGTTTCGGTTTCAGAGAGGGGAATTTAGACAAAGGATGATATGATCCGGGTCTAGAATACACGAAAGCAGAAAAAGAGATGGAAAACCCGACTAGGAGCGACAACGCCTTGACGAGCGCAATGGCGCGGCGACGAACAGGCAACGTGATTTTCAAGGAACCCTTCGAAGGGTTACATAAAGACCCTTAAGACGCGTAAACGACTATGTCACCCGATGCAGGGTAACACGGTCCTTAGCGAGTAAACGAGCATTTGGGGGGCCTTCAAAGGGGTTTGTGCGAGTGTCTTCGAAGCAAATCTGGGTTTTCTAGACTAGATAAAATTTGAGTTTGTAATCCATTTGAGGGTGTGGATCGGTCGGTATTGTTGGTCTTTGGATGACCCAGTCTTTGCCCGATCTGGAAGTTTTCTCTGTAGGGTTTTCTAGATCTGGAACCCAGAGTTGTGTATTCAGAAATATTCTTAATAATAGAGCCCTCCAGCAGCCAGAGACCGATTTTCCCACATTGGGTTTTTCCGGGGACAGTTTGTCCAGAAATAACTGTCACTTTGTCTATGTGTGCATGTGTTTATTCTAGATTTGAATTGGTAGAGATTTGTTATGTGTTTTGCTTTGATATTAACTTGAATTTATTCAATTGATAACTTGTATAAGTAGGAGAAGCTTAACTGGATTAACAGAAATAATTTCTACATAAGAATTAAGATTCATAAATTTCTACATGGTATCAAAGAAATTGCAGATCTAGAAGAGTCATCAGCTCAAGCCTCTGAAGGATCTAGCTGCAGAAAGCAGCTGGAAAGGCAGCAGAAAAGAAGATTTGAAGGGACATCGCAGTTTTCAGGAGCAGAATCACACAGAGGGAAGGGTGACGTTGTCCAGCGCTATGTCCTAGCAAGCCCACTCATTTACTGCCCAGAGGCAGCTCAGAAACAACGTTGGTTGGGTCTGAAGCCAGCAAGTGTGATTCAGATCTGAATCTGTCAGATCCAGAAAAAGTCTGAATAAAAGTTGCAGAAATTCAGAAGAGTTGGTGCGGTTAAACTTCTGAGGTTTTCAAATTTTTAACCTAAGCACAAGTGACAAAGTTTGGGAAGAGATCAGCTTCTCAGAGAGTTTCTTGCCAAAGGAAACTTACAGTTTGGTCAAAGGATCAAAGAAGAAGCTGAATCACAGTTGATTTGGTAGATTTCCAAGGATGGAAATCAAGTGTCAAAGGGAGCAGAGGGTTCAGAGTTCGAAAAGGACCCTAGATCCAAGATCTCTAGCATAGAGAAGAGGAGCTCCGACACATTCTGAGCAGATGGCTCCTCATGGACTGCGTGATCAGGATAGGCTAGAGGGCCTCTCAAACTTTTCTGTATGGAAAGCTAGGATCCTAATTGTCTTAGAGGCATATGGTCTAAGAGATCATGTAGAGCAAACCCTGGCCACGTCGACAAATGCAGATCTCCTAAGGAAGCATAGAGAATCTATTGGGCATGCCAAGCGGCTAATAATGGACAGTATGAAGGATCATATTGTGCCACACATAGCTAAGAAGATGAGAGCTAATGAGATATGGAAGGCCTTGACCTCCCTATATGAGAGAAAATCAGTCCAAAGAAAGATGTTGTTGGAGGCCCAAATGACGTCATTCATGATGACCAAGGGAGAAGACATCGAGCATTTCCTCTTCAGATTGTAGTCATTCAAGGATCAACTGACTGCAATGGGTGCAACCGTAGATAATGCAATGACAGTCAGGACTGCCCTCAATGCAGTCATGGATGAGTGGGAAACCTTTGTCCAAAGTATCTTGGGCAGAGCGGAACTCCCAGATTGAGACAGCTTGTGGTCGATCCTGCAGCAAGAAGAACTAAGAAGGTTCACTGAGAAGCAGCACAGCCCTGCGTTGAGCAAGGTTAAGAGGGAAGACGAGGAAGATGTAGCATTGGCATCAAAGAAGTAGCTGAAGAAGAAGAAGGATCTTTCTAAGATCAAGTACTTCCAGTGTGGCGAAATGGGACATTTTCCCAGCCATTGTCCAGAAAATAAGAAGGACAAGAAAGCATCTTCTTCCAAAGTAGCGGTGGCAGATGATGGGTCAGGAGATGATGTAGCCATGAGTGCTCATGAACCACGGAGGTGTGGTGACATGGACATGTAGAGGAGCTACATGGAAGTAAGGCGGGATCCTTGGGCAACTCTTCTCATGGATCACAAGCAAGCTACGGCAGGCTTAAGACAATAGCGAGACAAGTGGAGTAGTGGGTTCATAGATCACAGATGAGACAGAGGTATAGGCAGATTTGGAGGTTGGGAGGAGCAGCGCAGAGCATAGCAGCAGTAGCGTAGAAGCAGTAGCAACGCAAACGCTGATGTGACTTCAACAGCACAGAGCAGTGCTGCTTATGCAGTGCAGAGCTGCAGCAACGTAGGGAGCTTCAAAGGGACAGCGCAATGCAGCAGCGGCGTGATAGATTTCAATACAAGGAGCTAATGTGACTTCAGTAGTGTAGAGGGAGTCTGATTACGCAGGCAGAGCTGTAGCTGTGCATCGTTCTTTAGATGCCAGCACAGATCTGTAGCCTATGGAGCTTTAGTGATGAGGATGTAACCCATCTGACTTGTCTGTCAAAGATTGGGCAGGAGATTCAGTGGCAGTGCTATGAGCAGCATAGATGCAACATATTGAGAGGGAGCTGCAGTGCAGTGGTTGCAGTGACAGTGGCAGTGGCAGAGTCATGGGCAGCAGTACTGAATGGCAGTGGCAATGCAGAGTTGAGTGGCAGGAGGCCAAGCTTCAACAGCACAGAACTAGTGCCCAAAATCATGTAATGCATAAGTGTGATGTATTGCTAGAGCACACCCTTGATGCTAAGAGGGAGTGTTGATATTTTGTGTATTTGGGGTAGCATCAGTTGTGCTCTAGCTCCCAAATTTTGTGGAGGGACTAGAGTTCACCTGATCTACAAGACCCAGAAATGGATTTGGGAAATTTCATCTGGTTTAGAATTAATTATTTTAATGTATTTCCTAAGTTAAAACTTAGGAAAGTAAAATAATTAAACTGAATTTAATTAAACATGTGATGAAATTGTCTTAAGTCACACGGATCAAGCTTTCTTTTAGTCTTAGCCATTGATTAAAGATTTAATCTTGGTCGTTGATTTGTCAACGAGAAAATTATAAAGGAAAGGCTTGGGATCATTTGTAAGACACACAAAGGCAGAGCACTGAAGCTAAGCTGAGATTCTAAGGTGGCGTTGCTAAGAATTCTCAAGTGTTTCAGTTGCAGAGAGGGGAATTTAGACCAAGGGGATGATCTGATCCCGGGGTCTAGAATACACAAGAAGCAAAGAAGACATCAGGAAAGACAGCACAGAGGAAGGCAATAGCAATAGATGACAACAGCAACAGCAACAGCAGCAGACGGCAATAGCAGCAGACGACAGCGGCAGCAGTAGACGGTAGCAGCAACAAGGATAGCGTGATTTTCAGGAAACCCTACAAGGGTTACACAGAGACCCTTAGGGGCAGCGTAGTGACTGTGTCACCCAGTCTGGGGTAACACAGTCCCTTCTAGTGATAGCCTTGAGCATTTGGAGGCCTTCAGAGGCGAACGCAATGTCTTTCAGGGGAGATCTAGGGTTTCTAGGCCTAGATCTGGCTGAGTTCTGTAAATCCCATTTGAGGGTGTGGATCAGTCAGTATTGTTGGTCTTAGATCAGCCAGGTACTGCAGATCTAGAGTTTTCTCTGTAGGGTTTTCCAGATCTGGAACCCAAAGTTGTGTATTCATATATATTCTTAATAATAGAGCCCTCCAGTAGCCAGAGACCGGTTTTCCCACATTGGGTTTTTCCGGGGACAGTTTGTCGAAAAATAACTGTCACTTTGTCTATGTGTGCATGTGCTTATTCTAGATCTGAATTGGTAGAGATTTGTTATGTGTTTTGCTTTGATGTTAACTTGAATTTATTTACTTGATAACTTGTATAAGTAGGAGAAGCTTAACTGGATTAACAGAAATAATTTCTGCATAAGAATTAAGATTCAGAAATTTCTACACTCGTGAGGCAATAGCTTCCGACTCTCGAAAGTTATGGGGTGTCCCCCCTACATCACCACGACCCCCACTCCTTCACCAGATCCATCGCACTCCAGGATGAAAGGATGCGTAAAATCGAGAAGAGCAAGCATTGGGCAGCTGCTCCCCTCAACTCACCCATCAAGTCATCGATCCTGGGAATGGGGTAGTGGTTCTTCATGGTTTTCTTGTTTAAGGCCCTGTAGTCAATGCACATCCTCAGTTACCCATCCTTCTTCTTCACCAAAACAACTGAAGAAGCAAAAGGACTAGAGTTGGGTTTGATGTGTCCCAATGCCGAGAGCTCATGGATAGCTCTCTCAATCTCATCCCTATATGCCTTTGGATGCCTATAGGGAGTTGTGATCACTGCTTGCACCCCGTGCTCCAGCTCAATGGTATGCTCAAATCCCCAGTCTGGTGGGGCCCGATGGTATGTCCCCAAATACTATCGGGTATCTATTCAGAATAACTTGAATCTCAGGATGAGGTGGCTTGGACACACCTCCAGCCTCTGAGATCCTCAACTCCACAACCCAGTCTTTATCTCCATGCCACAAATCAACCTCCATCCTGTGTGCAGAAATTGTCTATGGTGGGTATGAGTGCATGCCCCTCAGCATCACTGGTTTGCCCTCTAAGTCCAGAAAATCCATCTCTAGTCTCTTCCAATCAATGGTGACTCTGCCAAGGGTGTAGAGCCACTGGACTCCCAACAATATGTTGGTGTCCACAATGTCAACCACAAAGAAGTGGTCGGCCATGGAGTAGTTCCCCATGGTCATAATCAGCGCTAGGACATAAGTGGCGCATTGCGTGGCCCTGTCTCCTGGCGCTAGCACTAAGAACCCCTCGAACTCCTCTGTCGCAATGCCCCTCCTACGCTCCATCTGGGCATCAATGAAGTTGTGCATGTCCCCACTGTCCACAAGCACTGAGACACATTGTCCCTGTAATATACCTCAGATCCTCTAGGTAAAATACTTGGGTACCCCACGCAATGATGCGGGGACCCCTTCTAAAGGTGCAAATGCGGACCCTCGTACTGCCAGCGGGGGTGGAGGTCCTCCCTCTCTGGGTGTTGCATTGTCCTCTCCTCCCATCTCAAAGAATGCTCCTCATCCCCATCACTATCCGAGAAGACCTCTATGTATTGTGCCTTCCCTCTTGCACACCTGTGGCCTAGTGCCCATGGCTCCTAGCAAGTGAAACAAAGCTTCTTCCTCTGAAGATCCCTCTTGGTGTCATCATCAAGTTTCTCCCAGCCCTGGTTGCCTCTTGGGGGTGGAGCTCTCATGTCTCTCCCTTTCTACTAGAAAACTGGTCTAGTAGGCAGTGGTGCTCTAGCCCTACGCAAGACATCCTGCAAGTCTCTCAATCTCCCCACTGCATCCTATAGCGTAGTGGGTCGATTTGACCTCACTAAGCATCGTAATGGCTCTGTTAGCCCCTCTACAAACATGAAAATCCTCCTAGATTCGAACAGGTCCGGAATCATCACTGACATCCTCAAGAATTCTGAATTGTATACCTCTGGACTCTCTGACTGCTTGAGCTTCGTCAACTCCCCAAAGTATTCTTTTGGGTCCTTCCTGTCAAACCTTTCCAACACCCTTCGTGTGAACTCATCATACGTTGTCACCCCTGCGGGACCCAGCGTAGTCAGCCCATGGAACCACCAATCGTGGGCTTCTCCCTCCATGTACAGCATGGCAACCTTTATTTCCTCTGTCTTTTTCAACTAATTTAGCTACAAATAGGCATCTAGCTTCTCCATCCATGCCTTTGTTGAACTCTTAGAACAGCCATCAAATGTTGGGAGGAACAACCTACCCACGGTACGTTGTAAGTCACTTCCCTGCGTGTATCCTCCTCCAGTCTGGCCTTTGGGTTTGTTGCTTGTCTTCAACTCATAGAAATATTTGAATGTGATGGCCTTTCCGAAATCCGGCACATAAGATTGATATTCTATGAAAAAGTCTCCATAATGAGCCTCTTCCGGCTCCTGTCGCCCTCCTGTCCCTGAAGCTAGGAACGTGGGGATAGTGGACCGTGGTGGAGTATATGGTACAACCACCAATGTAGTGTGGGGTGCTGCCTGGTGCTGTGAAGTGCCAGACGCTTCTCCAACCTGGAATTCCTTTCCCCTTGTTGCCATTGCTAAGCCGCTAACCCATCTCCTCAATCCTTTTGGAGAGATCCTATACTGACTTCAACAGAAGATGAGAAAATTCCTTCTCCTCATTCCTTCCATCTTCTGCGTGCTCCATTACCCTCTCTACAACCTCTAGAACGCTCTCAACTGGATCTGGAGTGATTTCGAGCTTCCTTTCCCTGCTCCTGTATCTTTGTCTCCAGTAAGTCACGTTATGTTTATTCTTGGGTGTCATAGACTGCATGCTCCACAAGCTGAGCCAAGTCTATGAGCTCTCATGCCACTGTAATATTCCTAATCGGTAAACTACAGTAATAGCAGGCTAAAAGACAATAAGCAAACAACAAAACAAAAACTAGAATCAATACACCATTGGAGCCATAAAATACTGTTGAGCCATTTTATTAATATCGATAAATTGTGTACAAGAGAGGTGGTGCTGGAATGAAGGCACCTGGGCTTGCTCAAGGTAAGCTGAAGGTAGCCTCGGAACAAGCCTAAAATCTCCCTCAAAAATGTACACTGCGTGGTTGTAGCTCTGCGCAATCCTTGGCCAGAACGTTGATGCTGCTTTAGAAGAATGTTGTATGGGCCTACTATACTGCTCAGAAAATTCCAGGCTTTTAACCCCGGACTCTACTCACAAAACCTACAATAACTCATGAAGGAATTGTGGAATGGCTGACCCTAGAAATTGGCTCTCTGCGCTGCTGGTTGAAATTTTGCACCTAGAAATATCACTGCAGAAAGCTCCCAAAAGATGTCCAATAACCCTATCAAGAAGCTCTCAGCCTTCCCAACACTTTCCTCCTCAAAAATTCATGCACTCCTCTACACCCAGATGAGCTCCCTCCCACTACTGCACAGTGATTGCGCTACATTGTCTTTGCCAATGAATACGTTATGAATGGATCCACAGCTTCCCCTGAATCGAACTGGTCTAACTCTCCTCCCTAGGGTAGGCGATCAAAGTCCCCCGAAGCAGAGGTTGAGATTCTCGCTCGGGAACACTCAGTTACTAAACAGCAATGCAGACTTGTTTCTTGCTCAAGCGTGCTTTGTCAAAAGACAATTTGAATCAGATGATTAAATGAATGAGCCAAATGAGCTGCCTCTTCCTTTTTGTCTCCAAAGGTCCAATGTTCCCTTGAGACCCCACCAAAAACTTCGTTGCCCCTCCTCTGCCCACTCCTGCACTGCATTTTCCTCTCCAACCACTGCGCTGCCTTTCTGGAATGCGCAGTGCCTCCTCATTGGTTCATCCTACCCTCACCAAGGTTGCAATATTTGGCTCTCAACTATAGGAAAATGCCTTAGTTCACTTTAATTTAATTTGTGGGTCCCCGGCCCACATTATTTTTGGCTAACATTAGGAAATTCAAAATTATCAAAACTTTAATATTCTAATAAGCAGAATTGCTAATTAGGAATATTATAGTGGATTCTTGTTGCACTTGTCATTATCGGAACTGCATTCTTAATACAAATGCATAGCATGTCCTCGTGATCTTGGATGGATACAAAGATCAACGAAGTCCATCATTGAAGGATATGTGCTAAAGAGAGGTCCATCCATTAAGGTATTGGTTGAAGATTTGGTCATTGTATCTATGCTACAAATATGTTCATTATGTTGTCGCTCAGATTGTACAGGCAACACGACAACCGCTCAAGGCGGGGCTATCACTCTGATCCCCGCTCACTCCGTTCTAGTTGTTTCCCAACAACGGGCTATGGGGGGTAGTTCCTATTGAAATGAGGTGATGGGAAAAAAGTTGAGAACCAACTTGTTTAGGAGACAGTTGAGTGGCCTAGCTACTTGGTAAAATTTAGCAAGATTAAGGATTTGATTTAATTTAATATTGAAACCAGTGCCTGATGGAGTCAAAAATTCTTTCTTATTATAAATTATGACAAAGAAACCAGATGGACAACTTCCACTTATATGAATGTCTAACCTATGTGAGATGCAACTCCTAAGAACTAGGTGTGACGCAAGGATGTTGGTCAATTTTAGATTAAATGCATAGTCTAAGTTGAACCTTTCCCTTAACTGTTTTGAGAAACATTCTTTAGAGTAGGTTGTGGAATTGAATCCAACGGGAAGCTGGCAGTGGCTTGAGTAACAATACCTCCCCCTATGTTTCAACCACCCAGTGCCTCTAGCGATGCAGATACTGTGGCTCTGACAACTGCAAGGTCATTGTGTTAACCTCTAAGAAAGGTTGAATCCCTTAAGCTAATTGGAAAAGGGTTGTCCTAGTAGTATATCAACCAAGTTTAGGCTTGGAGGTAAGTTGTTAGTGCAACTAGTCTTAGAATGTGTATGCAAGATAGGTGAGTGAAATTTCTTAATTAGAGATTATCTTATATAAGTTATGTGCAATCTCACAATTAAGAAAGTGCTAATTAACTTAGTGCCAGTAATAAACCAATCCCCAAAATGATAACAATTAAAAGAAACTAGAGCACTTATCCACCAATGATTATCAACACAAGATGCCAATCAAATTTACTCAAGATAGTCTTATGCTAATATCACAATGCTAGTTAGGTCTCAAATACCCAAATTAACTTCATTCATATTTGAGTGTTTTTAAGTGCAAACTTAAACAAATTCTTATGACCAAGATAAGATAAGCGAGTGTTAGGTTTTAAAAAACCAAAATCAGCGGTAAGTTGTAACACTTTAGAAATTTCAGCACTTATTAGTCTTATGACAGCAATAAGAAAATCACTTTAAATCCAAGAGACGACAAGCATACAGCAACTAGATATAATCACTGAAATGCCCAACACTTCACCAATAAGAATAATAAGTTTTAGCTCACTTTAAGATGTAGTATTCAAACGGAGATATGGCTGGAGTTAGGGTTCTGAGACGATCTGATGCTGCCACCGCCATCGCTGAAGCTCCCTCACTAGAGCATGCATTACCTAGTTCTGTTATTGTGGCCGTGGAAGATACAGCTGTAGCACCAGTCGCTGCCCCCAGCCGAGAGACACCCCTACCCGAGTTGAAAGCCGCTTCCAAAATCTCTGCAGCTACCGCTAGTTCAAAGAGCGCTCTCCATGCAAACTCCACCGTCGTGGAAGATTACACAACCGCCAATAGAACTGTTGTCGATGCCTCAGCACCAGCTTCTGCGCTCCACAGCCACAGAAGCACGACTCTAATTAGACCTGGTCTCATCATTCCTCTTTTTGTAGATGCAGCTGGCTTCACCAAACTCACAGACCCTGTCATCACCTTTTCTCGCAGCCACTGAGCCCTCTAGATCTGCCTACTGGGGGCGTAGAGGAGTCTTCATGGGCTGGAAAAAAAACCCATTTTCATGGTAGTCGTCCTCATTCTACAACTTCTTTCAAACCCCAGCAGCAAGTCCTAGAAAAGCTAGAATACCATAGAACCAGTTTGCTCTCTTCTCAGATATGAAGAGGCAAGCAAGGGTTTACAGATCTCTCTGCTCCTTTTCAGATCCAGATCTTGCTCCTTTCTAGCAAAACCATGCTGCATTGGGTGAGCTCTTCGGATCTGGTGCAGGACCTCACGCTAGGCCTTGAACACAGGTTGGAGATCCCTTATGCACTACAGAGACTTCTCTATGAAGGTAAAAAACTTGAGGAACCTTTTCCTCTCTCTTTTTATAGTATTAAAAGAAATGCATCTATTGTATTAACCCTTCGTCTGAGAGGGGGCGCAGTTGAACAGTCATCTACAGCTCTTGCTTTTTCCTACAAAGATGTTGTCCATGCTTAGATACCCAAGAAATCAACTCCACCAACTGCAGCTCCCAAGCCTTTTCTGGTGGACAAACTGGAGGAAATCCCCTCCATAGAAATATCGCATCCAACGCTGGATGATCAATTCCAAAAGTATGCAAAATTTTCCAGCATATGCAGATATAATGGACTATGGCCGCGCACTACAGATCTCTACCAATGGATCCACTCCAACTGGACCAACAACTGCAAGGTTTTATTTTGCTCAAAGGGCTTCTTCATTGTGGTGTTTGCTTTCAGCGAAGACTGCCAAAAATCCTTAACAGAAGGCCCATGGTTTTGAGGAATAGCAAAGTTATTCCTCACCCCCTGGTTCCCAGATTTCGATCCATCCACAACAACCATCACCAAGCTACCTTGTTACTCCTTGTTTCCTTTTTGCTTATTTCAATGCTCTCTTCATGGTTTCTCTCAGGGGCCGAGGTGGATAGCACATATTTTCTGGCTTCCTATTATCTTGCTTCTCTTGATTGTAACTTCATATTGTACCATATGCTCTCTTAATAGAATTAGTTTTCACAGAGAAAAAAAAAAAAAAGATGCAGTATTCAGAATTAGATCAGATCTGAAATAACTTATTACAACAGTGATTAGATCTTAAAATCAGTGAGCTAGATATACCGCAACAAGAGCCAAACATGCCCAAAAATAGGAAAAATTTGCCAAAGCTGCAAAATTTAGATTCTTGGACCTCTTATGATTCAACTTTCAGAATTGTATCAGATCTGATATACCATTTTACAGCAGTAAGTAAATCCATAAATCAGTGAGTTAGTGACGCTACAACAAGTGCCACTTCATGCCCAAAACTTGGCAGAAAATTACCAAACTAAAAAAAATTAAGTTTTTTAGCCTTTTTATATGCATGATTCAAAAAAATTCAGACCTGATTCAGTGATTTACGCAGAAAATTCCAGCAAGCAAAATGTTATATCTAGGCTAGATCCTAGATGCCCAAGTGGCCAAAATCTTAGAAAATCTAATTTTTCAAGTTTCAATCTATTTGGACCAATCTTAGTGTGATTTTAGGGCTTATATATCACTGTTATAAAATAAAAATTACAGCAGTGGTAAAACAATGAAAAGCTAGGGTTTAGAGAGCAAATCCTAGGCCCAAGACCTCGAAGATTCTGTTGTACAACTTTGCTGAAAATTTGAGATCAAGTTGCCACCTGAAAAATAGATTTTGTTAAGCCAAAAACTTACAAAACCACAAAGTATTCAGTCTAGAAAAATCAGAGATGGATTTAGGGCGAACTAAGGTTAGGGAGGGCCAACGCTAGGCCCAATAAGGCTAGCGTTGAGGGAAAAAGAGGCTAGAAGGCCAAAAGAAGAGCAAAGGAAGGAAGAGGAGGCAGAGGAAGGCCAACGCTGGTGGGAGAAAGCCCTAGAGGGCTAGACGGATAGGGTTAGGAGGCAATTTAGGGCCCTAAAGGGCCACAGCTAGCCCAATGGCAATCATTTAGGGAAATGGAGGGGGGTGAGGCTCTCTAGGCCCACGATTAGGCCAATTAAGGCCTTGAAACCCTAACGTGGGGGATTGAAGGGAGGAGTGAGGCCTTTAGAGGCTACGACCTTCCTCCAAAAGGCCAAAAAGGATTTTTGGCTTAGAATTTAATTATTTTTTGCCAGAAAAATTAATTAATTGACATTTGAGGGGATTTAATATTTTTTCCAGTGTGGAAAAAGTCGCCAAAAAGTTGTGATTAAATCGGCAAAATACGATTTTTTGAACTAGCCGATTTAATCGGTTGACTTTTTGGAGATTTTTTCCCATTTGAAAAAGTCGAGATTAAATTGGAAGTTTTTCAAAAAAATAGAGAGGTAGTTTCTTTAATGACTTTTTAATTTTTTTTTGAAAAAATCCGGATTTTATCGAACAAGTCTAGATAAAATTGGGAGTTTTTACAAAACATCATGAGTGAGGTAGTTTTTTCAACAACTTTAAAAAAAAAAATGAATATTTTTGTATTTTTTTAATTTTGCCGACTTTTCCAAAAGCCTCCCAACTTTAACAACTTTTTTAATTTCTGGACCCTTGCCGATTTAATCTCGACTTCGACTTTTTCCACATTGGTTTTTTCCACCCTCCAATACTTTAACCATGATGTTATGAATAAAATATATATAAAATAATATAAATATAAATAATAATGATAATTGTATTAGTGATTAGTAATTACTAGTTAGCAATTAGGGTTGAAGAGGCATGTCTAAATGGGACATGACCTTCCATGAAGAGGAACTAGCCTAGTATATAAGCAGGCCCCTCATTCTCAATTGTATCATCATTCTTATTCATACATTTTACTATATATTCTTGTATCCTCAATGGAGATCTACATATTCCAAGTCTTCTAGACAAAATTGAGGATACAAGAATATATATTAAAAAGCATGAATAAGAATGATGATACAATTGAGAATGAGGGGCCTGCTTATATACTAGGCATGTGCCTCTTCATGGAAAGTCATGTCCCATTTAGATATGCCTATTCAACCCTAAACTAATTACTAATCACTAATACAATAATCATTATTATTTATATTTATATTATCTTATATATTTTTTATTTATAACATTGCCTTCCTCCTCCAAAAAGCTCTGTCCTCAAAGCTTGTTGATGAAAAAGGCTTGATATGTTTTTTGGTTTCGAATATCTTCTCGTCTCGAAACTGTCATATTCGTTGATACTAGACGATATGATCCTCTAATTGATAAGTAAAATTGTCGAACTGAACATGGATCTGACCATCCTAAATTAATCTTCTGTGGAATATTCTGATCACTGGAATTTTGTAACGAACTGTCATCATAGGATTGGATTGAGGTTACTTCAATATTCTTCAAAACATCAGTTTGTTGTTTATGTTTTGAATGGTACACATACATAGCTTGATTGAGTTGTCTACTCTTGTGATTCGGATGTCGATAAAGAATTCCACTGATTTGATTTTCCCTTATCTTGTTTGTGTCGTTTTCTGGATTTATTTGAAGTATCTGATTTCCTTTAGTTATGGAAGTTGAAAGGTTAATTTATGGATCTTCACTCGAATCTTTTGTTGTTGGAACTGCAACTTCTGAGTACATCTTTACTGCAAGTAGTTTGTCCTCTTCTTGAGTTGTGATATTGATGGAATCGGTATTTGTTCCTTTTTCTTCAACTTGCGCAGTTATGTCTGAAGACTTCGATATGTCTTTCATGTTGATTTCTTCTGGGGTTTTTTTCACAGATTTCTTCTCTTTTTTTAGTTTCTTAATTTGCATCAATAATTTCTCATTGTGGTCCTTGAGACGAGTAACTTCTTCATTTTTGTCAGCGGTGATTTTGTCAATTTCTCTCTGTATATTTTCTAGAGCTTTTTTACCTTTTTGAAAAATTATTTTTGAGATATCTTGTATATCTTCTGGTGTTACTAAATTTAGCTTCTCAATGTAACATCCTGGAGTGTTATTTTCTTCTTCCTATAGGAAAAAGTTAAAAACTTATTTTTTGCATTTAAGATGAATGATCCTGGAGTTCCCATCCAGGGTGAACCCAAAATAATGTCACCTTGATTTCTCCATAGGGTTTGAACTGAGAACTGCGATATAAATGTATAATCCTCAATGTTTAACTGTAAATTGTTTATGTTATATTTTTTTTTGCCAAAACAGTCTAATTTTTCGATTATATTTGACTCCAGAATCACTAATTGGTTTGTGATTTTAGGCGTTATATAATTTTTATCTTCATCGGGTTATATAGCAATAGTGACATATTTTCTCGCAATAAACCCTTTAATTCTAAATAGCACTAAATCATAATTACGTGAAGTTTATGGGAATCTTTCGGCCTTCATTTCCGAATTAGACTCCATTCTTTTATCTTCAATGATTGATTCTATTTTGCGTTAGTCAAAAAATTTTAATATTTCACTTAATCGCGACACCTTGTACTTTATTTAGAAATGCTAATACTTTCACTTGACTCCCCTTCTAAATATTTCTCCTTAGGTGTATAATACTCTTTTTTTTTTTAATAAAATAATATTATTTATATATGTCAATTAAATATATCACTAATTTTTGTATTTCAACTAATTATATAATTAACCAATATATATAAATGAAAACTTATATATATATATATATATATATATATATATTATTTTTTATATAAGTATTTATATATATAATTTGTGATATGCAAGTTAAATGAAACTAGCGGATGTGAAAGTTGAATGGGTGGCGGAAGTGACTTTTCGACAAGGTCAAGGAGCAACCGGGTGATGGCTAAGGACTAAGAGACAACGGTCATGGAACAACACGGCCAAGGAGGTTAGTTTTTGGTGGTGATTGTCGATTCAATGGAGTTGCAAGGGTCAAACCGGTTATGGATGCGAAGGGCGACAAATAGAGTGGCATTGTGGACGGAACTGTGGTGAATATTAGCAGTCGACTCACTTCAACATTTGGTGTGGCAGTTGTCGAAGGCAGGGATGCAGGCGATGATGTGGTTAAGGCAGAAAGATTAGCAGCAGCGGAAATGTTGGGACAGTAGTTGATGGCAACGATGGTTGTAGCAGACCGGCAAGACTATGGTAGCAGCTATACTAGATGGCAGCAACAATAAGTTACACTGGAAATTTGCACGGCGTGGGGATGGACGAGTACCACGCAGCGATGGCAACAGTGTCTTGACTACACTGCAAGGATGATGTCGGTTGCAATCCAGCGCGACAGTGTGTTGATGGCATAGAGGATGTTCTCGATTGCAATTCGACAACGATCTAGGGACCGAGAGAGTCTACAGCGAGAGGAATCGAGCTACGACTGTGTATAAAACGATTGTGCTTATTTTTGCTTTTATATATATGTTAAATTTCAATTATTTATTTATTTATTTTTAATCATGTTTTTTTTTAACTGTTCTTTCTTCTATATAGTTTTTTCTATATATACTCTTTTTTCTTTATATATATATATAAATATAAGTGCCCAAAGGCCTAATGGGTAAATTGGAGAACCTCCAAGAATGTGTAGTGAAATGCTTCAATAGCACGACAACAAGGTTGACGAGGAGTTGATGGCCAAAGGCCGAGATCTTCCAACGTGGCTCTAATACCAAATGGAATGAACAAAGTTTGTTCTTCAAGTTAAATACTCCAGAAAACCTCGAATATGTAGATCTCAATTGAGGATACAAGAATACATATTAAAATGCATGAATAAGAATGATGATACAATTGAGAATGAGGGGCCTGCTTATATACTAGGCAAGTGCCTCTTCATGGTAGGCCATGTCCCATAGACATGCCTCTTCAACCCTAATTACTAATTACTAATCACTAATACAATTATCATTATTATTTATATTTATATATATTTCATTCATAACATATGAGGGACCATGCATTAAAATATTTTTTACATAAGATGTACAATTTCAACCCTCAAAGGGGGAATACCAATTCGACTTAGACCCTCAAAATACATACTCAATTCTGTGACACAATATGATCTAGTAGACCAAGTGATTTGTAATAAAATAATTTAGCCAACTAGCTTATATTATTCCCAAATCACTTTTACATCAGACTCGACTAAAACAATAGGACTCACTTAAGACTTTGGCGAAGAATTCCACCCTAGCTTTAGGGTGAGGTTGGAGGGAAAAACTTTGTCAGCCATCTGTGTTTAGAAACACAAATGAATCAGTAAGACGAAAAACCTCCTAGGATGAAACTCTCGCCAAAATAATAGGCTTACCTAGGTTGTTACATATATTTATGGTCTTACTGGCATCATTTCCATTACAAAATTTGCAGAATGGGTTTGCAATGACACATATAATTGTTGAAAGATGATCTGATCACTTGAAAGATATTTGGCATATCTGGTTCCTTGAACTTTGACAAAAAGTGTGCAACATTTGGCTCCATATGGGGACACGTTGCTTCCATGAAGTAACATGAGAACCCCAGAATCCTGCATCCAAGAAAACAGAAGTCCATCAAATAGATATCCATTCAAAATCTAAATCATCATGTATACATAATAAATGTCATTGGAATAGAAAAATCTACTATAACAAACTGAAACATAAAAAACGTGATAGTGCATAATGACATTTGCCGACTCTCCAACAAGTCTGTGGGTTGCTTCTCGGATGTGCCATGCTAAATTCTTAAAATGCTAGGACTTCAATTCATCGGAATATTGAGCTTCTCTCTATCATCAGATGCATCAAACTTCTCCCTTCTTTTCTTTCGCATTGTTGGCTAGTCTTTTTGCTGGCTAGATGTTGATCTTCTGCCCCTCCGGTCTCACACCCTGGCTCTCCAACACTGGATCTCACTGATCCTCAGCGAAATACTAGATCTCTTCAGAGGCTCAGCGTTGCCTCTGTGTGGCTCTGTGTTGCCCAACATAGCCCTTACGCTGCCTCTTATGTGCCATCTTCTCTGCCTTCTCTGCGATGTATTCCCGGCTCAGGAAAAATCTCCAACCAGAACTATCTTTGCCCATCACTGCGTAGAATCAACTCAATGATCTCTCCGGTTGCTTTGTGCTACTCACTTGAGAAATCTATCTGTAGACTCTCTCCCGATGTTTCTTCCAAATGCCCATCAAGCCTTCTCTTGTAACCTTCTCGTTGAGAAATCAATGGCCTGGATTAAAACATAATCAAGGACTAAAATTAACTTGACTTGATCTTCATCTTTTTCTAGAAGATTCACACCCAGTTCTATTAATATACTTTAATTATTTTAATTTCCTAAGTTTAGACTTAGGCTCCCATTAAAAATAATAAATTATTTTAATAAAACCCATGCAGGTGGAATTTCCCAAAACGCTTTCTGGGTATTCTGGAATACATGTGTCGAAGCCACCCTGCAAAATCTGAGACTTAGAGCACATTTGATGATATCAAAAATCAACACCCTTCTAGGGCACACTTAGGGCATAAGACTTCCTAAGAATTAACCGTGAGAATTCCACCAAAATTTGAGGTCTCCTAGAGGAAACACTAAGGAAGAGTTATGTCCAAGCGGAATCTCAAAATTCCTCCTCTAATGAATTTCAGTGGATGCCCTAGGTAACCGTCTAGGAAAAAAGGGGGGCGAAATTTTTGGAGAGAAGAAAAGAGAGGGAAGCAAGGGTGACCACCAATTTTGCTTCAACCAACGCCTAATCCTTGGGCTATGGAGTCTACAATGATTCAAGATTTGCCAAAATCATATTCAAGGAGGCCAAAGAATGATGTCGTGACTCGTAACAACCACGCTGTTATAAATAAAATAATATAAATAATGCAAACAATAGAAACAATAAATAATGATTAATTAGCTAATAGTTAATAATGAAGAGGCATGTCTAAATGGGTCATGACATTCCATGACGAGGCATGTCTAAATGGGTACATTCCATGAAGAGGCACCTACCTAGTATATAAGCAGGCCCCTCACTCTTAATTGTATCATCATTCTTCAAACATTTATATATAATAATATTTGTATCCTCGATGGATATTTTCATATTCCAAGTCTTCTGAAGTATTTGACTTAGAGTAACGAACTTTGTTCGTTCCATTTGGTATTAGAGGTGGCAGACATTCGAAACAGAAAAAGAGATCAAGCCTTTTCATTAGCATGCTTTGAGGACAAAGCTTTTTGAGGATGCAATGTTATGAATAAAATAATATAAATAATGTCAACAATAAAAACAATAAATAATGATTAAATAGCTAATAGTTACTAATGAAGAGGCATGTCTAAATGGGACATGATCTTCCATGAAGAGACACCTACCTAGTATACAAGCAGGCCCCTCACTCTCAATTGTATCATCATTCTTCAAACACTTATATATAATAATATTTGTATCATCAATGGATATTTTCATATTTCAAGTCTTCTGCAGTAAGTTTGTTCGTTCCACACCCTTTAACAATTACCTACTCAATATCTATGGCTTTTCATGGAAGAAGAACAAAATCCCATCCACTAGGAACATTCATCTATTGTCATGCAAGGAGTAACATGTGCAATTTATAACCAAATAACCTTCTACAATGATATTCAATAAATTGTGACATAAGAGAATTAACTAGTTGCAGTAATTCCACACATTAGACATTATCCAAGAGAAATTTTCAATAAAATGTACTTGTTACCGCTCAAACGAGCAGTGGTCCTAGGAGGGGTTCCTATAGAGTAACTACTAGGTCAAGTGGCAACAATGGCAATCGCCCACTGTCACTTCAGCTAAAGCTCCCTGCTCTTTACAGACTTTCACTGTTGGGAGAAGTCCCGTTATTAGGGAAATCACTAGAAGAAAATATATCAATGGCAGGCAGGTAGTGATTCCAAGAGCCTATTCAAAGGAGACCCTCTAATTATAGGGATTGCTTACTTTAGAATCAAGATGAATGGCTCTCGAAGAAGGGCTAGAACGAGGCCTAGACCTAGGGTTCAAGAGTATTTCTTGATGTGAAGTGCCCTATACCAAAGAATCCTAGAAGAATAGGGTTTCCAAGCAATCCTTCTGAGATTAGAGTGATAAGGTTGCGAGACCACAAAGAAGACCTAGTGGACCCAAGCAAGGTCAAGGATTCAGAGTGAAGCTTCAGACAAAGGATCTTGACCAAGTGAGGGAGAAGAAAAGGATCAATGAGATAATATTTGAATCTAAGGTTTAATGCAATGACCCTTTAAGAAACCCCTAACAAAGTGAGACCTAGGGAGAATGGATTTTGAACTAGGGCTTCGCAAAACTTGAGATTCAACCGTCAAAATGGATGCAAATTCGGAGGACCTCTCAAGGACACACCAGCACAGTTCTTGACCAACTTTCATCAATTTTGGATGGCTACAATAGAATTCGAATAATGCCCTAGGAGACACTAGGGTTAGGGCTTACAAAATAAAGAAGAGAGAAGGTGAGAAAGATTTTTGTTTGGTGATCACCTAGGACTAGACCAGTGCCTAGTCTATTGGGAGAATGGGGTCAATGAGATTTGATGTGTAGAGATTCTTATACCCAATCAAGGAGTTCCCCAACAACTTTGAATGGCCTTAAGGGCAACAATTAGATTACTAGGCAATTTATACTTCTTTGACGTTGTAATTCATGACATATCAAGGCAATTAAAAATAATAATATACCCCTAGGACATTCATTCACTATACTTTGCATGAAACATTTGAGAAACCCTCACAAAGACGAGATTCAATAAATTTTCATTTCATTAGGGTAGCTACTCCACCTTCATGAGCAAAAATTTCCATACATTATACATGTGACATAAATGAGAAATAGATCATGAAAAAGACACAACTATAGTGAAATCTCCAATCATCAATAGAGAAAAAAATCGAAGCTCCAAGATTAAAGACAAGCCTTCCAAACATCAAAATTCATCAAGATATCCAATTCGTCCTTTAATAGGTCTAACGAAATTATCAAGAAGAGATAATGGTCCAAATCCAAGTGATGATCAAATGAAATGATCATCTCATTAATATATATATATATATATATATATATATATATATATATATATCCTCCTCTAAGGGATTCAATTTTCCTAATTAGGCCTAATGATACCCCAACTAATAAAGTAATGTGCAAAAATAACATTACTTGGTGACAAGCCCACCAAGATAGCTCCATAATACAAAAAATAAGCCTCTCAAGAGGACAAAATGATAGATACCATAGATCGAAGGGCCATTAAAGAGGCCTAGTGGAGTCCAATATGTGCCAAAGTGAAGGGATGGGCTCCAAACATAGTGATAAAGGGGTTGGCCCCTTAACATCAAAGAAAATGACTTCTGGTGCCCCCAACTGGCTGTGGGGGCACGAAACATCCTCATGGATCTCCAAATGGATCGAACATGCTTGTATCCCATCTGTAAGGGCTAGAAGAATGATACAAGTCGTCCCTTTGTCTCCCACAGTGAGACACATCCTTATCTAGGCCCTCAATCAGCTGCCAAGTATGTGGGGCAAGAGTGTAGCCAGCTGGGCTAGTTAGTCGAGGTGTATCATCATCGTCAAATAAATGGAACACAAGCAAGCAATGAGTGGAGCTGGAGGATCCCATGATGTGGCAATCTTCTCTCTGCTATGGTGGAGGCCCATGGCTCTCAACGCTCACCCTACAAATTCCAATATGACCCTTTGGAGGACTTGGACCCCATATAGGGAGACCAAACCCACGATGAAGACCTACCTGCAATCTTGTATAACGTCCAATGCGTCCCCTCACCTTCCAATACAACAAATCATCAATGCAATCAAGTAAATAACCTCACAAATCATGGAACCACGCAGACACTTCATAGTGGCATGCCCTCCCATAATGGGCTTTATAAGGTACATGTGTCTCCAAGTTCAAGAAGAAGGTTAATCCATGGCTCTATTAGGTGATCTCAACCTCTAAGGGGAGTGACATGTCCATGGTACATACATCAAATGGTAGGTGGCATGTGATATAATGATGGAACGGAGTGGGGCATCAGGGGAAGGCTCCAAGCCACATGCCACAATACAAGGGTAGCTATAATGAGGGAAGCCCACACTTGGGTGTATGAATGTAGGAGGGAGAAATCCTGGCACATGAGTTACCTCGGCCTTTGTTTTTCCACCCTTCTTCATATGCCCTTTGCCTTTTAATGATTTTTCTTTTGTAATTGCTCGAGGCTCCAAGGAGATGAGAGCATGAAGTGCATGATATAGCAGTGAATAACCCTTTAGGGTTGGGCAGTTCATCGCCCACTAGGGTTTGGGACAATTATGGGTTCCTTAGTGATGTAAGGGGCTCATATAAGGGGCCCTAGGAACCAAGGTGATGACCATGATGATAGGGGCAAAGCTCATGATGGCTTTGGCCCACGTGCTAAATTTGTATGTCCCAATCATCTTTTGCATTTTATGGTATTTTTCCTGTTGAGAGTGGCCAAATTATGCTTTTAACTTTCTTTTCAGCTACATCAACCTTTGGGGCATCGTTCTAGGCCCGACCCAGAGTGTGGACAAGGGGAGGGGGAGGCTAACTCCTTGTGGACCCAATGGACAAATGTGGACCCAGATGGGAAATATGTGAAAAGGGGTTATAATAAGCAGAGAGTGATATATGTAGAGTTGGGAAACAAGACCACGCAACGAAAGTCGAGATTTCCCATGTCGTGGCAGTCTTCAAGCTAGTAGCCCTTAAAAGAGATCCCACGGGACTAGGAGACAAGGTTAACCACCAAACTAGACAAGGGGGCAAGAGTACAAACCAAGCCCATTCTTTCTATCGAACCCCCCACTAATCCATGTCCAGGAGTGTACATGATAAGTAAGCAAAGATACCCAACTACATAATTAAAACCCATACCTTCAAGGTTGGAAGGCCCACCTTCAAACATATGATAATAACAGATGAGCGAGGAATCATAATGGTTGGCTCAGGTGGCGAAGATGGTGCCGCATCAAGCTATCTAGTCGCTGCAAGGGGTTGTTGGATGTCAGTTGAGGACCATCTGGGAGAAAATTTCTCCTATGGGTGTTAGTGGTCACCCAAAGGTGGTGGGTAACAGTACTTACAAGATGACAAAAGATAGATATATCCAACCATAGAAAAAGAAGTAGCTCCAAGAGAGATCGAAAATTTAGCTTCCAAAGATATCGAAATGCATCAAAGAATCTCCAAGTAGCATCCAAGAGAAAAGTGTGAAATTCTTCTACAAGAGAAAAGATTCAAGTGATCATGATGCTCTCACAATGAGAGTTAGTTCTATTTATATGTGTCTCTCCTAATTTGATTTAGCCTAATTAGCCCCAATAATTATAAAATAATGTGCAAATAACAAATCTTGGTGACAAGCCCACCAAGTAGCTCCAAAAATTTTGAATAATAATAGGCCGAAATGATGACGTCATGATGAAATAAGGTCATTGGAAGGCCACGTTGAGTCCTCAAAGTGCCAAAATGAGAGAGAGGGCTCCATAAATGATGCACAAGGGGATGGCCCCTTGATGTCCATGTAAGTCATCATGTGGTGTGTTGGTCTAACTTATTGGATTAAATCAAAGCATATATTTTACTCATCAATCCGGGTTGGTAAACTTGGAAGCTCCCAAAGTATATGGATCTTAGATTAAGTTTAATGTAGGAAGGAGTTATTTGTGTGAGGGTAAAGGAAATGCATATTACAAATATAAATTTCTGAAAAGAAAACACTAAAATTATGATCTAGAAGCAAGAGTGCAATGAGGAGCATAGCCAATAAGAAAGAGGCCCTAACTTAGATGCCTTGGTTTCCTTCCTCGTTATCCCTATTCCAACAAGATTAATTTCACCATAAAGAATAAATACTCAAATTAAGAAAGCAATAAATGCATAAACACAATGTCCAATTCAATGTTCAATTCAGAGAGAAGAGGATCTAACTTAGATTCCTTGGTTGTCCTTCCCTACTTAAATCAATTGCTGAAAGAAAATCATTTCAGAAACATAAGCAACCATGGCATATAATAAATCTACTCATAAAAGTATTCACAAGAAAAGGAAATGTTTAACAATCTAAAATATTCACAATTATGCACAAAAATACATTGTAGTGCACTTAGCTTGGAATGGGGGCCCTCCACCTTTTGCTTAGCAAACTTGAAGATTATCAGCTACTATAGATCAGCAATCACATCCCACAGCAAGAAGTAGAAGGAAAGTGCTTCAAATTATATTCAGAAATGAAGTAGTCTCAATAGTCAAAATCTATGTTCATAAGTGTTGAATTGTTGTGCTTAAATAAGCCAAAAATATAACAAACTGAGCTAAAATAGCTATAACAGCCTATAAGAGTCCTAACACATCTATTCAGGTCGAACTCATCGTTTTGGTCGCACAAAATATTATAAAATCACACTAAATCACAAAACTGCCCCTTTTAGTTAGGGATTCTGAGTGACTGGTCAAGTTTGACCAGCATTGACCGGGCTTGTTTGGACTCAATTGGACTGAGCCAATAGGAGTTTGTCAATCCTTGGTTCCTAGCCTTCTCAAATATAGCTTCAGCTTCCACCTAGGTGTCCTGCACATACGACTTCAAAGGAGCCATTACGAGAAATTTTGTTCTGGTCAAAATAATTTTTAATACCATTTTTTCTAAAAACTATAAAATTTAAAATACATAACTAATTTTACCTTAAAGTGTAATAAGAGGAAAAAATGTGGGAAAATGACCATGATATGATAGAAAAGGATGATGGATAAATGGAAAATGTATGTGGAAAAAGACCAAAAATGGAGAGCCAACATGGTGCTCCAAAGTGGCTCTTGGGCACAAACATTGGTCTCATGGGTCTCCTAGTGAAAAATAAGCATGTAGACTACACCAAATGAGGGCACTGATGATGATGCTTTCCCTCCCATGTCTCGAGGGTGAGACAAACCTCCTTTGGCCCTAGGATAAGCTGTCAAACCATGTGTAAACTGCTAAGCCGATTGGGATAATATTGGTCCAAGTGCATCATCTCGCAAATAGTATGGGGCAATGAACAAGTTGCTAAAGGTGTTGAGGGTGCCCATGAGATGAGATAATGCTCTATCGCATGATTGAGTCCCATGGATATCAAGGCATCCCCTACAAGTGTCAATATGATACTCTAGTGGGCTTGGGCCCAAGTTAAGTTGCTCAGCTCATGATGAAACCACCTGCCAAATACATATAAGATCCAATGTGTCTCCTCACCATCAGGTACAATAATTCCTTAGTGCATCTAAGTGAACCAAGCTTGTTAGTCAACGGCACAAATGAGACTTCGTAATGGACTTTCCTTCCAAATTTGGGGTTTTGTGCAATAGTGTTACCTCCCTAGGTAGAAGTGGCTAATAAACAACCCTATTAGCTGCTCCCAAACCCTAAAGGGAAATACATACCCAAGGTACATCCTTTAAGTGATAAGCGTCATGTGCATGATGATGAGGTGGATTGGGACACAAGGGTCTCAAGGCCAAATGCCATAGGTGCAAGGTTGGTAATGATGAGGAATTTCCACACATTTGGGTGTATTGATGTAGGAGGGAGCAATCATGTGGTACATGAGTTACCCCGAGCTTTGTTTTTCCACCCTTCTTCTTTTGCCTTTTGCCATTTCTTGACTTTTCTTTTATTAGACTTCCCAGGGCTCCAGGGGATGAGAGCATGTTGTGTATGATATGAGCAGTGATTACCCCCTTAAGGTGGGGCAGTTCATCGCCCACCAAGGGTTGGGACATGCATGGGTTTCTTAATGATGCAGGGGGCACTGATGGGACCCTAGAAACCAGGGTGATGACCATAATGAAGGGGTAGAGCTCACGTTTGGCTTTTGCCCACGTGCTAATATAGTGTCCCAGCCATCTTTTGCATTTTGTGAAATTGTTTTATTTTTTATATGCCCATGATATGCTTTTATCTTCCTTTTTTAGCTGCATCAACCTCTGAGGCAACGTTCCAAGCCCGACCAAACATGTGGGCAAGGGGAGGAGAAGTACCAAAGCCTTGTGGACCAAGTGGTCTTGTAGAGTAGACCTAGAGAGGGAAGATGATGAAATAGGGCATGTAATGTGTGGAGGAGAGTGAAAAATATGAAACGGGAAAACGGGACAGCACGACCAAAATCGGTGTTTCCCAAGTAGTGCCCATCCTAAAGCCATAAGCATATAGGGAAGATCCCATGGGACTAGGGTTGAGAATTAACCCCCCATTTAAGGTTAGGGAACAAGACTACAATCAAAACCCTTCCTCCTTCCAAGTCACCCAATAATCCATACCCAAGTGTGCCCAAGGAAAAACAAGCATAAGCACCCTATTGCACAATAAAAGAGATACCTTTAGGATTGGATGGCCCACCTTCAAACATACGCTCTCAACAAATGGGCGAGGGGGCATATGATTGGCTCAAGTAGCGGAGATCAACTGGCACAATATATCAGCTACACTAGTGGCTGTCAGGGGCTGCTGGGTGTCGGCTGAAGACAAATGTAGGAGAAAAATTCTCCTATGGGGTCATCCACTAGTCGTGGGTAACACAACCAACAGACCAAAATGCAACCAAACTATTTTGTTCACAAAATGCCTATGAAAGTTAAAATTTTATATAGGTACACCTGCAAAAATGACGTGTAACACTATGTTAAACTTCTTATTCCGGATCTAGTTTATTATTCCTAGTAATTTGAATATACACTTAATAAAAACACACTGGAATTTTAACTCGAAAATCTATAGAGGAAGCAAACACAGGAAATAATTCTCACATGAAAATTAACCCTCCAACTGAATTTCACTTTTATTACTCAACACACTAAAGGCTCCCTAACTGGGAAAATGACCATACCAAAAAATACAAAGCCACAACAATTACAGAGATTTTCTGGGTACTTGTACCAGCTATACGGCCCTCCAATTCTCCTCTCAAACACCCCAGTAACCTACTATTGCTTTAGCCTACAACCTGCCCTCAATCGTCTGGTTGTCCGGACTTTTGTGCACCAAAGCACTTGTACTAGTTGTACAAACCTTCCCTGTGTGGCATGTGTGAGATCTCTAGTTGAATATGGCCTCACACATGCAGATGCTCCCTGTTGATCTACAAAGCTTGTTCTATGGTCCTACTGAGAATGATCTCTTGCTGCTGAAATCTCTCTTGATATCAATGAAACAGTAGACGCCGAGTGCTCGCGAGTGCTCACGATTAGAACTCTGCTCGGCCAGCAAACGATCCGATCAGAGTCTCACGAGTCAAACTCGAGTTGACCGAGTTTGACTCGTGCTCAACGCGAGTTTGACTCGCGAGATTCACAATTACTGCTCGGACCGCGATTATATCGTTATAGTCGGCTAGGGTAAAACGTAATATGACATAAACATATACTACATAAACTTTAATGCGATGCCGAAGCCACTGTAGCTTGCTCCTCTACTGCATGAAAAACTTCGATGTCAATGTCATTGCTCCTCTACTGCATGAAGAACATTGACGCCGCTACTCACAGCTGCATGAACTTGTGAGTGCCATTAACTCGACGCTGACGCCGCTGCTCACTGTTGCACGAAGAACGTAGATGTCGACGTCGCTGCTCACTATTACACGAAGAATTTAAGAACTTCAGCAGCTCAGCCTTCGGTCACCAATTGTGAGTGCAGCTCACCGTTTTAACTCTCCCACTTATACCCTCGATGGTTTCCTTTCTAACATTGAGGATTCAAGTTGAATCCATTGAAGATTTTACAGTACTGCACACTGCTAGTTTCAGATTTTAAATATGTTAGAGCAAACTGTACATTGAATAAATTTGTCCACAAGTCATGCTCACCAAATGATTTTGATGAAAGATAAAGTTACGCTGACCAAATCATTTTGATCCATGATAAGTCATGCCGGCCAAGATGAAGAGAGGTACTAATCGGGCATGATGTTTGAAAGTTGAAATTTCAAAAAGGAGAACTATGTCTAAGCATGGTTTTAACTTTTGGGAAGTGAATAATATTTGAAAAAGAAAAATCTTACCTCAGCATATGGTTTGGCAAGTGAGATGCAGCCACTGGCCATAAGTCATAATTCTAAATCTTGTGGAATCATTCTACATTAAGGATTCTACAGATTTTATCTAAAAAAATAGTGGTTTCCATCTCAAGAAACACAAATTTTCGTTAGCTTTCACAATATCCCTTTTCACGAAAATTGTTGCAATTGGCCAACATAAAACTTGATGAAGTTTAGTAACTAGTTTTACTGTTCTTTATTCATTCCATTAACAATCAATGTAGTTATGTAGTTTTACAGTTTTTGAAAGATTTTGCAATTGCTTTCATTTTGTATCATTTGTAATTTTTAAATTTTTTTTGTCTATTACATTTTACTGTTTACAGGTCTACAGGAGCCACAAATTAATTATTAAACACAGGCCAAACAACAATAATGCCAAGGGAGAAGGACTTTGCTTTGGCTTATTGTGAGAAGATTCCTGGGGAAGGCAGGCTCCTCTGTAAATTTTGCAAAACGAAATGTAGTGGAGGCATTTATAGATTCAAGTACCACCTTGCAAAGATACCCAGCCATGATATAGTTCTCTGCGATAATGTTGATGAAAATGTCCAACACCAAGCAATCTTGGCCCTTGATATGTTGAGTCAGCATAATGCCAAGAAAGCAAAGCAAAAAAAAGAAATAGGAACTCTTGGCGCTGACCATTGTTCTTCCAATACCCCCTTCTCATCTCCCTCTGTTGAATCTTCAATGATCTTCCCAAGTTTCCCACACATGCCTCCAAATCCAAGTCAAACTCAATGCCAAATGAATCCTCCTGCATTCAACAGTGGAGGTGGAAACATAAACACTTTTTTCTCCCTGCACAAAACCCGGTTCCCAACCTACCTTGGATGGCAGTGGTTGGAAAAAAAAATATCCATAGTCAGGCAAGGAAGGCCATTGCTAACTTTTGGTACTATTCTGACATACCTTTCCACTGTGCCAAAAGTCCTTATTGGCAAGCTATGATTGATGCAGTTGCTGTTGCAAGTCCATGGTTCAAAGCCCCTTCATCAGAGAGCCTTAGGACAGATTTGTTATTAGAGAGTGTTGAAGATGTCATGCTTGTGCTAGCTGAGTTTCGTTCATCATGGGTAGAAATAGGGTGCACCATCATGAGTGATGGATGGACAAATCAAAGGAATAGAACTTTAATAAATTTCCTCGTATCTTGTCCAGCAGGCACAATGTTTCTCAAATCAGTGGATGCCTCAGACAAGGTTAAGACTACTCAACTTATTTGTGAAATGATGGAGGAAGTCGTTCTAGAAGTGGGAGAAGAACATGTTGTACAAATTGTCACTGACAATGCAGCTAATTATATGGTTGTTGGTAGACTTTTTGAGATTAAGCACCCCACTATTTTTTGGACCTCTTGTGCAGCCCATTGCATATATTTAATGTTGGAGGACATTGGTAAGCTTCATTGGATACATGAGGTTGTGGAGAAGGCAAAATCCATAACCAAATACTTGTACAACCACACTATTGTCCTAAACACCATGAGAAAAAACATTGAAGGTAAAGAAATTGTTCGACCTACAGTGACTAGATTTGCAACAAATTTCATATCTTTGCAATTTGTGGTTGAGCAAAAGATAAATTTGAAGAGGATGTTCTTGGGATCTGAGTGGATGGGATCTAAACATTTCAAAACCCTTGAAGGCATTGAAATTGTTGCACTTGTGTTTAATGATAGTTTTTGGAAAGATGCCGAAGAGATTATTGCTATGACAGAGTCCCTTGTCAGAGTTCTCAGGTACTTCAAGTCTTTTAACTTTTTTCATTTTTAAAATTTCATTTCAAGCTTCTTTTTATTTTCAAAGTTTCATATTTCATTAATTTTGAAAGCTTGAACTTTCAAGATGGTTGATGATGACAAACCTGCTATGGGTTACATTTATGAGGCGATGGATCTCGCAAAGGAGGCCATCAAAAGAAGATATGAGGATGAGGAGGCAAAGTATTTGCCTCTTTGGGATATTATTGATGCACGTTGGGATAGGCAATTGCATTCCCCCTTACATGCTGTTGGGTACTTCTTAAACCCACAGTATTTTTATGATAAGAGAAAATTTAATGAAGATGGGGAGGTTGGCGGAGGACTTATGACATGCATTGAAAGGTGCTCCCCGATCCAGAATTTCAAAGTCGTGTCTTTTCCCAACTACAGGATTATAGGACGCCAGCTAAATTATTTGCCTATATCAGTGCTATACGAGAAAGGACTAAGATATTGCCAGGTACCCTTTGAGGCTTGAAGGCTTTATCAATTTTGTATGTTAAATGTTTTATTAAATTTTGTTTTCTTTTGAAGTTTTTACTATTTAGTACTTGCTAAGTTACTACTAGTACTCACAAACACTTTGCCACTTGCTAGGTCTTTGGTGGCAAAACTTTGGTAGTGATACGCCAGAATTGAAGAGATTCGCCATTAGAATCTTAAACCAATCATGCAGTGCTTCAGGTTGTGAATGCAATTGGAGTATGTTTGAGAAAATACATTCTAAGAAGCGCAATCAATTAACACAGAAGCGCTTAAATGACCTTGTATTTGTCCATTACAATCTACGACTTCGTAACAAGCAAATACTAGGTGAGAGCCTGAATTTGAAGTTTTCATAATCTGATTTGCAATTTAAAGTTTAAATTTTAAACTTCAAACTTTAATTTACATTTCAATGTCTCATGATAATGACAGGTTTGGATCATTCACCAATTGACCTTGAGGAGATAGATCTACAAACTACAAATGCATCAGATTGGATCCAAATAGAGGAGAAGCCTCCTCTTTTAAGTATACATGACTTGGAGAACTTAGAGAGTCAAGCAAGCAAAGGAGTGGGAGGAATCGCTTCTAGTTCTCACTCTTAGAGTCTTAGACTCTCTGTTATTGATGTTTTACTGATTTGCTTAGCAGTATTTTGTAAACTTTTAGAAGCATATGCTTTTGGTTTTATGTAGTGACTAGTCACAGGTTAGAAGTGAGGACTCAAGTTTCAGTACTTCGGATCATGTTTGGACTCATAACATATATGAGATACTTATTCATTCATGATATTTTGGACATCTATTGATATTATGCATTGTTTGGATATGGATTTATTGAATATCAATGAAAAATATTTTTTTTTAATTCAATATATGTGTATATGCTTATTTATTGAATTTGTCGATTTTTTCCCGATCCGATTCAAACTCTTCGCTCTTTTTCCTTGCCGATTTATTGCCGATTCCGAGTCTGGTAACATTGCTTGATATTTTCTACCCTCGGCCTTGACATCTAGATGAAATTCCTTCTTCACCTTTTATGGATATCTCTCACTGAGAAAATGCTCTACTCAAATATGTGTCTTCTTCTCTTAGACTCTTTGTTAGAATTCTTCATTGAGTTAATCCCTAACCCTAATCTCCAAAGCAATTGATAGTTGAGAATCAAGATTAGATCTCACCTCACTCGAGATCAATGGTTGAAATTAAATCTAAGTCGCTAATGTAATTAGATTACATTTCTTTAAATTTTCCTAACTCAATAGCCAACATTAAATAATTAACTTATTTAATGTGTTTTTCCTAAGTTAAACTTAGGGAAATCATAAAAAATACTTAATAAATTATGCAAGTTTTCTAAGTGAGACTTTGGACGACTCCTGCATGCTTAACACCTAGCCTGTGCAGAAGCACCTGTCCACTGCTAAATTTCAACAAAACTAAGACATACGCTTTATGACATACAATAAGTACCTGCAACAATACATACATGATACAAGATGGTGATTTAAGCTGCAATAGTGACTTCACGAATTACAAAAACTATCACAATCCACAGTAATATCTCTTATGAGTAACATACAAGATGTTTCAGGATAATAATGACTTCCATTCTTTCAACTTGAAATTCACATCTATAAAGATAACATATAATGAGTTAAAAAATGGTAAGAAGTTTAAAAATACCGGAAAACCCTTTCCTTTGGCCCTTTTGTACAAATTTGAGTTCTTTATAGAATTAGACCTCTTTTTGGTTAGCTGTCCCTCATCCAATTTGTCATACACAAGAAAAAGACGCCGACTGACTGCATATTTGAGGAAAGCATCTCCAAGCACTTCGAGTCTTTCAAGAGAAAACCCTTCCATGCATCTTTCTGTAGTTATTGCTTCCAGAACCTGCTCAAACAATTAAAGAAAACAACATTGAAAGAAAAAAGAAACAGATTTCATCCATCATGCAAAGGGCTTTCAAACTAACTGGTATGTAGAATTCTTTTAATGCAAAATAATATTCTGCCTTTTACCAGCACTTTTACACTATCCCTTGATCAAATTTATATAAATGTAAGATTTTTATCTTTTAGGAGAGTGAAAAAAAAAGAGTTGCCAACTGACACTACAGATACACAGATTATTGTACAGATAGCTATTCATCATATTCCCTTTGTCTATCTTACTGTGGACCACAGTCATAATCTGATATACTATAATGTACTTACCCTGCTCGCAGTGATCTGAGAACCCTCTGGAAAAGAAGCTGTCAATATTTCTTTCAGTTCAATTGCAACCAGCAAGTTCTCTAACCGATGCATCATTGATGGTAATAAAGAAACTGCACTTGCAAGTGGGCTCGAAAATCCTGTCAGCTTGATATAACAAAGCTCTGGGGGTAGCTCTACAAATTTCTCCTCCTTTGCCCCATCTCCTGGAACATTATGACAATGAAAATATTAGCATAAGAAAAGTAGACAAGTAAACTTACATGTTACAAAGAATGAATAGACATTATGCAGGAATATTGAACTTAAGCACAAGAAAACAAAGCCATTAAGAAAGCAAGAAAATGATACAAAATAACTAATACAAAACACAGCATGACGATGTGATTTATCCTTGAAAATGCACTGACCATGTACATACACCAAGACTTGAACTACAGTACCTAAAATGCATTAACTCTGCCACATAGTAGTTCATGAAGCATTCAGCCACATCACTAAAATTTGAGGCACATATCACCTTTGGCGGAGTCATCCACTTTCGAGGTTGCATCTACTTGTCACATGTGGACCTTGTTGGCCTTCCTATCCTTTTGGGAGGTGGTTAGCATGATTTGAGGAGGAGGTTACACATTGCAGACTAAATATATGACTTCTAGAGCTAATTTTAGGTGAGCTGTCCACTCTTGGGAGCTTCTTCTCATTGCTTGTTGAGACATTTGATTTTGACGAGCTACATATCCAACATTGGAGGAGGATATATAGGAGGTTTTCATTGCCTAGCTTGACAAGTTGGTCATTGATCTATCCACTTGGAAGCTTTTGGAGACAAGACACTGCACCTTTGACTCATCTTCTTCCTTATTTGATGGGAACATCCCGCTCTCTTGAGCATATTTTGTTGGAGACTAATAAAAGTGGCATAAATGACTTTATTATTTTATTATTATTGAATGATTGGTTGGAGGAATTAATTCTTGACTTCTCCCTGTTGAAAAGTGTAACTAGGTCGGTCTTCATGTTGACCATGTAATTATGTATTTATGTAAAGAAGAAGACAAAGATAATAAAATGTATTTTTGTTAAGCTTGCTTCATGGTTTCATGAGCAAGGATTTTTATTATAGGTCAAAAGAAGTCTTCTTGAGGTCTTTTAAGGATTTGTCATCTTGTCATAAATATAGTCATGTATATGAAGTAAAGTCAATGATGGTATGCCTCAAGACCTTGTCAAATAAGCTTGAAGACATGAGTCATGACTCAAGAATGATGATACTACTTTATGTAAATACTCCTCAGGGCAGCCAACAATATGTTGGAAGAACTCCTCTACAAGTCGGCCTATAAACAGCAAGCAGAGTCGGCTCACAAACCGTCACATCTCTTCATGGTCAGGTCGGCTTATTAGAGGGCCTGACCACTATAAATAGCCCACTGTGCTGCACAGAACTGTGATATAACAGAAATCGACTCTGAGATTTTCGGACAAAATCTCAGCAACAAAATCTGTGGTGACTTCAGGAACAATTCTGTGATTTAATGTGAAGGTCAGGACAGAAACAAAGTGCAGAATTAGAGGTGGAACAGCGAAGTAATCAAAAGTAAATCTGTTATATATATGTGAAGTTACAGGACTGTGAGTAGTAGTTACAGGACTCTGAAGTGCTGAGCATAATAAGTGTGCTCAGTGAAGTAATGCAGCACAAGTAAAGGTATCATTAGAGTATGAAAAGGGTGGACTGTTCATCGAAAAGGAAACAAGATATGTGTGTACGTTGAAGACCAGCCAGCAAGGTGAAGTGAAGATGCAAGGTGTGAACAGGACATTCTATAACAAGGCACTGATATCGAAGTAAGGATCGCATACAGCTGGAGTAGGGAAATACAGTTAGAGACCGAGCTCTCTAGTCCTGGTGTAGAAAAGTGCAAGACGGTGTAGGACGGTGCAGAAAAGAACGATCAGCTTAAAGAAGTGAATGAAGAAGCAGTGACAAGGTCTTGGAGGCATACAAGGGTCAAGGGTCTGAGTCTTGGTCATGGTACTTGTCCTCTAAAAGTCTATAAGAAGAATTTCTCGTGGGTTTTCCTCTCCAAGAGGGAGAGGTTTTGCCCTGGCTCTAGGAGCCTAAGTTTTGTGTCTTGTGCCATTTGATAATTGACTTGATGAAAGACTAACTAAACTAAAAGAAGAGAAGACATAAGTATTACACGTAAGATCACAAGTAATTATCAAGAAAAGAATTTGTATTAACCTACAGCCCTCCAAATTCTCAACACTCTCCATTCAATATCTAAGATTTCCACGTGAGATATTATTATTCTATTGTAAAGGAAGTTAAGATAGACTCTATATAAAGAGTATCCCCTCCTCATTTGTACTCATGGTTGAATCTTTGGAGCTTCCAATACTTGGATTTTAATTGGCATATCCTTCTTGGGAATATAAGATGTATATAAGGGTTCTTTATTTGTGGGCATTGGTGTCAATTCTTGAGCATTTCTATGATCATTTCTATTTGGTGCATGTTTCTGCAAAATCTTGCAGACCTAGTGCAAAGCCTCACTATGCAAAACCAAACCTTATGGTAACAAGAGGTTGCCACTATCATCTTAGCAACCTTTCTCCTGCTCTTTAGCGGTATTTGAATTGTGGCCACAAGGGAAGCTTTCCTAAACTCAGATAAAGGATACTCAATGATTATGGCTCAATGTGATTAATATGAGGTTTTCTAAATGGGATAGAGTAACAGCGGAGCATAGAAGGTTTAAATATTTTGTGCCAAGGTTCAAGTATTGTATTCCTAAATCAATTAGAGAGATGTTATAAGTTAGGGTTTTGCACATTTTCAATGATAGAACACACAATAACATATAACAGCCAAAGGAAAAGGTATTCTATAGGATAATCAATAAGTGTTGAATTTCCATGATTTTGGGTCTAGGTTAAAGTCTTAAATTGCTGATGCTACCAAACCAAGAATCTCAACCATAAACTACTTTGCGCAACGAAAAATATAAAACAATAAATCACATATGCGCACAATATACACAGTTTTAAACAAAATTGTACAATAATGTACAATCCCCAATCTTCATTATATTAAACCACATTTGAATAATACAATAGTCTATGGTATACAAGATACAGTGACAAACACAATGTCTTATCTCATCCTGCCGATCCTTTGCTTTTGTACTGCTCACTAGTAGTGCCTTACTCCATCAAGGCATCTAAACATCGAGACATCAGGAGGGTTGCCCCATAACATTGCTACACATCATTCTGTAGAGTGTACTTAGGCTGATCCAATCTGCTCCTCTGCGTGGGCCTAACTCCTGAGCTCCAATCTGCCAGACTAGCAACAACTCTTGTCCATCAGAGTGTTGCACTTTAGCACCTTTCTTCACCCAACCTTCATTTGCTTTTCGTCCTTCAAGATAGCTCGTCTAGGGCTACTTTGGGTAGCCAACACGTTTCCCTCCAACAATCCTATGGCTCCCAATCGCGTCACTGCAAAATCTGCTCCTAACTGAATTTTTCCTGACACCCACGTCAACTCCAATACACGGCTTCCACAAGCTGCTATCTAACTGCTCCAATATTGGTCAATACTTGACCCAATACACCTCCATAATAGTTGTTATCATCACGCTTACTGGATGCACCTCCAATTTTGGTTAGGGCAAAAATTTCAGCCCTACACCCTACACACAGCAGCTCGTTTAAGCCCTCATGGGTTGCGGTTCTGCTTAGAGAGAAGCCTCCACTGCCACACTGCCTCAATCTGGGCCTTGTCTTCTAGACGTTGCCCTTGAAACACTCCTGGTTGCTTGCTAAGTCTGCGGCCTAGAACAGCAGCCTTCCTGTCGTTGTGGCCCTCTCAAAACATTACCAATCTGCACCCAGAAAAACATTGTAATACCCCTCCTTACTGCTGTTGAGATTTTGTGAAGTTGGGGTAGCATCGAATGTACTCTAGCCCTGAAACTTTGTGGAGGGGCTAAGAAACACATCACCTCCAAAACCCAGAAAGCGTTTGGAGAAATTTCATCTGGTGTTGAAGTTATTCAAATAATTAATTTTTTTAATGAGGAACCTAAGTCTAAACTTAGGGAATTAGAAAATTAAAGTGAATTAATTAAACACATGTGATGAAATGTTCTAAGTGACGTGGATCATGCAGTCTTTTAATCTCAGTCGTTAATAAGTGATTAAATCATGGTCGTTGATGTGTTCAGCGAAAAAGTATAAGTGAAAGGCTTGAGGGTCAGTTGGAGTCACAAACACGGAGGCAGAGCTGAGAAACTAAGCTGGAATTCTAGGGCAAGGTTTGTTAAGAATTTTCGGAAGAGTTTTTTGCAGCAAGGGGTAGTATTGGCTGAAAGGATGATCTGATCCCAGAGCCAAGAGACAGCAAAAGGCAGAGGAGCAACTTTCAGGGTCAGCACAGAGAAGCAAGGTCAACAGCAACAGCAGTTACGCAGCAGCTTCGCAGCGCAGCTTCAGCCGCTACGCAGGCCCAGGAGGGGCAACGCTGCAACTTCAGAGGGCTTCTAGAGTTACGCAGAGGCCTCCAGTGGCAGCGTAAGGATTGTGTCACCCACTCTGAGGTTACGCAGTCCCCTTCTAAGCAACGCAGGGGCACGCAAAGCCTAGTAGGGTTGACCCACCTGGGGCTTCAAGGGCAGCGCTGCGGTTTCTAGGGCCAAAATCAAGCTGAGTTTTGTAAATCTCGTTTGAGGGTGTGGATCAGTCAGAGTTTTGCTCTCAGAACATCTAGTTAGCTACAAATCTACTATTTTCTCTGTTGGGTCAACCAGTTGGGTGCCCAGATTTGTTGTACTCGGAATCTACTTAATAAAATTAAACCCTCATATCTGTTGCACCGGTTTTCCCGCATTGGGTTTTTCCAGGGACTATTGTCCGAAAAATTTGTGTCACTTTGTCTAAATGAGCATAATATTCAGTAATTGATATGTATGTGCGTAGGTTGTTAGTTGTGTTTACTTCAATATTTTCTGAATATTTTCTGAAAATAACTTGTATATCTTAATCACAAGTAGGAGAAGTAAACCATGATACTACGGTAGGATTTATGAATTAATGTATTCAGGAATTTTCACAACTGCGGCCTAATCTGCCAAACTTCTAGAATCTAGCCCTTAACACAAGTCAAAACAACCCTTCAAATGTGCCACGTTGTCACTATAGCTCCTGTGGCCCAACCACAGAAGTACGTTGTCCTTCCAGCTCTCCTCCCCGTTGTCCTTAGGCTCTCCTTCTTGCAGCTTAGGCTATTCCAAATCTCAGAGATGTAATGCCAAATTTGGATGCCTAAATGACTCCAACGTCTTCTATTTATATCCTTAAGGCTCCAACAAATTCATTTGAGGTGACCCTTCTATTGGCACTATTTTACACCAAGCAGACCTAACTTGGCAACCAATAATTACATAGTCAACTTCAAAATTTCATTTCTCTCTAACGACAACTCGGATTCGAACGATTCTCAACGCATTAGAATCGTATTGCAAGCACTATCTTCCTCATCCATCACATGTCGTATCTTAATCATGACTTTGACCCAAATCTCGATGGGTGCAAAACCCCTCACTTGGGTTCCGAGCCCACAAGCTGCCCTTGTGGTGGTTTTCCTTCCAAACCCTAAACCCTCGGGCTTGAAGTACCTCCCAAGCTATACAAATCAACACTCCCTCTTAGCAAGGGAGGTACCTCCACGCCTAGGAAGTACTCCGTCTTCGTCATCACTACTTGCAACACTAGCCCAGCGCTTGGCACTCACAATCGCAGCAATCCCTGCACAATGAATTATGCTCTGCTCAGAAGTGTCGCTGGCACTGGAACCCTCCTACATGTTTTTCTTCTCCTGTATCACTTTCCAATCTTGCCATGGTTCTGTCTTGCTAGAGGTGGAAGCACTCTTGCTCCCCACTGACCATGCGCTCTTCTTGGGTTGCAGAGTCTCCTTCTGAATCTACAAACTCCCTCAAGAACTTGACTCCTTCTGAGTCTATGGAACCTGGACCTTCTCTGAAAAGGGTACCTTCTTTTCAGGAACCTGTACCTTCTTCTCTAAAGCCTGCACCTACTCCTACTTCTCTGGAATTTGTACCCGCCCCTGCTTCTTCCCATGATCCTAAGGCTTGCCCGTCATAGAGACCATGCTCCCTGACTCCAAGCACAATCCCATCGAACTTAGAGCCTCTAGGCCTAAGCCTTGCCTTCCAATCCTGGAACAAGACCTCAACCCCCTTCCTCTCCATCGTCGAGACAGAAATCACACTATATCTGAGTCCTGATATAAACAGTACATCCTGGACCCGCATCATACGTCTTGTCTCCATCTTGAATGGAACCACCCCCGATCCTTGGATCTCCAACTGACTCTTAGCAAGGGAGGTACCTCCACGCCTAGGAAGTACTCCGTCTTCGTCATCACTGCTTGCAACACTAGCCCAGCGCTTGGCGCTCACAATCACAGCAATCCCTGCACAATGAATTATGCTATGCTCAGAAGTGTCGCTGGCACTAGAACCCTCCTACATGTTTTTCTTCTCCTGTATCACTTTCCAATCTCGCCATGGTTCTGTCTTGCCAAAGGTGGAAGCACTCTTGCTCCCCACTGACCATGCGCTCTTCTTGGGTTGCAGAGTCTCCCTCTGAATCTACAAACTCCTTTAAGAACTTGACTCCTTGTAAGTCTCTGGAACCTGGACCTTCTCTGAAAAGGGTACCTTCTCTTCAGGAACCTATACCTTCTTCTCTAAAGCCTGCACCTGCTCCTACTTCTCTAGAACTTGTACCCGCCCCTGCTTCTTCCCATGATCCTAAGGCTTGCCCATCTTAGAGACCATGCTCCCTGACTCCAAGCATAATCCCATCAGGCTTAGAGCCTCTAGGCCTAAGCTTTGCCTTCCCATCCTGGAACAAGACCTCAAACCCCTTCCTCTCCATCGTCAAGACAGAAATCACACTATACCTGAGTCCTAGTATAAACAGTACATCCTGGACCCGCATCATACGTCTTGTCTCCATCCTAAATGGAACCACCCCCGATCCTCAGATCTCCAACTGACTCTTTTCGCCCAACACCATGTGCAACTTCGAGTCCCATTCAGCTAGTGTCTCAAAAGCATCCTGTGAACCTGTCATGTGCTTCGTTGTACAATGTACCATTGTCCATGTACCATCCATCGTCTCGAATAGTACCCTGCGAGAAATGAGAAATCATAGCAAAATCCTCCTCTTCCAATCTCCTGGCGAGATCATCCATTTCTGCTGAAGCAGCGATATGCTTTCCTTTCTTCTTCGCTTTCTCATCATCTCATTTTTTCAACGAACATCTTGACGAAAAATGACCCATCTCGCCACAGTTGAAACACTTGATTTTACTCAAGTCCTTCTTCGGCTTACCCTTCATTCTCGATGCAAGTGCCACGTCCTCATCTTCCTTTCTGGAAGGATGAAGATCCTCGTCTCGCAACTCTTCCTGAATGAAGTCATCCCATAGTCTATTCCAGTCTGGCAATTTCTCCCTGGCAATGATTCCTTTGTTGAAGGGCTTCCATTCCTCGGTGAACCCTTTCAAGGCGATCCTTACCATCTCTGCATCTGAAACTTTGACCCCGATGGCAGCAAGCTCATCTTGAACCTGAGACAACCTCGTAAAATACGAAGTCGTTCCTTCACCCTTTATCATCTTGGTGGATTTCAATTTATCTTCCAATACCAGTACCCGATTCTCGTTCCTATTCTGGAACAAATTTTGAAAAGCCATCCACATCTCATGTGCATTGTTCTTCTCGGACACATGAGGTATCAACGAATCCTTCACACCATCAAGGATGATCATCCTCGCTTTTGTATCCAAATCTTCCCATATTTCTAACTCCTTAGGGTCGTTTGGCTGCTTGACCTCTTTCTCAGCAAAATCCCAGATCGTGTGGACCTGCAAGACCAACTTGATCCTTTCCTTCCAAGGAGTGTAGTTGGACAACCCTTCCCATGTGTCCTCAGACCGGAGACCTAACTGCGACTTCGACATTGTAGTGACTCCTTCACTCACAATGTGACCAACTCCCTCTCACGTTGTACTTCACTGCGCAAACTCTGATTTACTGACTTCCAAAGTAGCTCAGACACACTTTGATACCATGTTGAATTTTCATGACCTTGGTCTAGGTTAGAGTCTTAAATCACTAACACTACCAAACCAAGAATCTCAACCATAAACTACTTTGCACAGTGGAAAATATAAAGCAGTAAATCACATATGCACAATATACACATTTTTAAACAAAATTGTACAATAATGTACAATCCCCAATCGTCATTATATTAAACCAAATCTGAATAATACAATAGTCTATGGTATACAAGATACACTGACAAACACAATGTCATATCTTGTCCTATCGGTCCTTTGCTTTCATACTGCTCACTAGTACACTAGTAGTGCCTTAGTCCATCAAGGCATCTACACATCGAGACTCCAGGAGGGCTGCCCCCTAACACCGTTGCACGTCCTTCTGTAGAGTGTACTTGGGCTGATCCAATCTTCTCCGTCGGGTAGGCCTAATTCCCGAGCTCCAATCTACCAAGCTAGCAACAACTCTTGTCCATCAAAGAGTTGCACTTCGGCACCTTTCTTCACCCAACCTTCAGCTGCCCTTCGTCCTTCAAGATAGCTCGTTTAGGGCTACTTTAGGTAGCCGACACGCTTCCCTCCAACAGTCCTATGGCTCCCAATCTCGTCACTGTAGAATCTACTCCTAATTGAAGTTTTCCTGACACCCGCGTCAACTCCAATACACGGCTTCCACGGGCTGCTATCCAACGGATCCAATACTGGTCAACACTTGACCCAATACACCTCCATTACATTTTTTGTCATCACACTTACTGGCTGCACCTGCACTTCTGGTTAGGGAAAAACCTTCAGCCCTACACCCTACACACAGCAGCTCATTTAAGCCCTCATGGGTTGCAGTTCTGCTTGGAGAGAAGCCTCCACTTCCACATTGCCTCAATCTAGGCCTTGTCTTCTAGACTTTGCCCTTGAAACACTCATGGTTGCTTGCTAAGGCTGCGGCATAGCACAACAGCCTTCCTGTAGTTGCGGCCCTCTCAAAACATCACCAATCTGCACCAAAAAACACATTGTAATACCCCTCCTTACTGCGGCCTAATCTGCGCAGCTTCCAGCCCTTAATGCAAGTCAAAACAACCCTTCAAATGTGCCACGCTGTCCCTACAGCTCCTGCGGCCCAATCACAGAAGTACATCATCCTTCTAGCTCTCCTCCACGATGTCCTTAGACTCTCCTTGCTGCGGCTTACGCTATTCCAAATCTCAGAGATGTATTACCAAATTTGGATGCCTAAATGACTCCAACATGTCTTCAATTTATAGCCTTTAAGGCTCCAACGAATTCATTTGAAGTGACCCTTCTATTTGCACTATTTTACACCAAGTCGACCTAACTTGGCAACCAATAATTACATAGTCAACTTCAAAAATGCATTTCTCTCTAACGACAACTCGGATTCGGACGATTCTCGATGCGTTGGAATCGTATCGCCGAGCACTATCATCCTCATCCATCACATGTTGTATCTTCATCACAGTTTTGGCCCAAATCTTGATGGGTGCAAAACCCCTCACTTGGGTTCCAAGCCCACAAATTTCCCTTATGTTGCATTTCCCTCCAAACCCTGAACCCTCGAGTTTGGAGTACCTCCCAAGTTATACAAATCAACATAAAGGAGGAAAGACCTTCAAATAAATACCAAGGATTAAGGGTTTTAAATGGAGTTTTATGGATGAAAATATACACAAACAACAAACTAAGGATTATGTCAGCCCTAACATGCAATAATGCTAGATTCTGCTTTTATATTTAAAATTAACGCACTTCCTAATTTGAGAACCATAAACATCAAGCATAAATTTACTTTTTACAAACTTTCCATACAAAACCCTAGCCCTAACTCTAGGTATCTAGGGAAAAGTTAAAGGAAGACGAAATTTTATAAATTTTATGGATGATCAACACAATTATCATTAGTGCCTTGTCTTAAATGGGCTAATGGAGTCTTCTAGGGATAAATCTCTAAGAAGAACCTTGAAGTAAGGGGAGCATGATTAGGACATCGAATTAATACCTGAAAAATTTCCTTTTGGGCAGAGATTTTAAATTTAAGGGATGCACACTAAGGGTTCCATTAAAGGTTTCTCAAAAAACAATCTTAAATATCATACAGGAGCAAGATTTCAAGAAAATTTTAACAATTATATCATGGCACAATTAGAAACCCTGCTACATAAATACAATATGCAAAACATCAAAAATATGCAGTAAATTTACTAAAGTTTCCAAGAGAAACACTTCAATCAATTCCAAAAAAATCATCACCAAACAAGAAACCATCTCCAAGAAAAACACACACCATAAAAACATCATATTTTCCCCAAGTCAAAACAAGGAGACTAATCCACACTCTTTGGAAGAGAAGAGTGAATGAACGTGTGATTATGAAAAGTTAAATAAGGTTGCCTCTATTTGTACGAGGCCTAGCAATCCTTATTTTCACTAATTTACTAGCAAATTGCTAAAACAAGTTTTCTTAAGTGTTCAACAAGAGAGAGCCGACAAGCAAACCTCAATATAGATCAAAAATATAATAATAAATGCCAAAAGATCCACACATGTGGAAAAATAAGCTCCTCCACTATGACATCATCCTCCATAATTACTGAATATGCCACAAGAGACAAATGGAGCATGAGTGCTCCATACTCCAAGGAAAAGCTCAAATTACATGGTTATGCCTCCAATAGCGCCTCCAAAACCATCACATCATCACCAAAGTGCCCTATGTCACCCCTCTAAGCGAAAAAGGTGTGACATGGCACCATAATACTCAAACATTGTAGTCTATCAGTGATGTGCGAGCCCTCCTCTATCATCTCAAGGATAACCATCATCATCAAGGCTCCGCCACAAGCAATTCCCATCAAATAGTGTCAAGGCCAGCTTGGGGGTGTCCTAGGTCCATCTAGGCACAACATCAACATATCCAACACCAAGTCTCTATAGCTCAACATTTCAGCGATTGGGGGTATTCAAATGAGTAAAGTACAATGTGGAACCATCCCATAGCCCAACGCTCTCTTCTGGGTGGGAAATGCTACATCAACGATGTTAGAACTGCGCTTTGGATTATGTAAAACGACCTTTGGAATGTTGTTGAATGGGATGAGAATCATCTCTAATGAAGCCTTTGTTGTTGTGATAACACCACTTGACAAAACCTTCTCAAGTTCAAGAGAAATCAATCATCATTAGAGACAGTAATATTAATGCATCATAGTGGACCATACCTAATGTTTTGGGCACAATAATACTTCACACAAAACTCACCTTCAAATGTCTAGCTAGATCAGGACATGTAAACAAGTTACCTGACTTATATTAGGGATAGTTAAGACATAAGTCAATTACCCTATTAGGTGTTTCCAAACCCCAAGGGGAATGGCATGTCTCAGGTTAGCCCATCAATCCATAGGTGTGTGTGATAGTGATGGTTGCACAATGGGAAGGACTTCAAGGCAAGGTGAAAGAGCCAAGTGACCAGCTAATGTGGGTTTGTTGCCGCAGAATGTAGCAACTCCAGTGAAAAGGACTCCCTAGGCAAGGAAAAACCCTATGGGAACAATGAGGAAGGGTTGCCACTATCACCTCAACAACCTTCCTCCTATTGTTTAATGGGATTTCAATTGCAAGGGAGACTTCCCTATGCCACTTACAATGTATTCTAATATTATGGCTCAAACTGACTTATTTTGGAGGTCTAAGGATAGGTAGAGGGCTTCGTAGGGCCAAAGATGACCAAGATATTCAAAGTTAGGGTTCAACCTCTGTAAGGTTAGACCAATGACAAGGATGCTAAAAGTCAGGGTTTGAATGATGCTCAAATTTAGGGCATGTAATGGCATATAGTAGCCTTAGAAAAAACCTACGAATGATGTTCAACAAGAAGGGGGTAAGGGCTTCCAATGCAATGCAAGAAAAAAGGTCTTAGGACAATTAAATATGTGTAAACAGCAATAAATAGAGATGCCATCAGCCCTTCTAGGGCATACAAAACAACTTATCATGCTAAATTTTGCTTTTAGATGATTTATGTAAATTATCCCACAATTTAGAGCTACTCCCATACAATAAAATCACACTTTACACATGAATTTGCAACTAAAACGCTAGAGGTTGCATTAGCATTCTAGGAGAGAGAGATTTTAAGGAAATTTAATTTAATTTTAAGGTTGATTAACACGCTTCTGGAACAATGCCTTAACCTACAATGGAAAATGGAGTGTTAATGGAGTTAAATGTGAAGGAAGGACCTTGATGAAGTAAGGGAGCATGCTCTAGGGAATCCACTTGTAAGGCCCTAGTTATTACTCTTGTGAGGGGTGAAATTAATTATAAGGCCTTGCACACTAGGAGTTTCCTTATAGACTATTAAGAAGACAATTCTACATGCAATAATGAAGCAAAGTTTCACCAATGATAAGCATCTAAACATGGAACAATATAAACCCTAATTGAAGCATTCAAAGCTTGCAAAATGCCAATAATTAGCAATAAACTAACAAAATCTTCCACAATAGTACTTCTTTCAATCCCAAAATAGTGTCTCCAAGCAAAAAGCACATCCAAGAACAAGTCGCATCCACAAAAGATCACACTATGCCCAATCAGCGAATAAAAATACAAGTTGCACTCTTTTTAGAGAGGCATGTTACCAACAAAAAAGGGTAACCCTACAGGAGAAAAAATTTCCCTCGTTCTTCGCATCTAGTCGATAAGCCATGCAACCCCTAAGAGCCACCACTAGCCGATGACATGCCATTATATCTTTATCACCTATATCAGTCCTTTTCTTCTCACCCATTCGACAAGAGCACATGGACAAAGGTGGGCTTCCTATCAAGAGGTACTTTATTCATTTTGCAATTGGGTGCTTACGCTTGTTTGTGTTTGGGAGTTCGATATGGATTATGGGGTGAACTACAAGGATGAGGATTTTGACCATGATCTTGTTCCCTCACCTTAAATGGCAGGTTAATCTTTGATCCTAGTCTAATGGGACCTCTCCTAATGGCCCAATGCGTGTAGGAAGGGCATTACTCGAGAAGCACTGACTACGATAGCGTAGCTCCATCTATCCCTATTCCATACTTATCACTTTTCATCATACATTACAAGCCCTTATCTCACATCCATTCTTCGAGTTTAAATGACCATTGGTTCTCTAGGGATTGGCAACCATATATCCTCATACTTGGATAGGGCCCAGATCTTTTCCCTAGGAGGCTAGCACAACTAAAAGAAAAGAAAATAGCATATCATGGCCATAAATAAAATAAAAAGATTATCAAAATGCAAAAGATGGTCAGGGCATACACATCAGCATGTGGGCAAAAACCTAGCATGAGCTCTGCCTCACTCATTATGGCCATCACTCGATTCCTAAGCACATGTTGCTCCATTACATCACAAAAGGAACCCTTGCATGCCCCAACCCCGATGAGCAAAGAAATGAGTCATCCTTAAGAGGTAATACAATTGTTATGCATCATTCAAACCAAGATTTAACCCATTGAGCTACGAGTAGTAATAAAAAGTAAAATCAAGCAAAAGTAAAAGGCACACAAGAGGGGTGGAAAAACAAAAGGTCGAATTGTTAACTCATGGATCAATGATTGCTCCCTCCTCACATCTATACACTCGAGATGTGGATCCCCATCATGCTGGTCCCATTGACCATGACACTTGGCCATGAAGCTTTCTCCCTCTCGTACCATCATTATTACTCACTAACACCTATCAATTGAAGGGTGGACTAAGGAAATTTTACTTCCCCCTGAAGGCTAGAAACACCTAATATGGTTTTCCTTTACCCACTCCTACCTAGGGAGGATGTTAATTTTTCTCAAGTTTTATGATGTTATAATTACTTAAAACAATGTCGCATTCAATTTCATTCACCCCAGTAACAGTTAAGCAATTATAGATAGAACAGTAAACAAAATTTCACAATAGAAGATAGACAAGAACAATGAGACGCAGAGGATTTTGTTCGAAGACTAGGGCAAAACCCTACAAGGGGTAAAGCCAAAATCAATCTTATTCTTCTTAGATATTCAATCAATGTTCAATTAAGATACATAATCCAATTTGTACATCCATAAACAATCAAAGTCAACCAAGTCAAATCCATTCAAATGAGAGAGAGAAAAGTCAATGTTGGTCAAGGATTATAGTTTACAACAGAGGGATGAATTTCAGCCTGTGGAAGACAGTCCAACCTCATTCAACGGATCCCTGAAATATATGGTCAAATGCTTCAATCAAACCCTGCAGCAAACGCCCATAATTTTGGTCAAACCAAAGAAGAAGATTCGGTCAACGTAGTAGAATATTCCCAGTCAAAGATTCTACCACGAATGGGTTTTCCCCCTTCATGTGTCAACATGCATTTATCTTATGTAAAGAGGGTTAGAAAAATAATGAAATCCCCTCTCAATCAATTAATAAAATTTTCTAGCCAAATTAAATTAAAAATCCTAAGCCAGAAATTTAATTAATTTTAAGTCCTAGGTGATTTAAAATTCTTCAAAGACAAACTTCGTGGGTCCCTAAAAAATAAATTTTTAAAGGTCCTAAGCCAAGGGAAAATTGTGAATTTCAAAAAAAAATTGACCCTTGGGCCTTGGTGGTTAAGTCAAAGTCAAATTTTTGAGGTAATTAACTCAAAAATATTATTTTTGAGTTAATTAAAAAGGAATTAAATGATAAATTCGAATTTCCTCAAAAATTTATAAATTCGACGAACGAGATTAAAAGAGATTAAATCTTTTTTAATGGTCGAGATTACTTTGACGGGGATCAACCGAACTAGCCGTTGGATATTTTATCTTATAAATTAGAGGTATTTGTCTATCATAATGATCCAATCTCTTGATCATGTACTTGCTCTTGAAGCTCTCCTGTAATATTTTCTGGAATAATACAAAAGAAGTCTTTGGGGTTTTATTTTGATGGTGGTGTTCCTCTTCAGCATTTTATGGTAAACATGTTCTGTATATTCTGTTGGTCATTATTTTAATGGATTGTTGATTAATGGCTCTTGTAGAGTAATCTATTGCATACGTATCTTGCTTAGGTTACTAGATTTAGGGTAAACATATTAATTGGATTGAGTTAGCAGGTATCTTTGACTCTTGAAAATTTTATCTCTTATTTTATTTCTCGATTGATTTAACAGTTTAACTTTAAGTGTCCAGGAAACCTTTCGGATTTAGAATTGGGCGTTTGGGGAAGTCCTCGACTGGACCAGCTGACTCCTAAGGAAATAAGATCTGAAGAGCCCTCCGGATCTAATTCCCCGGGCTTATCTTAAATTCCATTTTTTGCAGGGTTCTTTTTAAGGCTTGTGCCTCTATCTTAACTTCTCTCTTTAATTTTGCTAAATGGTTTATTAAATCTGGCCATCAAAGCCTTGATCTGTAAAATAGCATTGTAGATTTGTAAATATTGTTGATTGTTTTACTCACCGGGGCTTTGGAGTTTTTATTTTCTGTGTATATACTGGGATTTTGGGTCTCTTGTTTCTGGTTTTGTGCAGGTTGTAGTGGAAGATTCAAAGAAAAAATTCAGATCTAGGCCCTAGAGGGTAAGATCTGGTCTCAGGATCGTTTTTTGGTTACAGATCTGAGCAGCATTGTGCCTTAAGGTTTAAATAATTGCAGGTGCATTCATTTTAATCAGAATTTAAAAGAAAAAATATTTGATTCTATTGGGTAAAAGGAGAAATTTGAAATTGGTGTGTGCCTATAAATTTTCAGTTCTTTTTGTTGGTTGCTCTGCATTTGGTTTTTCTTGGATTGCATCATTTCCTATGCAAGAACCCCTTCACGCTGCCTTCATTCACTGCTCTACCTATCTGCTGCCAAGCTCCTTCACGCATTCTGCGTTGGCCCTCCATTTTCTCATGCAATTTTCCTGTCCCCTTCCTTTCAGCGTGCTTCCCTTGCTACGTAAACCCTCACGCTGCTCACATCTGCGTGCTCCATTTCTTCACGCTGCCTCCAAAACTCCTCGCTAGCCTTCACACTGTTTCACCTCGCTGCCATTCGCACATCCGTCCACATTGTCCCATTTCTCCTGCGTCAATGCTTCCCCACAGCTGTAATATCCTGGAAGGGAAATAGACAGCAATACAAGCATACGACAATATAGAAAATGCCAGAAATAGAACATGAAGCAAATACTCATAAAAATGTCAGGAATGCTAAGCCATTTTATTAATCTGAGAAATAAAATGTAATACAATAGATGATCGGAATGATAGCACCTATTCTTGCTCAAGGCAAGTGAAGAACTCTCTCAGAAAAGACCGGAAATGGCTACTCTAAGGAACTGCGTCCCAGCTGCTAGGAAACTGCCGGAAAACTACAACTACAGGAATGGACTGGAAACTAGGGGCTGCTCCCCTTGCCGGAATGAGCTGAAAATCTGCAAATCCCCTGTACTCGCCAACCCGGACAAAACCCAGAAACCATATCAAAAATGGTCAGCCTCCAAAATCCACCGAAGAAACCCTCCTCAAGGAATTACGCTGCCCCTGCAAGACTCAGCGTAGATGCCAAATGAAAATAGCTGAAACAGTGCCACAACTCCTCAGGAACCCTCCGACTGGCAAAGATTGATCCCCTACTCCGGATATCAACTGAAACTCCTACAGAAATCCCCAAACCGGAACACCTCCAAGAAGAACTGGGTCCTCTCTCCCAGGGACTGCGCAGCCACAAGAAAAGCCCAGCTCCTCAGCAAAACAACCAACCAAACCTCCCGCTAAAGACTGAAGAAATAACCTTACCCGAGCAGGCACTCGAAGTCCCCCGGGGCTAAGAGCGAAATCTTCGACCGAAGACACTCAATGCACTAAACAATGTTGTAGACAGGCTAAATAGCCAGCGTGCTCAAGAAGACAAATGTCTAGCTCAAATATCATCAACAACAAGAATGCCAAATGAGAAGGCTCTCCCACCTTTTATAACGCTGGCCTCTCTCCAAAACCCAACGTGGTCTCCCTCTCCTCCACGTGCTCCTCCTCAATCTACGCAAAAGCTCCTAGAGGCTACGTGGGCCCCCTCCTCTACGTGGTGTTGGACCCCCATGGCTCCCCATAAGTTATAACGTTGTGCTACTAGGGAGATACTTTATTTTACTTAAGTGAGTTAAACCCCTCTTCTCACTTTTATTTATTAATAAACTATAGTCGGCAAAACTATACGAAAATTGAATATTCCAATTAGTTGTTGCTAATTAGGAATATTACAGTCTCCCCCGGAAAAATGTTGCTTGTCCTCAAGCAACTGAAGTGATGGATGCTGCAGAATCTTCTCATTCTCCCAAGTGGCATCCTCATCCGGTAAATTCTTCCACCTCACCAAGAATTCCCGGACCGTCCTGCTCTGTAGCTGCCTCTCCCTGGTATCAATAATAGCCTCTGGCTGCAACACCAAATGCCCCTCATCATCCGTGGGTGGTAGCTCATCCGTAACTGTCACCTGTTGTCCCAATGCCTTCTTCAGGCATGATACGTGAAAAACATTATGAATCTTGCTGCCTTGGGGCAGCTCTAACTCATATGCAACCTGTCCAATCCTGCGTATCACCCTGTATGGCCCATAAAAGCGGGGCTTGAGCTTCTCGGCCCCCTTTGCTTTAGTGACGACTGTCGGTATGGTTGTAATCGTAGGTAGACCAAGTCTCCTACCTCAAACTGTCTCTCCACCCGACTCCTATCAGCATACAACTTCTGCTGGTTCTGCGTTGTGGCCATGTTATCCTTGAGAGCTCGGAGGATGTCCTGACTCTCTTGGATCCAATTCTTGGCTCTCGGAGCCTTGCTAGCACCAAACATCACGTCCGCAAAAGATAAAGGATGATACCCATACAAAGCATAGAATGGTGACATACCAATGGTCATGTGATGCGTCGTGTTGTAACAATACTCTCCCAGATGCAGCCACTTCAGCCATGCTCGCTGCTACCCACTGACATAGTTACGCAAGTAGCCCTCCAGCCACTTGTTAACTATCTCTGTCTGTCCATCCATCTGTGGGTGATAACTAGTGCTCGGTGTCAACTCTGTCCCCACTAGCCGGAAAAGCTCCTGCCAGAATCCGCCCATGAAGCGGCTGTCCCTGTCACTGATAATGGTCTTAGGAAGACCATGCAGCCTGAAAATCTCTCTGAAGAACAGCTCGGCCACCTGTGCTGTTGTGTAGTGCGCGGATATGGCGAAAAAGTGCGCATACTTCGTCAATCGATCAACGACGACGAAGATACGATCCTTGCCCTGCACCATGGGCAATCCTATGATGAAGTCCATCGATATGCTCTCCCATTTCCCCTCTGGAATGGGAAGAGGCTGCAACAACCCTGCGGGATGGCTCATCTCTCCCTTGTTCCTCTGACAAACATCGCACTCCCTGACATGCTGGAGTACGTCCTCCTTGAGGCCCTTCCATGAGAACCTCTCTCTAATGGCCTTGTAAGTTTTGGTAAACCCCTGATGGCCAGTCAAGGGAGAGTCATGTGACGCATGGAGTATCTTCTTCTTAAGTTGAGATCCCCAAGTCAAGAAGATCCTGTCCCTGTAATAGATGATCTCATCAACCACCCTGTACCTGCCATCTGCTACCTGTCCATCCAGCACCTCACATGCAAACCTGTCCTTAGAGTACTCCACTAACAGTCGAGCCCTCCAATCTGTATCCAAGCTCATAAGAGATAACGTGGTCGGTCTCCATGAAAGGGCATCTGCTACCACGTTATTCTTGCCTTTGACATACTCAATGTCAAAGTCATATGCTTGGATCTTACTGATCCACTTCTGCTGCCTCTCCTGCAACTACTTCTGCTCCAGAAAGAACCTGAGGCTGTTGTGATCGGACCTCATCCTGAATCTACTGCCCACCAAATACAGCCGGTACTTGGCCAATGCATGCATAATGGCCAACATCTCCTTGTCGTATATAGAATACAACCTCTCATGCGGAAGGAGCTTCCGGCTCTCAAAGGCTATAGAGTGACCACCCTACATCAATACTGCGCCGATCCCCTCTCCCGACGCATCGCATGCCAAGACAAATGGCTGTGTGAAATCCGGCAATGCAAGCATGGGGCAACTACTCATCACCTCCTTGATCCTATCAAAGGCCCGCTGTGCTGTATCTGACCAACTGAATGCCCCCTTCTTTGTCAAATCTGTGAGGGGTGCAGTGAGCTCTGAGAAGCTCTTGACGAACTTCCTATAATAGGTGCAAATGCCAATGAATCCCCGAAGCTCAGTCACGTTCCTCGACTCTGGCCAATCTCTGATGGCTCGGATCTTCTCCTCGTGGACTCTCACTCCATCCACTCCTATGATATGTCCCAAGTACAACATCTCCGTCAACCCAAACTCACATTTGGAGAGCTTGGCATAGAACTGCTGCTCCTCCAAGATGCGTAATACTGTCTCAATATGTTGGAGATGCTCCTCCCAAGTCCTGCTATATATGAGTATGTCATCGAAGAAGACCAATACGAACTTCCTCAGATGACTACGGAAGATATGGTTCATGCACGACCGAAAGGTGGCGGGTGCGTTGGTCAGCCCAAAAGGCATAACCAGAAACTCAAAGTGCCCATAATGACACCTGAAGGCGGTCTTGGGAATGTCCTGTTCCCTCACGCGAATCTGATGGTACCCAGATCTCAAATCAATCTTTGAGAAGAACTGTGCTCCTCTCAACTCGTCCATCAACTCATCGATCCTGGGAATGGGGTACCTGTTCTTCAGGGTCTTCTTGTTCAGAGCCCTGTAATCAATGCACATCCGCAATGTGTCGTCCTTCTTCTTCACCAACACCACGGAAGAAGCAAAAGGACTCGTGCTCGGTCGAATGTGCCCAAGGGCCAGCAACTCCTGAATAGCTCGCTCAATCTCATCCCAGTAGGCCTTGGGATGCCTATGTGGGTGTGGTGATCACCGTGAGGCCTCCTGGCCCACCACGAGACAGCCTAAACCCCCGATCCGGTGGCTGGGCTCGCGGAATATCCCCAATACCGGTGGGCATACCTCGGCTGGCGACACCTGTACCTCTGGGTGCACTGCCTGTCCTGTAGTCGCTGCCTCTGATGCCCGCAGCTCTACTGCCCACTCTATGTCTCCCTTACGGAAGGTTGCCTCCATCCGATGAGCCGAAACAGTCTGAGGCGGATATGTGTGATGTCCCCGTATCTGTAATATCCCCAAAGGGAAATAACCAGTAATACACAGAAATAGAGGGCTTCTGAGTCGGATGCATGCTCCGACTCCGAATCAGAACCTGAAAAGGGGAATGAAAAAGGGAAACAGATTATTGATGCGGAGCCCAACGCCACTGTTGCCACTACAAAGGTCCAGAAGGAGGAACCGGAAGATCCGGAGGAGGAGGAACGTCTCTTCCACTCCCAGATGTGGGTAAAGGGCTCCCCTGTACAGTTCATTGTCGACAATGGGAGCCAAAAGAACCTCATTTCAGCAGACGCCGTGAAGCGGTTGGGCTTGCCGACCACGGCTCACCCACATCCATACACCATCGGGTGGCTTCACCAAGGACGAGATCTCCGCGTCAGCCGGCAGTGTCGCCTTCCCTATAGCATCAAGCCCTTCACGGATGAGGTATTATGTGACGTTGCTCCTATTGATGTTTCTGATGTATTATTAGGACAACTATACTTGTGGAAGCGTCATGCTGTGTATGAGTCTCGACCTCGTGCTGTTATTATTACTTTGGGAAATAAGTTGTACAGGATACCAGAGGTACCACCTCCTACGACTATCTCTTTGGTTACTTCAAAACAATGCAGTAAGCTCATTTCCCAAACCAGGAAATTCGTTTTCCTGATGATCCGCCCCCAGGGCAAGAAGAAGACTGTGGCCACGACCTCCAGATAGGGCCCCTCTGCACGACGACAACAAATGGATAAGGTCGTGGAGGAGTACGGGGACATCTTCACCTCACCCACGGGGGTTCCTCTGCACTGCCAGGTCAAGCACCCGATTGATCTGACCCCAGGTGCGCCGCTACCCAATGGACCGATCTATCGACGCTCTGTTCTGGAAAATGATGAAATCAAGAGGCAGATTCAGGAGCTGTTGCAGAAAGGTCACATCGGACCAAGTTCATCGCCCTGTGGGAGCCCGATCGTGTTGGTACAGAAGAAGGATGGGACGTGGAGACTCTGTATTGACTATCGGGCGCTGAACAAGATCACTGTCCGGAATAGGTACCCAATCCCACGGATTGATGACCTTCTGGACCAACTCCAAGGTGCAAAATATTTCGGTAAGATCGACCTGAAGTCTGGGTATCACCAGGTACCAATTGAACCCTCTGATGTGTGGAAGACTGCCTTCAAAGCTAAGGAAGGCCTTTTTTAATGGTTGGTCATGCCTTTCGGGTTGACGAATGCTCCCGCAACCTTCATGAGGATGATGGACGACATCTTGCGGCCATTCACCAACTCATTCGTAGTGGTGTACTTGGATGACATTCTGATCTTCAACAAGACTTGGGAAGAGCACCTTCATCACATTCGACAAGTCCTCCAAACACTGCGGCAACACAAGTTGTGTGCCAATTTGGAGAAGTGCACGTTTGGCATGACCCAGGTTCAATATCTGGGATACATTATTGATGAAAGAGGGGTGCATGTGGATCCAGCCAAGATCCAAGTCATTCGGGATTGGCCAGCCCCGACTACTATAACAGAGCTTCGCAGCTTTCTGGGTCTTACTAATTTCTACCGTAGATTCGTGTTGGGATTCTCTCATATCACTTGGCCCTTGAGTCAAGTCACCAAAGGAGGAGCGAGAGAAAAATTCTTTTGGTCGGAACCTCAACAGAAGGCGTTCAAAGAATTGAAAAATCGCCTATGTTCTGCCCCAGTGCTCACCTTACCAGACTTGCAGCAGCCATTTGAGATCGAGACAGATGCCTCTGACTATGCTATTGGGGCAGTTCTTACTCAACAGGGACATCCAGTGGCATATCACGGTGAGACATTGTCTGAGACAGTTCGCAAGTATCCCACCTATGACAAAGAAATGTATTCCATTGTGCAAGCCTGTCGACAATGGAAGCATTACATTTTGGGGAAGGAAACAATCATCCACACAGACCACCGGCCCCTGCAGTTCATACGGACACAAGGGAAGTTGCAGAATGATCGCCATCAGAAGTGGTCCACATATCTGCAACAGTTTCATTTGAACATCAAGTACAAGAAGGGTAGCACCAATAATGTTGCAGACTGCCTCAGCCGACCACCGATCGTGGCGCTCACCACCGTGCTTAACTCTTGTGGGCACGAGACTTCTGATTGGCCGCTTCTCTATGAGAGTGACCCAGAATTCGGCCACACTTACAAGGCACTCTTGGGGGGCACGCAAGTTCCAAATTTTCACCTCCAAGATGCACTTTTATGTCACCTGGGACACCTTTTTGTTCCTTCAAGCGAGCGTTCCAAGATGATATGGGAAGCACACTACAGTCGAGTCGCTGGGCATTTCGGGGTCGAGAAAACAGTAGCAATACTACAGAAGTATTTCTATTGGCCGAACCTTCGAAAGGATGTCGAGAAGCACATCAGATCTTGCATTGCTTGTGCCATTGCCAAACCGACCATCAAGAAGCAAGGCCTATATACTCCACTACCTACCCCTAGTCGACCATGGGAATCCATCTCCATGGATTACATGTCGGGCCTGCCCTCTACTAAGAATGGAAATGACTGTGTTTTCGTGGTCGTTGACAGATTCTCGAAGATGGCCATTATGGCGGCCTGTAAGAAGAATATCACAGCAGAAGCCACTGCCAAACTCTTCTTTGAACGAGTGTGGGTGCACTTTGGGATCCCACAGTCTATCATATCAGATCGAGATAGAAGGTTCCTCAGCACATTTTGGTCCAGCCTCTGGTCAATGTTGGACACAAAGCTCACCAAGTCCACGGCTTTCCATCCCCAAACAGATGGCCAGACAGAGGTCGTCAACAGAATGATTGTACACATTCTGCGCATGTACAACTCAAAGCATCCACGCACATGGGATGAGAGCCTCCCCTATGTACAACACAGTTATAACCGGGCTCTCCATAGTTCAATTGGCCATAGCCCCTTTCAGGTGGGCTTGGGATTCCAACCACTATGTCCCATTGACATAGCCATGTCGTTTGCAGCTGCTCAGGCCGATTCAGCTCATGTCCAGTCTGAAGTTGACAAAGCAAGTAGCTTCATCGAGCGCATTCAACACATCCGCCAACAGGTTCATGATATATTGGACAGAGCCAATGCGAAGTACAAGCAGCGCCATGATCAACACCGGGTGCCACACCACTTCCGGGTGGGCGACAAAGTATGGCTACATTTGCAGAAGGAGCGCCTCACTGGACCTCACCGCAAGCTTCGCCCGCTCCGATACGGGCCGTACACCATCACCAAGGTTGTAGGTAACAATGCCTTCGAGCTTAGTATTCCACCATTCCTTGGTCTGCACCCAGTCTTCAATGTGGATCGCCTTCGTCCTTACTTTCCACCTCTACTGGACACCTCGGACATTGCGGAACAACTCACACCAACAGAGTTAAACCCAGACTGCATGGAACAGGCCACCCTTAGGTGTATCATGGACATGCAAATCGAGAACACTCGGCAACAGACAGCTACCTATGATTTAGCTCAAGCTGCTAACTCTGCACCAAGGAAAAGTCAGGCTACCGAGGTTAGTGTGAAGAATTTCTCCTCTCTGGAAGACTTTTTAACATTGAAGATATACACCTGAAGGAAGAATGATCGGTGGTCTTGGCACACCGCCTATTCCACACAAGGGCCCCCATCATTGTCTCTTTCAGTTTTTCAGTTTTGGCATAACTTACTATTTTTAGCAGTTTTTCGGGTCCTGAACTTCCGAAGCTGTTTTGAGGCCCTAAACGACATTTTTTGGGTATGAAATTTG